>CM040917.1:29816567-30416567 GCA_023029165.1 Gobiocypris rarus
TGGGACTATTACAATTTCCGTTCTGAACAAAAGCATTTCATTCCCTCCAGTTCTTCATGAATGACTTAAGCATGTTCATCTAGACAGGAGGTTGTTTCTGCAAATCATTTCACATCTCTATAAATCAAGATATACACTCATTGTGCCATTAAGGTTATTAGAACCGTTTGTTTCATAAATATGTGAATATTTAAATCTATTGTGTAATGACTCCTGTTGCATATAAAGGTCATTTTATTATTCCAGTGGGTTCTTATCAAAGACTGCATTTATGAATGTGTTTTAGTTTAAGGCAGGTTTTGATACTGGCCTGGGTATAGACAGCCAGTTGTTATTGTTGTTGTTTTTTTGTTTTGTTTTATACATGTGCACAAGTTATTAATTTTTTATTAATTCATTCTGGCACTTCAGTAGCATCAACTGACATGCATCCTTAAGATTTGTATAATTGTCTGTACAGTGACATGCCTTGCTTTACAAAATGTAATATTGAGCAAATGTTTAAGTACATTGTTCTGTGGGCATTAAAAGATTGTTTAATGTACAACCTTGTAGTGTGGATCTATAAGAGTCAAGTTGCAAAACAATAAATGGTAATAAAATATGAATTACCAGTAGTCAGTTTGACTTAGTATCTTATCAGTGCAACGTGATAATGACCGATAAGGTATAATTACCAGTGGTACGTGCTTCAAAGAAAAAAGCAGACAAAATGGTATCTATTCTAGATTATATAGTTTAAATAAAAATATTTTATAGAAAAATAAATTTGTTTTATACTATTTAGTTTTAACATTATGACCACTGACAAGTGAAGTGAATAACACTGATTATCTCTTCATCACGGCACCTGTTAGTGGGTGGGATATAGTGGGCAGCAAATGGACATTTTGTCCTCAAAGTTGATGTGTTGGAAACAGGAAACATGGGCAAGCATAAGGATTTGAGTGAGTTTGACAAGGGCCAAATTGTGATGGCTAAATGACTGGGTCAGAGCATCTCCAAAACTGCAGCTCTTGTGGGGTGTTCCCAGTCAACAGTGGTCAGTATCTAACCGGCTAACCGGCGACAGGGTCATGGGCGGCCAAGGATGATGCACATGGGGAGCAAAGGCTGGCCTGTGTGGTCCGATCAAACAGATGAGCTGCAGCCACAGTCCAGTCAGGTTGCCCATGCTGACCCCTGTCCACCGATGAAAGTGCCAACAGTGGGCATGAGCATCAGAACTGGACCACGGAGAAATGGAAACCATGGAAACGATACTTTAAATTCTTCTAGCGGGCTCTTCCCCTAGTGGCCGGTGTCATGTTTCATATTACTAAAGCCCCGTTTCCACCGAAATTACCCGGAACAATTTGTCCCAGGAACTTTTTTTCCCTCAGACCTGTTGCTGTGGTCTATGTGACAGTTAAAGGGTTAATATCATCTGTAATTTAAACTCAAATTTCTGTGGTAATTGCCTTTTTTTAAATTACATTGTAATAACTTAATGAAATTGTCTTGATAACTTAGGAAATTAGGAAGTGGATTTCTAGTTCCCAGCACACTTTGCATAGGACTGGATATGGAGAATAAATGTTGAAATCAAGTGTTAATGTATTTGTTTTTAGTGAAGGGAAAGACATGTTAGTGTATAATGCTGTCATATTTAAAAGAGTTTCTGCAATGTTGAAAGTTTTTGTGGTTATCATTGTGCTGAAGAGTAGACACACGAAGGTAAACATTAAATTGACTCTATAAGCAATAACTGCATTAATGCAGTGACAAGTAATATCTAATTTGTTCATTAAATAAATGTTAAATGGGTTATGGTGCTATATGATAGCTGTTGATTTGAACTGAAATAGATTAGATTTATTGGTTCCAGGGCTATAACTCTGATAGTTGGAGCGACTTAATTTTTCTGAGTAATCAGATAATTTCTGAGTAATCAGAAAAATTAGTTTACTGCATAAAGTATTAAGTTCCTCTAACTCAATGTAACTCGTTGGTTGAACGTAAATTCACTCAAAGTCAAATTATTTTTTTTGTATATATATATATACAAAATGTATATGTATATATTTGTATATATATATACAAATAATATATCTAACAGCAACAGTTTTACATAGCACAAGCTTATTCTGCATATACAACCGCTGGATCTGTAAAGCACCATATCTCATCACATAAACGTGTGCCTTCCTTGACGGAACATGCAGTACTTCCTGGGGGGACAGGCCTAATACAATAATACATGTACTCAAGTTTCAAATGTCCCTTATACAGGAGCTCTTGAGCTGTGAAGATGGATCAGTACACCGATTTATTAGCAAAATCTGCTTGCAATTTATTCTGCTTGCAATTTTGTAAAAGCAATGTCTAATAGACACATTAGGTTCACAGAGACGGTAGCAGACCTGAAGTAACCCCTTGGGCAAACACCTCTCGCAAGCCTAAAAGTGTGTCACTTTGAGTTACTCATTCACTATTTTGTTTTGTGGAAGATGCTTTTTAACCTTGTGGAAAGAGGAAGATTTGTCCTTCTTCATCCATTACCTGCACACATAACACATCTGTCCAAGTATTGATCTCTTAAATTTAGAAGCCTCCTAAATACACCTGGAGTGATGCAACTGAGATTTTAATAGATTTTCAGGGTAAAGATTATTGATTGATTTGAGAAGAAATGGCCTCATCACAGGACAGCTTAATCATACTGATGGTGTATGGCAGACCATAACCTGTAATAGCTCTGACTTGTCATCCAAGCATTGGCAGAAAATAGCAGAAACAATAAACAGAAGGCTGATTCCTCAATTATTTTTGTTCTCCAGTGTTGCTCAGGTTTCATTTTTGTCTAAAGATGCCGAAACATAGTTTGTAGGGGTCTTCACAGATTAATAATAATTATTATAATTATAAAAATACATCTGTAAAATTCTGTTTAAAATAGTTTAAAGTCACCATAAAATAAAAATGGACAATTCTTATTTTTATGGAATAATGCATTATTTATTATAAATGATTTATCCGTGCACCTCTTAATCTTGCAACATCTCTTCTCTTAAAAAAAAAAAAGACGAAATTTTCATTAATGTAATGTTGATTCTGGGAAAGTTTTTCATTCATAAATGCAAATGTATGAAGACAGAAACTTAATTTTCTGTATTCAAAAAATATTTTATTTGTAATTACTTTCCATCATTTGATAGTAGGAAAATTTAAAAAGGCCCAGAAAATTGTTGGAATAATAAGAAACCTTGGTCTCTATAAGAGACAACTTCATCTTTTTATTTATTTCTTTAATCATTTATTTTCTTCAAATATGTCATTTTCTTTTATTATTATTTATATATTTAACTAATACGTGCCTTGCTTAATACTTGTTTATTTGTATGCATCAATGCTTTTGCAGATGTATATTTTGTTTTGTTCATGGTGTTCAAAAAAAAAAAATGAATGAAAAAAATCTCTTCTCTGATGACGTGTTTAATACTGCAAGGGTGGGACGACCTGTCACTCACATGACATCACAGCAATAGCAAACCACAAACATCCAATCAATCCCGATGGACAGAATTAAGTCCCGCCCTACATTTTTTCTTGCCTGAGAAGCCTTCGTTCGGATAAACATCATAATAGGGAAAAAAAGATAATCACAACTTCCGTTTAATGCCGACTTTAAATAGTATTTAACATATTAAAAATATATATTTTCTTACTAAACTTAGTGAAAGAAAATTCTCATTGAGTAATTTATTTATTTGTTTGGTCCTCCATTACAGAATATGTTACAAGAAATACGAAATTTTCTCCCACTCTTCACTAGCTCTCACTTTCCACCCCCATCTCATAATCAAAGGTCCCGTTGACTGCATTCGCTGCGAGAGGGGGGTTGAACATGTGCAACCCTGAAGAGACCCCACACAGTCGTCATGTTTCAGTTCTACAGACGTCAGGAGGGCGTGGCCAGGGCCTCACCTCCAGCGCTGGCCAATCAGAGCGCAGCCGGCTTCTCTTGAAAGCCTCTTGTGCTGCGGATATAAAACCTCCACGGCGGGCTGATGCAATACTGGAAGATAGTGAAAGAAGCGTCAGTGACGGAAAACCAGATAAGGAAAGCTGCTCACGTCGACTGGGAAAACACGTTTTTTTGTCAATTCTCTGAATCTTATTCTAGTCAATAGGTGAGTGAATTCATTTACTGATATCGATTGCGTTTTACTTTTAAATTGATTGCAATTCAAACCTTATCTAAACGTTAGCTTCCTATGGCCTTGACTGGGAAGATAAAATGCAGTCTAGTTCATCTGTTGAATCGCTTTTACCTTTTCAATCCAATAGCTTTGTCTTAAAGATCTCTGCAAATATGTGATGTGTGGTTGAAGGCCTGTAATGAAGCTCAAGATGCTGTGGTCGTTTAAGTTACGTTATATATCTTCATCATTTGACGAAAGCGCAAGACTTCCCTTTAGTGTTACGATAGTATTTACAAAATAATATAACGTTAGCTCGTATGAAACAAAGAATATCCAATTCCTGAAAACGTGTACGTTATTGTAAGATGTTCACTCATAGGGTGTCGTCGTCGTCGTCGTCGTGAGCACGTCGGTTTGCGACAGAACACCGGCAGAAGTAACGGTTGCACATCGCTTCAGTCCCCTTATGGGCTAGTTTTAACCATGGGTTAGATAACTTGTCATTTTAAAACTAGGTTAGTACTGTCTTAGACTGTTGTTTAGCAACAAACAGCTAATCATGATCTTCCTCAGTAACGTTAACGTTACTTATGTTATATGCATTCACGCGCAGTGTTTAGTCTTAATTTCTGAGTAAAGCGGATAAAAATGTCGAAGAGCGGCAGTAGACGGGTTAACTTTAACTTACACGGTTTATGAAGAGACCGTATCATTTTGGCTGTGTGATATGTGATATAACGTTATGTGAATACTGAAAGCGACCAGAGCGGGTCTACGTGGCGATATTTGAGCACAGATGAGCAAGCGTTTGTTAATACGGGCCGTGAGTTCGTCGCGTGCTGTATTAATATGCAAATAAGAACTTTAATACGGAGTTTACGATCTCGAAACATGTCTACCAAGGATGCATTTCTAACCCAGTATAGTGTATGAACTGTGTGAACATTGAACGAGACAAGCCAGGATTATGTCACTGGGTTTACAGTGAAAAAGCCAGTCCAAACTGATCTAAATTCCCAGAAGGCTGAATGACCTTTCCGTTCAAGATCAAACCGGCTGATATTAAGTATCGGATTCATTGTGTGCATAATGGTATTGTGAAGGGAAAACAGGGGACGCGAACATAGCAATCCACACAGACTTGGCACAGTAAGGTCGAGGTCGAATTGAAGGATGAGTTCGGCGTCTTGTCACCGTGCTCGGCGTGGTGCCAGAGCAGCGCTCGCGGACAGTCCTCGCGTGCTCATTGGCTGCCGACGAAGGCGGGGCCGTATAAATACGCTCAAATTACATTTTCGTTCCTTTCGTCCCTCTACATTTGCGAGGTAAGAAGTTCGACGATGACAACCTGGAAAATTTCTCAAGTTTACTGAATTAATTTTAAAGAAGAGTGAACTTCATTACACTAGGATTAGTTCATTAAAGTTTGAATAAATATCGAATGTCTGCGTAAATTGGGTATTCTGAGCATCATGTGATTTAAGTTTGAAATAGTTTTGCAATAAGAAACGTATGTTCGGTGGTTTTAACTCGAAATGTTATTCCGAATATAGCATAACCTTTTATATGTAAATGTCCAGTATCCACCAAACCTGAATGACTTGTTTCTATGGAACAAAAAAAAAAAGAAGGCAAAATGACATTGTTACCTTTCACTTCCATTGTATGGGGGGAAAATGCACTGAAAGTGAATGGTGACTTAGGCTGTCATCATTGTTCCACAGAAGAAAGAAAGTCATACAGGTTTGGAAGGACACGGTGAGTAAAGGATGACAGTGCGCAACTATTCTTTTAATATTCATTCATTTGGTTGTGATGTATTAGGTTCTGATAACATGTGATGTCTCAACACCTTTCTACACTCTTCTTTTTGCAGGTAACTGAGTATGCCAGTCCTCAGAGCCCTCAGTAAGGTGGCAAAGCAGGCCCTGCTGCCCCCTGCGTGTGGATGTCAGTCTCTGACGGTGGCGATACGCAACATTAGCTTTTCCCCGCGTCAGGTCACCTCTGGATCTGATGCCAGCTTTCATTCTGTGTCCTTCTCTGAGACGGACCACCCCAAAGTTCTCATCACAGGTATTAAAAAGGACTGCATTAAAGTTGGGACTTGTCTCATATGTCGATCACCATGTTTTAGCACATTTTTATGAAAGGTGGTTCCTGACTTCCCCTACTGTGTTTTTTGCTCTCTCTGTCAGGTGGCCTCGGGCAACTAGGGGTTGGGCTTGCTAAAATGTTACGGTATGTTTGTTACAGTACATAAAAAAAGTGTTCAGTTTTTGCATTATAAGTGTATCATTTGTGAATACGTTTTACATGAAAACCTATAAAACAATTATTCCCGTTTCACAGGAAGCGATTTGGAAAAAACAACGTGATCCTCTCAGATATCAGGAAACCACCAAGCAACGTCTTTCACAGTGGTACGTCTTTTGTTAATCTCAAATAAAAGTCCTCATATCATTGGATTACATAAACCATACTCATTTAAACCAGATGTTTGTCAAATGTAGTTATTGTTAGGGATAATTTATATTTTCCATATGTTAAGGTAATTTAGATCAGTAAAGAAATGCAAATGATGTTAATTGTGGTGGTTAATGACCTGTTCTGTACAATCTCTTATAATTAGTGGCTTTATATTTAATATACAATACCCCAGGCACAGAGCTTTGACAGATCACGCAAGTGCTGACGTGTTGATTAACAGTTCTCAACCATTTCCACACAGGACCCTTTATCTACTCTGACATTCTGGACTACAAGAACCTGCGAGAGATTGTAGTAAACAACAGGATCACCTGGTTAGTGCATTACAGTGCTCTTCTAAGTGCTGTCGGGGAAGCTAATGTGGCACTGGCACGAGCAGTCAACATCACAGGTAAGACTTTAGAAAACTTGAACACAATGCAGTGCCTTTACCATGTGTTGTTAGTGGCTGGTAGTCATTTCGACAATACTGTTAGATTTAATATTCTGTATACATCTCATGATAATCTACTTCCAAGTTTTACCTGGAAAATTTCTTTCAGATATCAAACAGAAAGTTACATGGTGTTTAAACTAAATTTCACTATTAAAATAGCTTTTTTAAATTCTTTTTGGCCAGAAAATGTCAGTAAATTAATTCATAACCTTTTTTTTCTGTAGGACTACACAACATCCTAGACATTGCGGCAGAACATGGGCTTCGGCTCTTTGTGCCCAGCACCATTGGTGCCTTTGGACCAACTTCACCTCGAAACCCCACTCCTGACCTCTGTGTGCAGAGACCACGTACCATATATGGTGTCTCTAAAGTCCATGCAGAGCTTATGGGGGAGGTAAGACACGGGTCACCCTTATTTCAGTACTTTTCTGGGCCTTATGACACTCAGAATGTTAATCTTTACCTATCATTCTTTCTCTGTAGTACTACCACCACCGCTATGGCCTTGACTTCCGCTGTCTGCGGTACCCCGGTATCATCTCTGCAGACTCTCAGCCTGGCGGTGGCACAACAGGTTCGTTGCACTCTGCTCCATGTGTGTTTTTGCCACATGACCTCGCTCGCGTACATAAATGAAGTTATGCAACTGGCACATGCTCAGAACGGGGTGTTGTTCACTTTGAGTATTTTTAGATAAACTGATAGCCTGCACCAATGCCATCCAGCTATTTGAACCACACCTCCTACTGCCTAAAATCACGTGTACTTTTACAGCTGTTACTGTTACAGCTAGATAAGTGTTAGTCGAGACTGCTGGCCAAAAAGCAGCAATGAGTCATGAAAGTCTGTTTCTTTTGGCTTTTCCAGACTATGCTGTGCAGATTTTCCATGACGCAGTCAAGACCGGCAAGTTTGAGTGTAACCTGAAGTCAGATACACGGCTGCCCATGATGTACATTGACGACTGTTTGCGGGCCACGCTGGAGGTGATGGAGGCACCGGTGGAAACGCTCAGTATGCGCACCTACAACATCAATGCCATGAGCTTCACTCCAGAGGAACTTGCAAATGAGGTTCAGAAACAGCTGCCTGACCTTCAGGTCACATATGAGATTGACTCTGTACGACAGGCTATAGGTATGAGCCAAAAAATCATCACTAAGAAATCAAACATTTCGGTACAAATAAATGGTGCAAAATATTGAGTGTGATCTTGTTTTCATCTACATAGCTGACAGCTGGCCCATGAACTTTGATGACTCCAACGCCCGCAATGACTGGGGCTGGAAGCACGACTACGATCTGCCAGAGTTGGTCCAGACGATGCTCAACTTCATCGGCTCAGACTCTCGCATCGCTCAGGCCAACTGAGTCTGCTCATGGACACTGAAAATATGTACATATTATGAAGATTTATAGTGATGCAGAAGAGAGATCCGTGGTCTGTAAATAGTCATATTCCTGTTCTCTTTTGTGTCGTCTGTATAGATTAGCACGGGCTATGTATGTATAATTGCATATTATACAAAGAGGTCGGGTCTCTTTTCTTGTCTAGGTGGAAAACCATCAGAGATGCACAGACATTTTAAAAAGTAAATGTTGGAAAGGGAATGGGTTTCAACCCGACGTGATCCTCTCTTTGCATTTAGTGAGACTGGATCATTATGTCTCCATGCAAAATAACCCAACAGACAAGAAAATCCCAAAATGAATGTCGCAGCGCCTAAGACTTATTTTCCCAAATTCTACTCTCTTTCTGAGTTTCTTTTATTTTGTCCTATTTAAGATAATTTTACTGTACCTTTGTGGAAGAGCATAATATATGGGGAAAAGGTTGACAGACTTATGGGAATAAAAGTAACAGGAATTGTTACAACAGCTGCAGCCCATTCTAAACTAAACAGACAAGGTTCTGTGGTTTACACAGGGTGGGACTCAAATGGAAGTCCTTAGGGAAAGTGGGGGTCGTCATGATAAATGCCGTTATCATATCCCTTTGGTTGCTTTCCCTCTCTTGTGCACTATCTATTTATTCAGACTGCTCACAAATAAATTGCAAGTTTCCGTCTTGCTTAAATGCAATTTCTCTCATATCTTGCATTTGCCCATAAATGTTTTCCCACAGGGAATATATTATCTCATAAAAAGGGGAGAGTGGGAAACAAATTTAAATTATTATTTTTTAGTTAAGCTTTGCATCCACGTTTTGTTCTTATGATCACAAAACTTGTGTCAATAAAGCTTTTTTATCTGCATTGTGCTTTGTCTTTAATGAGTTTAATAAAAAGATTTTTTATTTTACTAACCCTTTAAATGTATATTTTTCATTTTCCTGGTGTTTATCTATTACTCAGTTGCCTATCGTGCCAGTCATATTAAACATTTAAAACTTCTGTGTGAAATATGATAAACTTTTTGATGGCAATCTCTGCAGCGATAATGACTGCACAAGACAATACGTGTGCATTAATGCACATCCATATATTGCTTTGCATGTCTTGTCACCTCTGATCAAGGTGATTAGTACATAATGTATTGTTTTAAGACTATAATCTCCTTAAGTTACCACTGAACCTTTTGAGTTATTTTCCTTATCCGCAGCAAGGCCTTTGCATGTCTTGATTGGAGTTGTGCCACATTAATATTTTAGTGACTTTAGAACAAGTCTCTTTTTTATTTAGATTGCAAATGTACACTTTGAATGCAGAAACAAAAGAGTTACAATTCTTTTATAAAGTGCGACAATAATATGGGCGGTAGTCATATGATAAATAGGTTATGTAAGTACTTGGCAACATCGACTAGATTGTCTTACGCTTGGAAGGTTTTTTTTTTTGTCTAGAGCACAAACACCGCAAAAAAGAAAAGAAAGATTGCATAGTAAGGTTTTGTGGTGGGCCACTTTGCCACCTGTAATATGAGAGTTATGCACAAGCCGAGACCAGTTTCAGTTGAGGACCATTTTAACTGTCAGCAGTTTTTCCAAATGAAATTGTACCTCATGTAACACGATCATGTGATATGTGAACACAAGTTGTTTGTCTGCACTGTTGCTCAATGTGAGCGATGGTGTGACATTGTAATGTGACAAAAAAAAAAAAAAACCCACACAGGTTTACACTTGAAATGATTAATTTTCTTATCATCATGTTTTAACAAGTATTAATATGCATTACTGCAAGTGGTTGAAACAGGTTTATTCGTCTTCTTTCTGTATCTGATATCATTATAAATCCTTTGTTAAGTAACACTGTTGCAACATTTTATTTATAGGCTACAGTTCCATCATTACATAATTCCGTCCTTTCATAACATCTTTGTGGTATGTAGAGGTTGTCACTCATCACATTTTCTGGAATTTTCACTGGTATGAGGCATGCATTAAAACAAACATGACTTCTACTTGTGGTGGTCAAGTAGAAGTCATTTTTGTTGACTTCTGAAGAAATGCAAAACCCAGTCAAAAGTGAAAATGTAGTTGTTACATTTAAGAAGATATTTATACTGATTAAGTTACTTTTGTTGGTGTCTATATTTTGTAGCCTTATAATATTAAGGTACATAAAAAATTAATATTATACTACTGGCGTTGTTGAATGCTTGAATCTGATTGGTTTACGAACGTTCTAAGGTGCGCACGGCAAAAGTAGTTCAAGGCAGGTCTTGACCGCATTACAGTTTCATATCACTTTGCCAAATGATTTCAGTTATTTCAAACGAAACCAATAGGATAATGACGCCAAATTATTTCCATGTTTATTGGCACAAAGTTAAGTTATTACGTTTACTCTGCAGCGAGCACTAATTGCGACATGGCGAACTTAAACTGCTCACCTCAAGCTATTTTCCCTTCCTCACACATAAAAACTACAACTGCAAAAGTGTGATTCATTATGGTCTTTTTGTTAACACATAGCGCATGCTGATGACGTTTTATTCTTTATTAGAAACGTGAGTCGTCAGTGTCATCATACAGTCTACACGCATGTCGTACGGTACCCAAGTTTAATATCCATGTCGCACAGTGTGATTTGTAACGATCTTATAGGATTGACAAAATCGTGCAGGGATTTAACGATGTTGAGCTATATGACAATTCGTTTTCGTTCGATGAATTTATCCAAACAGTTGCTCACCTGTCTAATAAAACACAAAATATATATTTAAAAAAAGTATTTAGTGTTTCCATTTTTTCTACAAAATAAAACCTGAAAAGAGGGTAACGCGGGTATGATGTCATAGGCGATGCAAGTGTCCTGGTTAAAATTGCTTATTTCTCTGATTTAAACATTCTTGGAAACATTTGGGATACTGAAATATAAAAATTGACGACGGGCCATTGAATTATTAGAAAAATAATGCACACCTGAGGTGGTAAGTGGTCTCGTGGTTAACAGCAATTATAGTTATTATTATATATTTTTTAAAAAAGGTGCTTCGACTTGTGTATTGTGGGAGTGGCAGAGGTTAGTGGTCTTGTCACGAGGGAGAAAGGTTTACAAACTCAGAACAAAGGAGAGTCTGCTGGTAAAAGAGCTCATAATAAAACAAGAATCAACATTGGCTTGGCTTTTAGGAGATGGTAATTAGATCAAATGTAAGTTAAGTGGAGATGGCTTTTTTTATTACTCAACAGGTGAGGATATTCTTCCACACAGTCGCAAAGCTGAAGCACAACCAAAACAATGTTCCTTCGCAAAATGCAAGACTTTTCTACTGGTGGTTTCTTGGATGTTGGGTTTGTACAGTAAAACCTTCCGACTTTTAAAATCGTATTGCTGTGAACATCCTGTCCCTTTTAGATGACAGCGATGTTTACCATAATCTAAATATCATGCATTGCATAACACACAGCCCCATGTGACAGTATAGCCTCCTCCCTCTCGTTCTCCCCAGGTATCCTTGCACACACCTAATTCAAGAAACCCTCTTTGTGTTTCCCAGAACTGAGCAATAAATTCAAATGTCTGTGGAGGCAGATAGCAGTCAGATGTTCTTCTGTACTTTCTGTTAACGCAGTGGTTTTCAACCTTTTTGGACACGCAAAGCTTATCTTACATCTATTTCCTACAGGAGTGCCCCACCACCGGTTGAAAAACCTCTTTGTTAATGTGCGTCGTGTTGTGTAACCATTGATTGTGTCGACACACCTCCTTATGTACATGTCTCTCAACCAATGTGAGAGGAAGGAGTCTTGAATATCAGAGCTGGCAATCTGTCTTGAGTGAAGTGTTGAGTGAAGATCGGCCTAAATTGCTGGCCAGTTCCTCAAAGAGCAGAGTGCCAAAAAAATCTGTGTTGCAGCTGCCACTTGGTAACCTGTTGCTATGGAAACACATAGCAATCTTCCACAAAAACCATATAAGGACTTCCATATTGCTGTGATGTCTTTTGAATGAAAAAACAAACAAACATGTTTTACTGGTCTTTTCCAGATACTTTTCATGAATAAGGTATTGTTGCTAAACTTTGTCAAAGATCAAAATTAAATGACAAAATGTGTAGTTTTTCTTACAATAACTTGCAATCAAGCTACAATTTGTAAGAAGTGGAAGGAGGTTATTTACTTGATTATTAAACAATTTTTAAAATAAATAAATAATTGTTACAACAGACATTTGCTACTTTTCATTATTTATTTTCATTCATGGTTAATTGTATGTTAGATTATATTTTATTTAAAGGAACACTCCACTGTTTTTAGAAATAGGGCTTATTCAACTTCTTTCCTACATTTAGATATGTGGGCAAATGCATTTGTCTCAGTGCATGCATTGTTTTAGTTTGGCGGGGTCGCTGCTAGCTTACCATGATGAATGGAATTCATTATTAACTTAGGTATTAACTCCGATATTAACTTGGGACTACAGTCCCTGACAAAAGTCGTGTCGCTTATCTATTTTGTAGAAACACCTGCTATTAACCTGATTTTTAATTCATCAATTGGTGTTAGAAATAGCTCATATGAAAAGCTAAAACCCTCCCAAATGATGTTTAATCCACTGAAATAAATTAGTTTCACTGAAAAAATATTTATCATTTAATCAAGATTTTGGCAAGACAAAAGTTTTGTCGCCTATACAGAAATTGAACAAATTTACTGCAAATACAAAAATATGTCAGCAAATTAAGTAGTGGTGCTGTGAGATCCAAATTTAATATCTTGTATGACTTCCATGAGCTTGAAGGACTGCATCCATGCGGTTCATACAATTTATTGATGAAGTCATCAGGAATAGCAAAGAAAGCAGTCTTGCATGCCTCCCAGAGTTCATCAATATTCTTTGGTTTCGTCTTCCATGCTTCCTCTTTCATCCTACCCCACATATGCTCAATGATGTTCATGTCTGGTGACTGGGCTGGCCAATCCTGGAGCATCTTGATCTTCTTCGCCTTGGGGAACTTTGATGTGGAGATGGAAGAATGCGATGGAGCACCATCCTGCTGCAGAATTTGGCCTCTTTTTAGGTTGGGAATATAAGAGGTATAAGATTTCTTGGTATTTTAGACTATTGAAGTTGCCTTCCACCCTGCAGATCTCTCACACGCCCCCATACTGGATGTAACCCCAGACCATGATTTTTCCGCCACCAAACTTCACTGTTTTCTGGGTGAATCTCGGATCCATGAAGGCTCCAGTAGGCCTCCTGCAATATTTGCGGCGACTGTGAGTTAATTCAACAGAAGATTCATCTGAAAAATCCACCTTCTGCCACTTTTCCAGCATCCATCCTTTTAGCAGGCTGTGGGCTTTGGCAAATGCCTTACGGTTCTTCAATTGTCTTTTGTTTAGTTCTGGCTTCTGGGCACTGATTCGACCATGGAGGCCATTTCGAGACAGAATCCGACAAACTGTTCTGGTTGACGCAGGGACTTCAGGTGACCAGGTCTAGTGGAGCTCTGCTGCAGTGGAAAATGGGCTGGCCTTGGATTTTCGAGCCAACAAAAGGTCCTCTCGAGCAGTTGTCTTGCAGGGTCTGCCTGACCTGGTTTTGTCATAAACGTCTCTAGTCTCTTCAAATCTTTTTTTTTATCCTCTGTACTTGACGCTGAGACACATTGAAGGTGTCTGCCACATCAGCAGTGGATCTGGTCTTCAGCCTCATGATAATCAAAACTTTAGTCTCAGAGTGAATCTTAGGCATGTTTGCAGAGGTCTAGTTGCAGTTGATGTGAAGGTCTAGTGTACTGGGGTTCTTTTTATACACACTTTTTTTTTTTAATTTATCCATCATTAGTCACAGGTGAAGCTAATATGACAAGGCAACAACACTTATGTCTTTGCAAAAATTGATTCAATGGGCTTTAACAAGCAGTGAATATAACAATATTTTTTGAAAGTTTCATTTTGCACTGAAACATTATTACAAAAGCTGTAGGGATTAAAACGAGCCATTTCTTGTAAAAAAATCTTGATAAGAAAATTTCAGCAGCACTTCAGTTCAATTTGTACACAAGCGACAAGACTTTTGTCAGGGACTGTATAGCACATGCGAAGCACTGCTACTTGGGCGCAAAGATATTACGTAACACATTAAATGTATGTTGACGGAAGTTGTTGGATTTCATGTGTTGCGTGATCTCTGCGCCCAAGTAGCAGTGCTTCGCATGTGCTTCCCCATAATATAGTCCCAAATTAATATCTGCCTAGGAAATCGCCTAGTCTTAATCTGCATCGCTATTTGTATTCATTGTGAATACGCAGGCCACAAGTAGTAATTAGGTGTTTTTTACTTGGGACATGCTAGCTGGCAACATAGGATTCAATTCATTATGCTAAGCTAACGGCGACCCTGTCAAACTAAAACAATGCCTTTAAAGGGTTAGTTCACCAAAAAATGAAAATTCTGTCATTAATGACTTAGATGTCCCTAATGACATTCCAAACCCGTAAGACTTCCGTTCATCTCCGGAACACAGTTTAAGATATTTTAGATTTAGTCAGAGAGTAATTCCGTCCTTCCATTGAAAGTGTATAAACACTATACAGTCCGTGTCCAGAAAGGTAGGAAGAAAGGTATGAAAAACATCATCAAAGTAGTCCATGTGACATCAGTGGGTTAGTTAGCCTCTTTTGAAGCATCGACAATACATTTTTGTCCAAAAATAACAAAAACTATGACTTTATTCAGCATTGTATTCTCTTCCGTGTTATCAGAGTCATTAATGACATAATTGTTTTGAGAGGGCGTTCATGTCCAGTTTTTAACTAGGAAACTAGTATTTACAACAATCCCAATAGCACACGAAGGCAGCATTATTTATATAGATTAAATATTTGTATTGCCTTAATACTGTTGTTTTTGACCACAAGATTTTGTTAGTGTGCACAATGTTGAAAAGCCTCCAGTAATTAACCATTTTTCGATACAGTTGAGGAGATAGCCTAAGTGTAATGATACACAGACAGTAGATGCAAATGCAAAAACGCTCTTTATTATATGGCAAGGCCAAAAAGTCACACAGGGTCAGACGGTCACAAGATGATGACGAGCGCGGGGACCTCGGTGGACAGCGTGGTGAAGGTGATCCAATCCGTGAAAATCCAACCCTATCTCACGGCAATTGTACATATTTTACGAGGTGGCTAATTAAATGCAATTTATGCGACCTCACTCGTCGAATTCATACGATTTTTACTAAATCGTACATATTTGACGAGTTGGCAAATTCGTATGAATTCTTACGAATGACCTACCTCAACCCCGCCCTAAACCTACCCATCACTGGGGTTTAGGCAAAGCGTCTGAATTAAATGCGAGTGAGGTCGTACAAATTTGTGCGAAATAGCCACCTCGTAAAATATGTACGAATTGGTCGTGATATAGCGTTGGAAAATCCAGTGAAGTGCTCTAAAACCCGGTGCTGAGTGGAACAACCAGGCGACAGCACACAACGAGAACGCGACTCCAGGAACCAGAAACAACGGGAACAGCAGGAACACACTCACACAGGGACCACAACGATCTGACAACATGAGACACCAGTTACTGACATATAAAGACACACACTGATGACAACCAGCTGGCGTAGCTGATCAGCGCTGATCAGTAACCACGCCCACAGACAGAACACAAGACGAGAGAGAGACAGCGGATTGATGAACCGTGACACTAAGTCCTTCGCAAAGCTTCATTTCACCATCAGTACCTGTTTTTTCATATTAGATCCATCTGAGTGTGTTGAAAGTTATGTTATAATGCTACTCTGTGCGTTTGCTCGGTGGCTACTCCAAGACACTTGTTGCACACTGCAGTAAAGTTCATCAATATTAGGCATGGTACTTGCGGTAAATCAAGAAAACAAGATTTAAACAATAAGACTAACTGTGTTGAGCTATATAATAATGATTAGTTTTCTGTCAATGAATGTATCCAAACAGCTGCTCACCTGTCTAATAAAACACATAATATATTAAAGCGTCTTTGGTGTTTCCATGGTTTCTACAAAATAAAAGCGGTATGATGTCATTGATAGGCGACACACGGACAGGCCTTTGTCCTGATTAAAATTTCTTATTTCTCTGGATTTAATCATTCTTGGGAACATTTGGGATAATGTAAAAAAAAAAATGTCTACTGGTTTTTAAAAATTTTAATCCAAAAATCTTACATATTGTGCCTTTAATGCATTTTAAAAATCAGTGGGGCACCAAAGTCTATTTATTTAGTGCATGTAGTATTTTTTGCAATATGTGCTCCAGTACAACTGATTACTGATGGCAATTCAATCTGTGACATTTTCACCTACACAATTGTGCAGAGTACAGCATGCAGGACCAATGACCAGTGAGATGGGAATTCAATAAGACATCAGCAGCAGGTAACATTAATCACCCAGACTCTTTTTTCACTGTATATCACCACAGACAGCAGATGAACTCTTCAACCTCAAGATAAAGATCAGCCTTCACTTCCGTAATGACATGCTTCCCATTGCAGTGAGATTACAGTAGCCTATGTCTTGTCCAAAATGGATCATGAAATTTCAGCCTTAATAATGTTTTTCTAAATTCACCTAAATAGTCTGCCCTTTAAAATAATATGAATTCCTTACTATATTACTTAAATACTATATTTAAATATTAAATTAAATTAAAGTTATTATAAAAAGGTTAGTTCCAGTCCCATAGCTGTTTTCGATAAAACATCTGTGTATCCCTCCACAACACCTTATCACTCTTAGCAACATATGTTTGTTCTCATTGATATTGTCATTGATGCTTACTGTATTACATAAGAGAGAGAGAGAGAAAGATCGAGTGAGCGAGTGTATTGAGTTGTATTTAGATATAGCATTTTCCTTCAGGTCAGTCCTATGTTCATAATAAAAAATGTCTGCTTTAATATCTTGTCTTTTTAACAGTTAATGAGTTTAGTCTATTAGTCCAGTTTGGTCTTACCCCGTGTTCACAACAAATTTTTAGGCCTTTCAATATAAAAGTCTTCTTTTTGGTTTAAGCTGCTCAAGTGCTGGTCAAACGTTGGTCCTAAGAAACTAGCTCCAATTAAGGACCAGCTTATAACCAGTTCATGACCAACTAAGGACTAGCATAAATTACCCTAAACCAGCTGCCATGCTTCAAAACATACCTAACCAGAATATGCTGTTTTTATCAACAGGGAAGTCATGTCGTGACTTATTCATGATACAGCACAGCCTTTTGTAGGTATTGCTTACATAAATCATCCATCTGTAGTTTATTTATTCAGCTCATTTTCAGAAACAATGCCCATCTGCAGTCATTCTTGTTTAAGACTTGTTCTGTCTAAAAACAGACAAAAGGATTCTCTGGTAATTATTGTAGTTCGCTTGTGTCTAAAACTGAAATAAACCCAATAATCAGAGAGCACAACATTTGAGGTAATTACAGGCTCATGACATTATGATATTTATGGCTGATTATTATATATTTATTTCTGCAATTTAGTTATGTAAAACACAAATAATTGGAGTCTTGCCTTAGAAACAGCAATTGGAAAGATAATGGAGCAGATGAAGTCAATATTTCACTATACCTTTGTGAAACAGACAAACACGTTCACTAACCTTGTGAAACAGAAACACTTTTAGCACCAGAGGGGAAAAAACAAAGACATTCCGGATCCCAGACAGCTGTAGTTTAAATGAATTAACTTTGTTTTAATTAATTTTTTATTCTGATCAGCCTAAATGTTATGTATTAAACAGCTAAAGCAGCTCATTCTGAGAACCTTTTCGCAAAGGTTCCTTAAAACTGAGCCAAGAACCCTAGAGTCCAGTATAAACTTGTTGAACCTTTTTATGCTATTTTTATGGAATTAATGTTATACTATCAGCAAGTACAGTTTTTTATTTTATTTATTTATTTTGATATACTTTTAAGATATGAAGAACATTACAAGTTACTTTGCTAACACTGCACATTTGATTTGGCTTTCAAATCTGATCTTTTGGACTGCACAGTGTAATTTTGTAAGTGAGGAAATTGTTTGTTCATGCATTGTTGTCAATATCTGATATACCTGCATTATTTGTTATGGGGTTGCTCCACTGAAGTTAATGGGAAGGATTGGAATATCATATGCATGCAAAATTGGACGTTGGTGTATGCATCACACGCATTTGGAAAGGGTAAAGTTGTGTCATTTATACGCAGATTGATGAGAAAGGGTTGGGTCTCAGCTCAATGCTTAGAGACTGGAGAGCGTAACAGTTCTTGTGGAAGTGCTTGGTAAATTGTTCATAAGGCCCACATTAACAGAGGACATATAGGCCTACACATACTGCTATATGGGGATTTTCAGCATTTACTTCATCTTTTCATTGATATTATTTTTATCTTAATTACTTTAATAACAGCATGTCATTTTAAGAAACTTTGGCCATGCCTTACAATGATGAAGGCCTACCATGGAAACCAGAGTTTGCCAGATCTGCAGGTATTACTACAATAAAATGTTAATATTAAGATCTGGATACACTGCAACTGTTTAAAAAATAAAATAATAATAATAATAAAAATAAATTAAAATAGTAAAAGCTACAATAACTTCCTTGAGTGGTTAATATTTATTCATTTAATTAAAATAAAAATTCAAAAAATTATTCTGAGCACTTAACACACTTGCGCCACCTACTGTTACAAAAGTGTTCATATACGATGACATGTATTCTGTAAATAATCTAAATTGGTGTTTATGATATAGTTTGTGGTGCTTTTATATAATTATCAATCATATCATAAAATAGTGTAATGCCTGAGACGATAGATATGAATGAACTACAAAACTTTTTTTAATTTTTTTAAATCAGGCACAAATAGGACCTGCCTCTTATAATCCATGTGTTCAAGGACCCCAAGATGTCCATGCTTGCTGAACGTGAGTTTACAATTTGGAATGTAGTTTAGGATAGTTTTATTTGTTTGAAATATTAATTGGCAGTTTTTTGTAGAATTGAATTAGAGATGTGAATTTGGTTTGGGTGAATATTCTATATTAAAGTCATTCTTGCATTCCTCCGCGTTGATTAGCATGTTTGCTAGCAGGCTAGCCATATTGGCTCTAATATCAGGGCGAATCACGAGTTGTCAAATGGCACGCTGGACTAAACAAAACTCTGCATCTACTAGGCGGACATGATACTGGTTTATGTAATAATTGTAATGCACCTGAGTCAGCAGAGCATGTTGTTATGATGTGTTATAAATATGACAGAGGAAGAGGAATAGTTGTTCGAGAGGAAGATTGAGGACATGGGAGAGACTTTCAGTCTAAAATAAATATCTAATAAATCGTCAGGCCTTTCTGGGAGCTACCAAGCTGGATAAAAGAGGTGTTTTTTCCCCTCCATTAGAGCCATTAGAGATCGTTCATAACCTGACGGTGGCGGCAATGCATTAAAACAGTTTGCGACCGCTGTTAAAAAAAAACAAAGAAGAAGAATTGTCAAATATCGGTAATTCCGTTGTGCTTTCTGCATACTGTTCCTCTTTGACACAATAGCCAATTGTGACTCGTATATATAACATTCTAGTAGAAACGTAAAATAAAATGAAATGTTGTCCTTTAGTGTTTGTAAACTTGTATCTCTCACAATTTCCATATTTTATTAGCACGTCGTAAACAGAAGTGGTCTGTGGACCCCAGAAACAGCGCGTGGAGCAACGATGAGTCAAAATTTGGACAGAAGATGCTGGAACGTATGGGCTGGGCCAAAGGAAAGGTAAAATGTGATGAAGTAACACATTAATCATACGCCAAATGTCTGTAGTGACGATTAAACTCAAAATCGAAAGGTGTAAGAACGCTGGAGAGAGTTTCAGCCAATTGACAAATCTTTCCCTTGCCATGACAGCTGGCACATTCTCAAATTGACTTTTTTCAGACGCATAGGTCTATATCAATAAAACATATTTTAAAACAATTAACTTTATGTACTAAATTCACTTTCTGTTATGTATTGATTTTGAACACCTTTTAAATTCTATTTGTACAAATAATTTGCTTGCCATGGCAACGTTATTTAGCTGGCTGACATGGATGATGAGTTAATTTTCCATAGCAATTTATGACTCATGAGATATATTTTATAAATGCATTGTCAAATCATGCTTCATTTATTTATCTTTAATTTTTATAACACATTTCAGTTAACATATAGATAGTGCTCGATGCAATCATATATTGTCTTTACAGTATAAAGACAAGAACAATTGCCTAATGTTTTTAAATGTAAATTGTACTCTAATTTTTACAAATATAAAATAAAAACACTTGTGTTTTCATGTCGATATTAATCCTTCATGCATATATAGCCACATTAATATGTACTAGGGGTGTAGCAATATATCGTGTCACTATATCGCAATACAAAACTGCAACAATATGTATCATGGATAGCGACAATCTGCATTGTGTATAGTTAATCTAAACAGAAAATTACTGTGTGAGGGTAAAAATCAAAATGACAGAGTTTTAGTGTCTGTACTACATTAAACTACTATCCTACTTTCCCGATAATGCCAAATGTCTTATGTTACCAGTAAAAAGTGGGCTACATTATTTTAAATATATCTAGTCAGTGACGGAGTGCAAGCATATTCGTCTGAAATAATTCTGTATTTTCAGCTTCATAATCATGAATATTGTTATTCTGGTGTCACCACTGTCCTGTGCATTGAGTTATGAGTGCATTGAGTCATTTCTACCCCCAAATGTAATACCAAATTTAGCATTTTATTAAACAGTAAAAATATTTGATAACCATTTACTATTTGTCTTGGTGTATCACAATAATATTGTATAGTGAGTTCAGTATCGAATCGTGACATGAGGGTACCCATATCGTTACACCCCTAAAATTTTACCTATATATGCGCAAACATATACGTCTCGCTACATAACATCATCCCATTTATGTGTCATTATATAAAGTTGGTCTCTATTTTTTTAACCCTTTATGTGTAATTGCCTTATTATTGACTGCTATATTATTGAGCGCGCCCATCAGTTATTTATCTTCTGATACTATATCTGGACATACACAACCAAAAAGTCATTTGTTTCTAGGGCCTGTATTTCTTTCCAGTTTTCTTGAATATGTAGACATAATGTATCAGAGATGTATTCACTTTTGCCCAAACATTTAGGATATGATTTGTCTATGGGTCTTCTAACTCCTCTATATATTGCCATAATTTGCTCTCTGGTTATACTGCTTGTACAGGGATATTCTTTGTATTACGACTTTCCGTATCCTTGAATTGAGCATGATAATGTGGGTCACACCAGTTTTCCACTGCCCTAATATGCGCTGCTCCTTTGGCAGCTGTAGTGTTTTAAAGCGTACTCTGGGCTTTTCCCTTGCCAAATGAATCGTGAATGCATTTTGTCCTATTCTGTGAATTGTTTTTGGTTTACTTCTTTATTTCAAAGCACTTTTTTCTGTTGGCCTCCCATTTAATATTTTAGAATGAGATGATCTGAAATGAATTTGTTTTTACTAATGGTGCTTGTTGGATTTCATGGTGAAAAACAGTAAACGAAAAAAATAAAAAATAAAAAATGAAATACAGTATGTGAGACGAGTAGTATGTCAATTCATAGTATTTGGAAAAAAGATCACTCACTACTTCCAGCGAAATTCTGAAGTGCACATCCAATAGAGACTTTGCTATTCCATGAGGCCAGGGGAGATGATTTATGAATGGCAGAACGGATGCCGTAGGTCACATGACAGTGACAAGACAACATGGCAAATGTAGTACGTCCAAATTTCTTTCATGCTACACACATTCATACCATATAGAACATACTTTTTTAATGGTTGTGACGTGTTTGACCGCATGTGATTTTTGGATGCAGCTCATGTCTTGCTTGTGTGTAAATTGAAATGAAACAGTTCTAATGTTATTATTTGCGTGTGCTCACATGTTTTTCCTGGTTTGTTTGCATGGCAGGGTCTTGGCAAGACTGAACAGGGGTCTACAGAAAACATTAAGGTTAAAGTCAAGAACAACAAGATGGGTCTGGGCACTGCTGTAAACAACGAGGTGAGAGTCCTTTAGTATTTCTCTCTCTCTTTGAGCTACTGTATTTTGCTTAGTGTTTTTTTGTTTTTACTCGCATCAATTTTCCTTTTGGGGGTTTGTGTTAGGACAACTGGATTGCCCACCAGGATGATTTTAATCAACTGCTTGCTGACCTTAACAACTGCCATGGACAAAACCACACTGACAGTAAGCTGCATTTTGAACATATAAGGCAAAACACCACTTGTGTGTAAAGTCAGTTGGGTTGTTTGTGTTTGCAGTTTTGAAATGATTTAATTCTCCTTAACGTTCAGTAGGTGGTGCTATTGTGATGTTGAAATGACCTGGGCTATGTTCTGTGGTCATTTAATGTTGTATTGTGTGAATCACTCTTATGTTAACGTTGTGTGTGGTGCCATTTTTTGTAATGGTTATTTTTATTATGTTTTAATCTTGCTGTGTACTTTCAGACCCCACACCCACACAGGAACAAGGATTTAGTTTGGAAGAGAAATCAAAGACATCAAAGAAAAGGGTCCATTACATGAAATTCACTAAAGGTGAGCCATTCAGTGTCATCTTGCAAATCTGACATTACTGTATGTTGGGAGAACTTTTTCTAGAACTGTGGTTCTCAACCTTTTTAACTCCAAGGCCAATTGTCCACAATATTCAATTTTTGTTATGTTCAATTTTTTTTAATTTACATTTCACTAATTTTATTTCTCACAGTTTGTACCTGATAATATATATTGTAGTGTTACAGGATTTTTCCAGGGCTAGAAATCACACTTTTAAATGTTGGCTTCCTTATATAACCAGGTTTCTGTTTTTTCAAAGAAAAATTTTGTTGTTTTGTAGGGGTGGGGGAAGAAGTAGTTTTACATATGCATCGTGATTCTATCTTATAGTGATTTAAATTGATTCACAAATGTCAAAAATCAATTTCTAAAGTGTTACACTTATTTAACTTCTCAGTACTTGCCTAGTTATTGACTCATTAGTGTTATTAATCACAAAAAGGACTTAATCCAGTGAGCTCAGATGCATGCTATCCCGAATTGGAGTATTCACGTGAATGCACTCAGTGAGGATTTACGCTAGCGTTAACAGTTAGGAGAAAATCATTGTTTCATTGTTCATTAAAATAAAACACTCGCTACTTTTTGACTGATAGTAACTTTTGTATCTTTAATCGATTTCTATTTAATTCACATTAGTGTTTTATTTTTACATTTGATTATTAAATTTCTGTAGTATTCACTACATGACATGTTAAATAAACATAGGCTACTGTACCGGAAACTTTTTTTCTGTTGTATTTATCCTATTGTTTGTAATTCGCTGCTTTATTGCCATTTTTTATATTTAAATGAGTAATATGATTGGAGTCCACTAAAACGGGATTTTTCATAATATTGGGTTGACTAAAATGGGAAGAAACTAAATAAATTTCAAGGTTCACATTTAATTCAGTTGATTTTTTTTTTCTTCTTCAAGACCTATTACTATATCCTTTTACATGTATTTTCCTTATTATTGGCTGCCAATAACTGTAGCTAGAAAACGTAAAACAAAACAGAAGGCTGGAATCAAATCTATGCATGTCTTTTTTTTTATCAAATCACAAGGTTCCAAAATATTCCTATCTCTATTGATTTGCCTTATATTAATGCTTTTGTCTTTAAGTCATCTTAAGCCCCTCTTGGTTAAGAACCACTCCTGTAGAATAAAGTTCTTATAATTTTATTGAAGGAAAAAGTTATTTATTTAATAGTTTCATATTTTTATTTGTGGGTCTATATTGTCTGTGAAGAGATTACTTGAGTTGATCTCTTGGTTTGCCAATTTAAAGGGATAGTTCACCCAAAAATTTAAATCGTCATCACTTACTCAGCCTCATGTTGTTCCAAACCTCTATGAGTTTCTGTCTTCTTTTGAACTTAAGATGTTTTAAAGAGTAGTGATAATCAAACAGCTAATGGTAGTTATTAACTTCTATTGTAGGGGAAAAAAGTACTATGGAAGTCAATGGCTACTGTCAACTGTCTGGTTACAATATTCTTTAAAATATCTTCAATTCTGTTGAAAAAAGAAACTCAGGTTACAGGTTTTGAACAACATGAAGGTGAGTAAGTGATGACAATTTACATTTTTGGGTGAACTATCCCTTTGTCAGGTGGTGAAAGGTTGTTGTTTTTTTCTTTTTAAATAACCTACATGACGTGATAATTTGAAAAAAATGTTTTGCTTTTTTTTAAAAATTTAATTTCCTTTATAAAGTCCCCCTTCCATCACTTCCTGTGTTCAGTAGCTGAACCTTGTATGCTTTGGCGTATGTAGTAAAAGCTCACGGGTCACTGCTGCAGTAGATCAGCATGATCGAGTTGGCGGTCAGCTTAACCAGCAGCCTGTGCCGCCCCTAGTACAGGGAGTCACTTCATGAAGCTCCATGTTTTCTGACAATCGTGTAGACAAACAAGTAACCTAAGTCTGATCGGGCAGTTGAATGTTTTGTCACGTAGAGTTGACCTCACATCCTTCCCAGCATGGAAAGCAGGGTGGCCTGATGTTTGTTGGTGGTCTCTATGAGTGAGAAATTTATTTGGCCTCAGGTCTAAACATTCATGATGCTATGACACTTTTACGGGTAGTATTTTTAGACCTTGTCTCATTTTCCATGATGGATGTTTATAAAAAATGTCAGGAATGTTGGGAAAAAACTTGATGTCTCTTATCACCTGAGAGGACACCATAGCATACCGCTCCTAAACTTGACTTCCTGTTTCCTGTGAGGAGTACGGGCCAGTGCACTCACTTCTCAAAATGGTCTCAATCAGCACCCGATGATTCTCACAGATAACACCGCATCCATGTTGTTGTTGTCTTTGTTTAAAGCCTTTGTCTAACTACAAGAAGGAAGAATTTCAGTGGATGGGCCTCATGTCTCATGAGACAGAATGGACATCTCACACAACCTCCTCACGACCCTCCGTGGCAATTGGACTACCTCGCTAACCTCATGTCCATGACCTCAGCTCTGCTCTGATTGGTTGTTTTGCCCTCTGCCTCCATAACTCTCATTTTGTGTCTTCCTAAAGTGAAAAGGCATCACTCAAGCTCATTAGTAAAATGTTTTTTTTCTATTCTTGGTGTGATTGACACCCTATTGTAGAAGCATCACCATTTAGAGGTTAAAGAGATGGGCCACCCAAAAAGAAACAGTCTTATTATTTTCTGAGCTTTAAGTCATTCCAAACCTGTATGACTGTACCTAGTTGTGTAAAAAAAAAAAAGTCAGAGGGAACCAAAGCTGTTTTTGTTTACGAAAATTTTTCCAAAATGTCCTTTTTTGCGTTCTGCAGAAGAAAGAAATGCATACAGGTTTGGAATGACATAATATCCCTTTAACAGTAAAAATATAGCAATGGGATTCTGCTGTATTGATAAATGAATTCTCAGAAGAGGACTCTGTTCTCTGAATGTGTGATGTGAGTAATTTAATCCGTAACAGTCTGTTTGGGATTTATGTTGCTGCGTCTGAAAGTGTAACTAAGATGTCTAACTGTCTTTGAAATTACAGACGTGACACTGGTTTATGACAACTGCTAATGGATTTGTAGTTGGTTGTCATGGCAATTGTCTCGTTGTGTAGCACGTGGGGGTTTCCGCCCATGTCCCCCGTGGAGGCTTTGTTGATTGGCTCACCTTTTGGTGATAGTTGATCTGTAACCCAAAAAGGCCTCACCCTTTGTATGTTTCCCAGGTACGCCCCACCAAAGCCGTTGCCAGGTTAATTTTTTAATGGATTTAACAGAGATAAACTAGTTATATCCAATGTTTAAAAGTGTAAATGTAAATACTTTAGTTAGTCTGGAGTCCATTAAACAGTAAAATACCACAATACAGTCATGATAAAAAGTGGACAATCTTTTCTACCTTCTGAAATACTAATATTAATAATTAATACTAGTATTAGTTCACAAAGGCTGCATTTATTTGCAATAATATTGTGAAATATAACAATTTAAAATAATTTTCTATTTGAATATAATAAAACTTAGAATGTGATTTATTCCTGTGATGCAAAGCTGCCATTACTGCTCACAAAATATTTTATCAATGTTGAAATAATCAATGTTTTATCAATGTTGTATGGAAACAGTGCAACCGTTTTTCAGGGTTCTTTGATGAATAGAACATTCAAAAGAACAGCTTTTATTTTTTAATTCAAAATTTTGGTAACACTTTAGTTTAGGGTCCCATTCTCACTATTAACTAGTTGCTTATTAGCATGCACATTACTAGGATATTTGCTGTTTATTAGTACTTATAAATGTATGTGTATTAATGCCTTATTCTGCATGTCCATATTCTACGTCCCTTAATCCTACCCGGTACCTAAATGTAACTACCCTACTAACTATTAGTAAGATGTAATTAGGAGTTTTAGGAGTCCAAAGTCATGGTTAATAATTAGTTAATAGTGAAAATTGGATCCTGATCTAAAGTGTGACTGAAATGGTATGTAACATTATGAATGTCTTTACTTACAAAACATATCAAATGAATATCCTTGCTTAAAAAATAATTGTATTTTCTTTAAATCTTACTGCCCCCAAACTTTTGAATGGTAAGGTATGAATATCTTTACAAAACCAAACTCAACCAAAACAATATTTTGAATGTCTTTTTTATATTTTATGTATTTTGTTACATTTTAAGACATATAATTCCAATACTAGTTAGATGACTTCATTATTTAAAAAAAAAAACAATAATAAAGAATGAGATATTGTCCAAACGTTTGACTATACCATTGACTTGGTGTTGATTACAGACTGCACAGTCATATCCTGACAGAAGATAATGATGGTGCAACTGCATATATTTCTAATATTTTTTTGATGTCATTTTTAATAACTTTATTAAATATTTTTAATAATTTTGGACTCCTTTAGAATAGAAGCAAGCGGAGCAGCGCTCTAGACAGGATGGCGTTAGCTTGTTTTAAAGATTGATGGCTTTCAGAACAGGAGAAAGGCACCAGCGTCTCCAGCGCCCATCTCAGACACAAGCAGCGTAAACCAGTAACCCAGATTTAATTGGCTGCCCATTTATCAACTGATCCAGCATTTCTTGATGTGAGCTGAACTGCAAGCACTTCATCATCTGAGTGGGTCAAGCTGTTACGCAGATGAACGGAACAATTTTGGACCCGTTCATTAATAATTAACCCGATTTCTTTTGATAAACAAACCAGTGCATATGATATTTTCATCCTTACTATTTAAGCAGTTGAAAGAACACCCTATGATCGTTTTTGTCACCTTCACTTCCTGTTCCAAAAAAGCCTTTTTCTTTGTTTATTTAATTGCAACTGAAAAGCTTAGATCTTATCCAGGTGTCTTATGGGGCAGTCAATTAGTATTTCACTTGTCAGATTAGCAAGTCGATCCAAAAAAGCCTCTGTGATTGCTAATCTGGTTTGGCCAGAGTTCCGTCACATTCGTTGCCATCTCAACAGTGACCTTGCTCCCAACAGGATTTCATAACCTCATGTGCACCGCTAGGCTATACTGCCATTCGTCAATGGCTTTCAGACACTTTAAAGCATTTTGTTTTTAAGTTAAAATATATTACTGCTTTTAATATAATCACTGTAAATGATAACTGGGACTGTCAATCTCTAAAATGACAAAAGTAAAGCAAAAAGGAACATACACCTTATGAAGTCAACGCTCAAAATTTCTTGTTATTCACAGAAAATAAATGTCTGGGGCCGTATTGACACATCATTTTATCTCACCACTAAGAATTCTCCTAAATAGCAGTAAAAGTTTTGGGTATTCCTCTTAAAACATATTCAGCATGCTGCTGTAGGGCTGTGCTCAGAATATCAATACAACGATACATCGTCATGAACTCCTGAGAAGCACGTGAACTGATCTTCTCCTCCGCCTAAATACAGCGCGAAATAAACATGAATGAGCATCTGAAAGTGGGTTAAAGGCCTACAACTTACCGAAATCCGTATCATGTCTCATGTAATCGCTCAATCAGTGTTTCAAACGCAGAAAGACGCCAGTAAAACTTTTAAACAATTCACATAATGTCACATTTACCTCAGAAAAACCATATCCAGTGTCCACAAACTCGTTAGTCAGCTTGAAAAATCAACTCTAGAGAGGAGCATTTTGATAAATATATGCACCATATTACATATTCATTATATATAAATGTCTTTTTTTTCAATATTTCATGCATGTTTGAATTAATCTGGAAAGTTTTTCATGACAGCCACCCTTTAAATGAGTAGAAATATGATTATGTAATTTGTAAAGTTTATATTATAACTTTTTTTCTTTACAAAAAACAAACAAACTAACAAAAAACATTGAGTGTAATTTAAGTGTTGTTACAAATCAGTTATCAGTAAATCATAATTTTTTACCTTTTAATATTATAGTAGGCTACAACTGACTCCCATTTTTTACAGCATTAGTTGAGAGATGTGTGTACCAGATATATATCCAAAATAATCAGTTTGAATCGAGCCATTCCTAGCTTCTTTTTTTGTGACAATTTATTTATTTTATTTAACAATTTTTTTTAAATGACAAACTAAATAGTTTTTTCACTTGTCACAACTGTTATAACACTGGTTATTCAATAAACAGATATTAAATGTTACTAAACTCTGCTCAAAATAAATAAATTCCAAATGTATCTATATCGTGATGCGTATCGTATCGTGACATTGTTGGTGATACACAGCCCTAGCTGTGACCAACTTTTACTAGGGAATAGCGAGAAGTCTTAAGCTAAGAGAAAGGGTGGGTTTGACCTCGTCGCTATGGATGTCAACATGCTTACTAACTATGCCCACAGTGATTGGCTGATGGGGAGGAGTCTCTGTCAGTGATTTAATCATAGAAATATTGTAGAACTAGGTATCTCATTGCCATATTCAAATAAAGATTCTAACATATAGGCCAAGTGTCACTAATTAAGCAGTTGTCAGCCTCTTACATGTCTGCATCTTGAGAGATTGCAGAAATCAAGCGATTATATTTGTTTTATAATCAAATGTCGGGAGGAACACGCTCATGGTCTATCTAATCAGCTCGAGAGAAGGCATGTATTAAATACACAAATGACTCACGAGTTACCTCGACAGTTTTCTGCATCCCTCCACCACCCTGACGACTCACTCTCGGCTGGTTCCTATTCCCAGCCGGGGATACGAGGCAGTACTCCGGGTTTGGGCTAAATTCCCTTCCCTTGGACAGCATGCCACGCTCTTTTACTCTATTTATTCATTTGTAAATAGGTTTAAAAAATGTTATATTGTAATTTCCCAGTTCCTCTCCAAATTAATGTAGAAGCAACTTAAAGACTCTATATTTTAAATATTTGTTGTAATAGCATATTTTTTTGCCACTGATCATGACGCAGATCTGATGCGCTGTCATGCACATCTTATTTTCTCACAACTCCTTGTTCATTTAAGATGTTATTTAACTAATTTAAGACTGCTCTTATGAGAATACTCGTCTAAAAAAAGATTTGACATAATTCTGTTCTGATACTGGCATGCATCTTTCTGTGTGACGTGTGTGTGTCACATAGACAAAACATTCAGACAGCACATTCTCTTTGTCACACTTAAATGGTTTCAAAGCATGCATGAATAAGAGCGTGAGTGATCATATAATGTAACGCTAGCCAAAGGATGATTGAAAAATGGATACTGCGTTAACTGCTTTACATTTTTTCATTTCAAAGCGTTAAAAGTATTTATCGTATGCCTTGCACTAATTTTGATATTTTCAAAGATTTGTTTTTGACCTTTTTTTCAAGTACAGAGAGAAAGGTTGGAGTGGGATAGTGAAAGGTGTACGAGCCGGAACTCGAACTCAGGTCGCTCAAGCTGCCCACAAGGCTATCAGCGCAGATGATGGGACAACTTCAACTAGACCGCAATGTTTTATTCTCCATCATTCAATGCATTTTGCCTGTACACAAATTAACCTTCATGTCATCACAGATTCAAAATCTATGAATCAAAATAATTGCATATATGAAGAAAAGCCTAAGCATGGCTCTATGGCCTATTGCCTCAATGGTGTCTTTGGGTACAGTGTCTTTGGGCAGATTGCTGAGGGTGGATTGCCGGCAACAGCCATTTATAGGGTTTTTTATTATTTTGATTTTAGTGACTACCCCTAATTTTTGGAATACAAATTAGCCGGCATTCTGTCGTAGAACCTGGAAGTGCTGCACTGTTTTTCCATCGTGACTGGTGTAGGAGAATGACGTTGAAAAGAAGAGATTGTTGGATGGTTGTTGTTGTTTTTTTGTTTGTTTTGTGCACAAAAAGTATTTGTCGCTTTGTAACATTAAGGTTGAACCACTGGAATCATATGGACTATTTTAACGATTTCTTTACTACCTTCCTGGGCCTTGGAAGTTGCATTGACGTTGCTGCCTGGTTCAGAAACCTCTCGGATTTCATCAAAAATATCTTAATTTGTGCTCCAAAGTGGTTTGTGGTGACGTGAGTAAGTCATTTGGGTGAGCTAACCCTTTAACAATGAGAATAAGAATTGAGGAATCAAGAAGCGTTGTTCACAAAACAACAAAATGGGGGATCATGTTTACATGATTCAAATGTAAATTTTTGGTTGAGTTAATCCTTTAAAGGTTTTCTGTGGCACTTGTAGTTACACCCAAAACTAACCTTTGTTAGTTGATAGATCTCTTTTCCAAAAGTAAAAAGGTCATTTTTGGGCTCCACTTGATGTCCACTGTGATCAGTGGAAAGCTTGTTCGGCCTGGCCTTTTGTTTAGACTGCTTACAGGATACCTTGGTTACTTGAAGGCAAGGTCTCCCCTTTGAAAGCCACGCTGAAAAAGACCCTAGAGCAATAAATAAGCGAGTGTTATCAGGAGCTGCTTGGAGGAAGAGGATGCAGCTGTACGAACAGGACTCGCGGCTGAGACGGGCGCCCAGGCACTCCTGGAGCCTTTGAGCTGCTGGAAAATGGGAGGTGTGAGGTGGGGTCGTCCCTGCACCGTTTGTTTTTCCTCAGCCGTTTCATCCCCTGCGACCACGCAACGTGCCCTTTTTTTACCTCTAAACCTTTCCTCTCGGCAGGAGTTCAAAACTGTCCTGTGACCTTTATCCATTAAAATCAATAGTTTACACAGTTCAACGCCACTAAAAAAATATCCCATTTGTCAACAGGTTGCGACCGGAAACATTTCCTTTTCATCCCTCCAGACATTTGTGAAATGCATAAACACTTTTCTCCTTTTAAATTGGAAAGTAATGATCGATAATGTCTTTTGAATATGTATTTGGTAGCGCATGATAATTTGACAGAAGTACAGGTTGAAATGAACTCTGCTGCCCTTACAATGAAGCAAAACTCTAAATGTTTACACAAATGTTCTATTGTGTGGAATAATGTCAAAGATCTATAAAAAAGTCTCCCATGTTTTTAACCTTTTCTCACAGGAAAGGACCTGTCCAGTCGCAGCAAAACAGACCTGGCTTGTATTTTTGGGAAACGATCGAAACTAGAAACAAGAGACCAAAATGAGGTAAGCGTTGTAACTTTGACACATCTCTTTTTTTAATTTAATTTTAATTTAAAGTGTCATACAACAATATTCAAGGTTCAGTACAAGTATAAGCATAATGCTTATTTACCCCCCAAAAATCCTATTTTTCAATCCATACGATTGAGAATTTCATGTGGGAGCGCAACATTTTCCTCACACAGATTTCAACAGGTTCAGCACGCTGTGTGAGCTGTGCTTCATACATCACTACACTATAATTGACAATAATACAATACATATTTTTTTGATGTGATCTCACCTTTTCAGTGAAACGCTTACCATTGAAGTGAGTGGGGCCATTTCTTTTAAAATATTATATATCTTTTTTAATTGTAGCCACAATTTGCATGTTAAAATGATTTTAGTGTGAAGAAAAAGCTTAAACTTTTCTGTATAAAGTTATATCCAATTTTGCAATGTTGCTATAACAATGCAAATCCACAAACTGACTTTTTTGTCACACCTGCCAATGGCCGGCAACTTGAAATTTACTGGCCATAATTATTTTTTACCAGTCATGAAACTAATCCTTGTTAAATTATAATAGTTATTCAGTCAAGAGCTCAAAATCTTTGTCTTTTGTTTTTTGATTAACATTAAAAACACACCAGCCTAATATTCCTGCTGCCGTATGTCAATTTAAGAGCTAATGCACGGTTACACATGCATTTTTATTTCTTAACAGTTTACAATAACTTAAGCCATAACCGGCTTTGTTCTATTTACATGGATACTTTCCAAGACGAACGTTTTGAATTTATTTAGAATATGTCTGTTCACTCGCAAGAAGATGTGAAAGAGAGCTCAATTCAGTATATTTGTGCACTGATTTATAAGATGTTTGTACACACAACTTCCCACACAGCATATGAGAAATGAATTGAGTTCCCTTTCACATCTTCTTGAGCATTAATATTTAAATTGGCAAGGCTTCAACTTTTGTGAAGATGCAGCACTGGCCTGTCATCTGGCGCGAGCGTCGTTCACATTCATATTCTCACAATTTTGTATTGTTAGAATTTATAAAAATGCAGTTGACGCCATTTTATATACTCACCAACACCAGTTTTTACTTAGCAAAAAATTGCCCCATTCACATTCATTGTAAGTGCCTAACCTTAACCTACTGCCCAGTAAACATTATAAGATTTTGGTCTGTCCCAGACCAAAGATGACCAATCATGGTGATTTCTGTGGTCGTGTATTCCTCAATGTGACATGGTGCTAAAACTACTTACCTCAAGCTCCATTTACAAAATCGGCTTGCAATATTGGCCTCTTTTGCCTAGCCATGGCCACGTCCTTATTCTCCTTTCGCTTCCTCTTCTTTAACGCACATAACCTTAATTGTCAAAGTGGCATTCACCTTGCTCTGTTTGGTTTCCACTAACACATGCTGATTACATTTTTTTCTTCTATAATAATTATAAAATAATTTTGTACCCAAATCTAGATCCATGTTGTAAAGTGTGATTTTTTTTTTTTTTTTTTTTTAATGATCTTATAGGCTTGCCGAAATCACAGGCATTAAAAACTAAAGAAATAGTATGTGGTAACTGTAAATAGTAACCTTATTCTGTGCATGTTTTTTTGTTTATGGTAACCAGCATTATGCCTCAATGCACTTGTTTAAACCAGAATAATCCTTTAAGATCCAAAATAAGCTTTTCCTCAATGTTGAGCTGACATGTTACATAAAACATGAGAATGATATTGAGATGTGGCAAAGCTATTGCTGCGGGTTGCATGTCATCTCATGATCCAGCCCACCTGTAAGCACCGCTGACCACTGCTTTCACGTGACCCACTCGCAGCAAGTTGCAGGCTGATAATGAGCCATGTCATAGCGTGCAGTCTGACTCCACACACGAGTCACTGTAGGCAGGGATCCCGCTGAAATCCCCTTAACGGATTTGCTCCCGCTCTTTCCTCTTTCACCCCATAGTCCTGTCAGCCACCTCTGTGGTCAAGTCACAGGTAGTGTATTTCTGATGATGTGCTGGTGGGCACGATCAAACTGCATTTCCCCATCATCTCCAAGGTACAGGAGGCAGTGATGAAAGTAAAAAAAAAAAAAAAAAACTGAATTACTGATGATCCCTTCAAAACTTGGTTTGAAGAAGTTGGTTTGAAGGGATTATTTAGTAGACTTTTTGGCTTACATGGCTCTAATAGTTTGAAGGTGGCTCCACCAGCTCTTGTTGTGTTTGTATTTCCTTTGGAAGTCCACCTTAAATTTAAATTTGGGCAAGCAGACACGTCCTAAATATAAATGTAAATATATACTGGAATTTTTGTGGTTTAGTTCTTAGTGAGATTTGTATTTCCACAAAGAAACACCATTGCTTGCAAGACAGCAGAAGAATAGTTTTAGATAAGCTTAGGTTTTAAGCTTTGGCTCGTGAATGAAATGTCGTATCAGAGCAGCTTTGCTGTTGTCATGACACTCGGCACGTGTCTCAGTTTCTGGCTGCTGTGCAAAGGCGGTGTTGTGTTTATATGTTGATTCGCATAGTGTAAAACGCTTGATTATTTTGGTGTTTTCTTATACCACAATTCAGAATGTGAATAAATGAAAAAAGATTTCCCTGTTTTGAATGGCAAAAATTCTAACAATGTCAGTGGGGTATTTTCAACTACTATTTAATCTTAAGTAGAAAGTTTACAATTAAAGTTTGAAAAAAATACGGTAAGCAGTTCCAGTTGAATCCATTGTGGATGTGGACTATTGTGGAAAGCGAGAAGGAAAAACAGTGTTGCCTTGAAGGAAGTGCAAGTAAATTCATTCCTCAGTGTAACAAACTGAGCAAACAGGTAATTGCCCAAATTATTAATGTCTCTAATAAAGAGTTGGTTACGTTGTTTTGTTTAGTCTTTAGTGATCTAGTTGCTAAGTGCCAGTTGTGTATGGAATTACATTCTTGCAACATACTTATGGGTTGTGTTTTAAACTGAATAAATGAAATGAGGGAGTCTGAACAGAGCTCATATTGTTATTTTTAAAAAGTAATATATTGGTTATTGGATTTAAAAAATAAAAAAATAAAATGAATTAATACATTATATTTTGGTGTTCAGGTGCCATTTTAGTTTTTCACACTACATCTCAGTTTCATTTTCTTGACCTTTCATTCTTGGTTGTCTGTGGTTACCTCAGTCTTCATGACATGGCAATTCCAAGTACATCTAATGTATGTGCTGCAGGTCTGACGCCCCCGCCGAACTGCCTCTTTACTGTGAAAGCAACACAATAGCAGCCTCTCATGCTTTGCTTGAATTTGGAAGTGCCGGCAGTGTGCTATATATTTTTTTCTTTTCTTCCGCTAATCGTTTTGTTGCAGTTTGTTATTGTCCTACTCTGGAGGGACTTCATTGACCGGATTGAAAACCAATCTGAACAGGCTCACAATGGTATCCCAGGAGGCCGTGTGGTGAAGGGCTGGTGGCGAGCCCTGTAAACGAGGGGCAGTTAGGCCTGCATAGGAAGCCAATGAGGGGGGCGTTGTTTATGCGTGCATTGTGAGTTTGTGCGGTGATGCAGCCTGTGGAAGATTTTTGCCTCAGTTCATAGATGCATCCTGGGTTCACAACGGGACGTGAAGGTGATTTATAAACCTGTTTAATACAGTTTTTGTGACTGAGTCTGTGCCATCGGTGTCACCTTGCAGGTTTTAAGTGCATCACACAGTTAGCGTCCATGCAAAGGGCCGATCTCACTGCTGCTGTGTCTTGGCCGCCCTCACTCCCAACTCTTGCACCAGGGGTTTTCCTCCCCTCTGTCAGAGCTTCCTGTCAGTCTCTTATCTCTTGTCACAGTGTTCTCTGACACACACATGTGTGCACATGGGAGCCCGTTCCAAGTCTCCCCTGATCTCATTACCTTGATTTAAGAAACCGTTATTGAGTGGCAATTGTTTTGTTGTAAGTTTTTTTTTAAATCAACGTTTTGATTTTGTTTTCTATATGAATTGGGCACTACTTAATGTTTCAAACATCACATGTCTGAGGAAGTTCAACAAAAATTGGAAAGTGACCAAATTGCTCCATTTTTCTCTCAAACTAGTTGCCCACTTTTATTGTTCACATAAACACACTTTGACAGATTGTGATAAACACTATATACCGCCTTTTTATTTATAGAAACCAGGAGTGGCAATATATTAACATAATTATAAATTGATTAAAAAAATAATTCCAACTGAATGTACTTTAGTGTTTGCACTTTTTTTTTTTTACCAATGCATTTCTGTGATCAGTTTATTTATTTTTACTCACAAACAGAAATTTTCACTCAATAAAATATTTCAGACCTAGGCATAATTGTAAAGAATTATTAATTCTAGAAATTTCCACGACTTTTCCACAACTTCCTCCTATGTCCAGGTTTTCCAAGTAAAATTCCAAATAAAAAGGAATAAATCAACAATTGTTGAAGAAATCTAAAGTAGGAATCATAATGCAAGCTTACATCTTAATTTTTTGGCAGTTTAACTGACCTTCAATCTAGCGGGTCCTTGGAAATTTGCTGAGGCCCCCTAGTGGGCCCCGGCCCCCTGGTTGAGAACGCTATTATAACGGATGGCTGTCACAACCATGTTGGATAGCCGGCAGTGTCCGAACAGACTGCTGCCTGGAGGCTGTGCTGCCATTCATCACTGAGACTTTCCCACATCCTTCAGAGCAAAAGGCAGTGGCAGAGAGAGCAATGTTCATGACTAGTGTTTTTTGGCATTTTTGCATTTGTGCCTTTCTCACAACCGTCTTAAATTGATCACAATTTTTTTTGTATTTTTAGCTTTCAGTATTTATTCTTGATGTCTCTTATTTCGTTCCCTCCCCATCCCCTTTTCTCTTGTTGGCTCGTTCTCTTCTCGGGGGCCTTAGTTAGGCTGTAGGCTAGTGTGTATGGAGTCATGAGGAGTGGGTGTGATTTATCTCCCTCGGCCCCTCCGTACCCCCCTCCTCTCCGGCAGGCCCAAAGGAAAGAGCCGAGTTTGCTTGAACGTGGCTCGGTTTGCGAGGCCCCAGCATTAGCTGAAATAAACCCTCCTGCTGCTGGTGAAAAATGTCCTGTGATTGGCTAATTAATCAGTCAAAAGGGGAGCGTCGCGGCCTGTGACTTGAGGGACCCGAGCAGGCGACCGCTGAGGGCCCGCTGATAAATGGACTCCCTCCTGCTTCATACATCAGTGAAACTTAGTCATTTTTTACCACTGCTCTTTGCGTCAATGGTGGATCGCTAAGGCCTACACTTATATGTTTTGTGTGAAACTCTGTGTGTGTGGAATGCATTTCAGACCATCGTCTGATTTGGTCTGCAGACTTTAAATTGGTCAATAAATATTGTCTATTCAGCATAATGTCCACATCAAAGTTTTAGTTTCAATATCATTTGTGCCCTAGATTTTTCAGTTTGAAGCTACAAACAATAGAGGTTAAGTTTGAAAATCCAATGATACATTTGATATTTCTTGTGTTTTTTTTTTTTTTTTTAAATCCAAGTAAGTTAAGTATGGTTTTGGCCATTTTACTTTTTATTTTTTTAATATTTATTTGTGCCTGTGATATTTAATTTAGCCCAAAAGAGATCAATTGCTACCTGTTGCTGGAAGTGCATTGCTTAAAATCAAACTAATTTCTATATTTACAATATGAACACTACCATTCTAAAGTTTGTGCTTAGTAAGATTACTGTCTGATCAATTAAAAACGTATGAAGAGATTTACAATGTTTCCATATATTTCCAGTTCAAGTAAATGCTTTCTATTCATCAAAGAATCTATCTAGAATTTATCTATTTTATTAAAAATCAACATTGCCATCACAGGAATAAATTATATTGTAAATATATTAACATAGAGATTTTTTTATAGTGTATTTCACAATATTACAGTTTTTACTGTATTTTCAATCAAATAAATGCAGCCTTGGTGACCAGAAGAGTGCTTGAATATTTTAATAATGTTTTATGAAGTCAAGGTTTGTGTTTTTCAAAAATGTGTATATTTAACTATTATTGTTAGCAATTGGTCATGCTTATCTTTGATTCAGCAAATATAACATCTGTATACATATTTTATTTTTATTATTTTTTAAATTTGTGAATAGTGATCATCTTTTAGTAGGCGGTAAGCGGCGAGAGGGTTCGCGTCTGTGGTCGTCTCCATGGTTCCAGTCAGACGGTCAGGCATTTTCTCGCACTGTGTTTCCAGGGGTTGGCGTGACCCCCCTGTGGCCTCTCCCACTCCCACGGCAGCTCTAACACAAAGCCCTCTGACTAGAGGGTGGTACCTGTAGCTGTTCTGAATCAGCCCACGCCCGTCCTCATGAAGGATCGCCAGCCAGTTGACTTGCCCGTTCCCCCGATGCCGCCACCTCACCAAATGAGGAGAAGAGGCTGCACCATTTGGCAGATGTGGTGAAGGGGCGAGAGGCAGCGATGTCATGGGAGTCGGCTGGTGGGCGGAGTTGAATAGTGAAATGCTGCTGAGGATGCAAAAGTTCAGCTCCAAATATGCCAGCAGGCTTATAGAGCTCCCATAACAAAACTACTGAGTTTAATCCACATTTGATATATTACACAAATTATAATTTATTTTGGAAATTATATGATATTTATGTGAGTTTTGGAGAGGTTACTACAGACTATAAAATTCTAAAGATTACCTTCAGTCCCCATTCAACACTTATTTGCTAGCAAATTAGGCTTTTTATTTTAAAGTTACACTACTGTTTAAAAGTTTGCGGTCGCAAAGTTTAAATGGGTTTAATAGAACCCTCTTGAGCTCCAAGTCTGCATTTATTTGATCAGAAAGTACGGTAAGACATTATTTACATTTAAAATAACTATTTATGTATTCTAATACATTAAAAAAAAATATGAGTTCTGTATGAATTTTCAGCAGTCCTCAAGAAACTTTATATTTATCAATATTGAAAACAGTTGTGCTGTCTAATATTTAATATTTGAAAACTTTTTTCTATCCCTATAATATTATCTCCTCTATAGCAAATTGCTAAAAAAAAAAAAAGTGAAAAGCACAGAACCTGAAAGCTTTTTCACATTATTGCACAATAAATTGCATAAGCCCACAATAGGATATTATAATATCCTTCATATTATGACTGTAAGATTTGCGCTCAGTCAGGACCAGACAGCAGTGCAAACTGGCACGTTGCAACCATGTGGTCCAGCATGTTTAACTTCTCAACTAATGCGGTAACCGACGCCTGTGCGCCAGTGTTCAAAGGCATGTTTGTTTTCAAGCAGGAGAGCCCTAATATGTTCTCAGATAACATCTAATTGCCTCAAACAAAAGCACAGCCTCCCTTACGCTGTTGACAGGGCTACAGAATAATGAAGAAACGGACCGAAATGACTGCTTGCTACATACCCTCCGGCAACTGGCTTTACACCCATTGCCAACCCACTGACATGTACAAATTAGTGTGAAAATAAAAACGGCATTAACTAAAAAGGGTAACTGAAGTGGCCAACTTCAGCAGTCATTGTAAGCCCAGGCAGGGCTGCCCTGGCATGGTGATTACAGTATGAACAGAGGAAGCTAACCACCCGACGCTCCTGAGAGCCACCACCACTGCTGTTTTCGTGGGTCTCGGCTTGCATTTAATCACCGCCAGTTTAATCTAATAAATCACCGCAGGGCAGAGAATAAATGGTGTGTCCTCCATCTTGGGGCTGACACATCAGCTCCTTGGAGGGCACAGAAAGGCAAGCACTTTACATTGTAAAGCAAGCAGAGTTTAGTGATGATGCCCTATGCAGTGTGTTGTTGCCATTTGTTACTCGTGATAAGTAATGAAGTCTAGGGTTGGTGGAGAGGCCTGCATCACGCTGGCTTACTGTTTGTGTTAGGTCTACGTCTTTATTCAAAAAACCTTCATCAATTACACCTTCATTTACCCTATTTTATTCATTCCGTTTCAGGGTTTTTAATTTTTTTAAATGTATTTATGTTGCCTGTTGTAAATTTAAATTAATAATTATATTATTTGTTGCTATTGTTTATTATTATTATTATTATTATTATTATTATCATAAATTTAACACACCGTGCAACCTAAAAGAATGTCTTTGTATATCTGGTTTAATGATAATAATCATAATAACAATAATATTAATATTATTATTATTTTTTATTATTATACCAATTTAAAATACACCATGCACCCTTAACAATGTTATTTTGTATATGTAGTTCAATATTATTATTATTAATTATAATGATAATGAAAATGGTAATTGTTATATCAAATGAACATCCACCATACAACCTAAAAGAATGCATTTGATGTATATCTGGTTCATTATTAATATCAATTATAATTGTTATTATTAGCAGCAGCAATGTACTTGTTTGTATCCATTAATCTGTATTTAAATTTTTGATCCAATGCTAAAGCCATTTTATGCTAAATTTGAATGCATTTTTTTATTTTTTATTAGCAAGTTGTCTAAAGTTTTGTATACTCAACTTGTATTGTGTTGCCTTGTTAAAGAGCATTATGCCAAGCATACATTTTAAAGTACTTTGAATCAAAGGATATCTTATAATTGGACTATTTGCTTTGTTCTACTTTGTTACATTACGCTCACATAATGTATTATATCATGATACATGTTAAAATGCTCATTAAACCATGCAAAGCACTGTATTGCGTGGGTGCCACCTGTTTTGCTGTCCGCCCACATGAATGGTATGAAGGATGGCGCAGAGGGTCCTTTCTCCTCATCAGGGAGGGACAGCTGGGTAATCTGGATCCCGATCCATAAGCCCAGGCCACCACCAAATTTATAATAGTGGCAGGACAATGAGAACACGCTCACACAATCAGCCCTCTTCCCAATATCTTCTCAATATTATCCATTGGCCTGTGAGCGTAATGGGCTGTGATCTGTTTTGTTTAGAAAATAGTTTAACTTGGAACCCTCAAAGGAGTAAATTATCCTCAAATGCTTCCATCCTCAAAAATTAGGGGGATAAAAAGAGGAAAAAAATCCCCTGAATGAAGATTGATTGATCATTCAACTCCAGCTTTTTACAATCGAATGATGTTTTTTACAGTTGAATGCTACAATAAGACCTAGTCAAGCACATTTATGTACTTTGAAATAAAAAATAAACAAAACTTTTTTTTTAGAGATGCTCTAAATAGGGGTTATTATTGCAGAAACATGACACGATTTTAAGTCTGGTTTGCAAGATACAATCAAAGCAAAAGAGACCAAAGCAAACATTTATTTTTGTTAAAAAACAAAAAAAAATTGTTGAAAAACCTTGCCTATACCCTGCTTGTAATGCATGTCCACTGTATTGATGCATTACTACAGGTCTTGTTTGATGGTTTAACATCCTCAGCTGGGATTATTTTAAAAGTATTACAAAATATCTGTTCTAGAAATAATCATAACTATATATAGCACAGTATTATTGTACCATATTGCAGTCTTTAATCCCTGGACACTAGAAGTTCTCATTGCTGATGCAGCATTTGCAGTGTTAAACTAGCGTAGTCAGAGTGCCGTGTCTATGCTGGAAGGAATATTACTTTTGTGTTATAAATTAGGGACTCTCTGACATACCACAGAGTGGGACAAATTAGTTGCAGTTTTCAGCAGCAAATTCAAGAGTGTTGTCACGATTCTTTTTTTGGTTTGTTAAACACATTCTGAGGCATTTCAAAAACCTTTTTTTTTTTTGACTGTCCCTGGCTGCTTTGGACTGTCTGCTGCAATGTGTTGGCGTCAGCTACGATGTCTTGTTCTTGTTTCCTCATCGCGGCCTTTTGAATGTCCCGACGCCCCCTTCCAAGTCCAACCCCACTGCCGCGCCACCCCCACCCCTCCAGCCGCCCATGCCTGGGGAGAGCGGAGCAGGAAAGAGCCCATAGCTCCTGCTGCAGGGGCCTTATCTGAACACTGCACACAGTTCGGGGAACGCATCCTCTTCCTGGGGCCTCCCATCTGCCAGGAGGAGAGAAAGAACGAGGGGAATGTGGAGGCAGAAGAAGCCAGAGAGTGTCTGAGAACATTCGGGGGCCATTTTTGTTGTGTTTACACCCTCATTAGGACGTCCAAGCATAGTCATGAAACCTGGACTTGCGTTATCTCCGTGTCAGCCTTCCTGCTGGCTTGTTTGTTTGCGTGTTGTGTGCTTGCATGTGTGTGGTATAACCCAATCCGTGCTCAGCACTGTTGAGGGAATGCTACCAGCAGCACTTCTCTCGGCACATTAGAGAGATAAGCCTAATGGAGGTCCCCAGGCGGTGAGACGTCGCACCACACACACACACACACACACACACACACACACACACACACTATCACCACCTCTCCGATGAAGAGGATTTCCCCACTCGCTCCATCTCTCTTCCTCTTCTCCTTCTCCCTCGTTCTTTCTCTCCGGAGAGTAATTTCACAGTTCGCTCCAAAATGCCCCCCAGTCGTTTCTCTAAGTCCCTGCTACATGCTGTCAGCCTCATCTCCTCGAAATACCTCTTTTGGTCCCCTTAAACCAGAAATATAGATTTTATTTTTTTGGGAGGGAAAAGTGAGACTTCTGTTTTAATGAGCCTACATCTGCAGTTCTCCATTCTCCCTCTGGGCGACTTCCAACTTTTGAGGGGTCTGTGGCAGCAACTTGTAGTCACAATGACCATCTAGAACATTGGTTCCTAACCCTGGTCTTGGTTGACCCACAACTCTGCACATTTTGCATGTCTCTCTATTAAAAACATCTGAATGAACCTTTCAGCAGAGACTCCAAGACACTTATAAAACATGAGTACAATCGGATTTGATTCTAAATACCATGGATTTTATCCTACGCCAAAAGTGTAACACATCACTTTAAATCACACTTTATAAAGGCAGAAACTGACATGAACGCTCACATGCACCAACTGAAGAGCATCTGTGCAGACCTAATTACATCACTAAAAATAATTCATTTACATAACTTAATGAAAAAATATGCCTTCACATTTTCTGTTTTCTGAGAGCACACTGATTTCCTTGCCCAATTATGATGAGTGCTGTATTTATTCTGAACCATAAAGAGGTTGACACTTGAATTTAAGTTGAACTGCAATTCTTTTTTTAATGCATTTATGAATATATTTTATATATTTTTGTGCATACAGATGTTTTAAATCATTCATAGGAACATCTTCTGTTCATGTTCACATTATGTGCATACATTTTACTCTGACCCCTTGATGTCATAAGTGTTGTGGGTATTGTACAAAAATATGTACACTTTTATAAATTAGACCCCTTAAATGGATGTTTTAGATAAGTGAGCAAACTAAAATGTGCACTTTTCGGGGAACTCCAGGACCAGGGTCGGAATATCCACTGATCTATAACAGTGTTTTGCTTGGAAATCATGGTTTCCACTGAGAACTGAATAAGTAACATTTTTGCAGGTTTTTCTGACAGTCACGTGACTGCCGTGGGACCCTGGAGGGCAAACCAGTCATAAAACTGTTGCACAAGATGCAAGTTTTGGCCACTTGTGATCCATATCACCTGCTGCAGTATTTCAGTCACTAAAACTAAAAATATTTCAGTGTTTTAAGAACATCCTGTTAAGGGTGGGTTGCACCAATAAGGATTAAATTAAGCAAAGTTTAATTCTAATCAAGGATTTGTTGATCTGGGTTTTATTTGAAATCGAGTTTAAGTGTCTCACCACTTAATTTTAAACCCTGATTAACTATGCAGAATGGAAAAAACACTTCACGAGAAACCTTGTGTTGCCTTAATATTCTGTGTTAATTTGCTTGCCTGTACAAAGTATCCATAAATATCAACTTTTAATATCACTAGATTAGAATTTACTATAAACCTGGTAAAAATGACTGGTGGGCAATGGAGGAAATTCTTGTTTTGCCCTCGAGGTAGGCGTTCCTATAATGGTGACGTCACGTGAAAACTAGGAATTGAGGCATCAGCTTGTCTCTGGGGCAGTACCCTTAAATACAACTTTGTACCTTATCTACCCCTAAAAGCATCATATTAGTAACTTGGCTAAGAGTAGTAATATATACCCCTATAGTACTACTATGAATGGGTAAACAATATATATAGAATATGTGTGCTCGTGAATTAGAAAGCAAAAGTAAAACGTAAGCACCCTGCTGTGTGCAAATGAGCTACATAGCCTGTCTCCCAATATCAAACCTGTCTTATGCTAGGCTGGGCTGGGCTGTGTAGTTGTAACCACCTCTTGGCACTTTCTAATATTTAGAGAGTATTTTGATTATGGTTGCATTCATTGTTATTTATACTGATTTTATTTCTATGTTCAATTTGTGGAAAGGAGTTCAATTAGGTGGTCACAGGCTCAATCAGAAGTGGTCACAGAAGGAAGCTCATAATCATGTACAGAAAGGTCTGGCCTCTCTCCTGTATGATTTCACAGGAGTCTCTTCACTCATTTGAGTTTGTGGTAACCTTTTACAGTACTTTAGTATTGTTGTCTTTCAATGCATATGATAATTCATACTCGGAAAGTAGAACTGAAATGACATTCATTACATGATGATTGGTTAAAACATTTCAAAATGCACCTGCTGACTATTTTTCCAGTCTTGAATTTTGTCATTGAGGATTTCTTTAAAATATGCAAAAATCTTGTCTCGTTCTCCTGAATGCAATCTCGTGTTTTGTCTCGTGAGCTAAGTGTCTCGTCACACTAGTAAATAAGTTGTCTCTTTGAGGGTACCCCAGGACAAAAGTGGGAGTGCAACATAGCACCAAAATTTCTTATTATACAAAAATTAAAGGTGTATTGTGTATATTTTAGCAGCATCTAGTGGTGAGGCCTCAAATTGCAACTGCCCACCACTCATCACTCCCTTTTGATGCACATTGAGAAGCTACAGTGGCCAACACAGGACAAAGATGTCATCGTCTGAGACAGCAGAGAGTAGCTGGCACTCTGTAGAGCAGTTTGTCCGTTTAGGGCTACTGTAGGAACATGACTGCGCAAAATGGTGACTTCACTGTAAGGGGACCCGTGGTGTATGTAGATAGAAATGGCTCATTCTAAGGTGATAAAAACATAAGGGTTCATTATGTAAGGTCTTTATACACCTCATAAATACTATACACTGTACCTTTAAAAACAAAAGTTAATACAGTATCACAAACTGTTAATTAAAATATGATAACAGTATTAATGATTTATTAGCTTTTGGCACTTAATAAAACATTCAGTAATTCCATAAAATATCAACTGTCTTCTGGAAAAATAGCAGACGTCTCTGGTGACGCTGCTGGACTTCTCCAATCATCGGCTTAAACCCCGCCCCTTTCTTTTAGTTGACCAAGCTGCCCTTCAGATCTGCCGCTATTCAATCAACAGCTGATGGTTAGAACCAAGTCCTGCCCTGCTTTTTTTTTCCTCTCTGATATTTCGTTTACTTGAACGTGTGTTACAATAAAGAAAAGTTTGATCACTAATTTTGTTACGTCACGTGTTTTAAAAATATGTATCACAATATGATAATAACAATAATTATAATGTTTGTGTAGTTGAGCCATTTTTCACTATCTGTATATAGAATGCTTTTAACCTCTTAAAAATTGTAGGTAGTCCATATGTGTATTGTTGTTTCTTGGCTGTACAAAACCTTTGCAAACTATTTTGCAAACCCTCCATACATCTTTTGAAAAATGCCGTTTTCTCCACCGTCTCTGGCGTAATGTAGAGCACCAGCGTGGTTTAGCGCAGACTTCAGAAGCGGGTATTCTTCACTGCAAATCATTATGCATTGAGGAGGCCATTAGCAAAATGAAGACGAATGGGAGAGAGCGTCACTGTGATAAAGTATTGGAGGACGACAGTTTAATCTAAAGTGTTCCTCTGTGGTCTTTCAACATACTCACTGTGTCTGGCTATAGTTTGCCTGTTATGATTAAGCTGTATGTTATGCTAGAAAGTTCGTTCTCTCACTTAATGCTCATAATCACTGTCTTAGTGTGGCCAATGCGAGCTCTAACTCTCACTCATCAGGCAAGTTTTTCAGGAATCAGTTGTTTAATCCAGTCATTTACACAGTGACTTGTAGATACGCCTCCTTTTAAACCGTTTCATCTTTATAAACGTGGTGGTGATTATTATATAACACAAAATATGAAGAAATGAACAAAATCAGATTCTTAAGGGGTTTAGAGGAAGAAAAGTCTCTTTAGACATTTCTATTTTGTGTGTTTTGTAAACATCTCTAAGCTGATACTTCACACGCAGTTCTGTGATGTTAGATACCTGGGACAAGTCTCAGCATGACAGGAAGTTGTTTGACAACAGTTGAAGCATTTAATGACATGTATGTGGGTGTGTACATCATGTTACTTTAAATTAATTATCCTGTTCCGTCCTGACTGACGGGGTCAGTTACTCTCACTTGACACAATCATTTCATCAGTTTGTTCCACTTGCACAATGCGTTATTTCGAATCTTTGGAATAGTACTGCTCACTCAAAAAATTTATTTGTTGAACTTACTTAAAAAAAGCATGGTCAAGTGGTTCCACACAACTATATTGAGTCATTTTTACCAATAACAATTTAGTTATATAAACAAAAGAATGTCAAGTAAAGCTGACAATTTCTTTAAGTGATAAACAACCATTTGCATTTGTCACTGTTACATAATTTTTTATATGTGTAGTTTACTTAATAATGTTGTTACATTTATAAAAGTTTGTTAGGTGAACACATGTATCGATTTAATTAACCTTATTAAATCAACTACTTCTACAAGTGAAGGTTTAAAAACAAAATTAAAAAAATAACTTAATTGAGAGCAGAACATCCATGCAATAAATTTGTCTGAATGCCCACAGCCTAAACACAGACACCACTCTTCTGCATAATGGTAACCATAATTACAGAAACTCCTCTTAATGTCCAACATAACTGAACATCAAAAACTAACCTACACTTTCCTTTTACTGAAAAACACACAAAATAACACTTAAATCTCTAAATTTACTCTCCTAATGCAGTCCCTTGCAAAGCATGCTGGGAACTACAGATCCACTGCCTAGTTTGTTCGTTTCACTCAATGTTAGTTGACCGAACAAACACTTATTAAGTAAAGCTGTCAATACTCATTTTTAGTAAAAACAACTCAGTAAACTTAAGTTAAATTTGTTACATGAGTTTTTTAAGTAATGTGAACAAGTATGATTTCAGTGCAACTAACAACAGTGCAAGTAAATTTTTTTGAGTGTTATTACTTTATTATTATTATTAATATTATTGTATCATATAGTTTTTATTATAAAGATATGATACTGTATTATCACTTAATATTAATAATAATATTAGTAAAGTGTGTGTGTGTGTATTTTATTAGGCATTCATATTTCAAATTGTAATTTTTCATTATAATAAAATGTACTGTATAATCACTTGATGATAATTCTAATAATTTGTAATAGTTTTATTTTAAAAGGTAATAAATTGTATAATAATAATAATAATAATTTAGTATTATATATTCAATATATCAAATATTTAATCAATAAATTGATAAATAATTTGTTATAAAATGTTCTCATGTTTGTCCTTTTCTTTCATTCAGGGAAGCAGCGGACCTGACTCTCAGGAAGAGAGAGATGAGGACAGTGACACAGTAACTAATTCAAACCCAGAGAAGCAACTCAATACAGTGACCAGCACACTGACCATGCAAGAGTACTTTGCCCAGCGGATGGCCAAGATCAAGAAGGCTCGGGGAACATGTGACCCAGCCGGCAGCAGCAACGCATCATCTCCACTGGCTACATCTGCCTCCATAGAGGACTCCCCAAACACCAGTGATATGGAACAGTCCAAAAAGAAGAAAAAGAAGAAAAGCGACAGAGAACGTGATCGAGATGGCACAGTGGTAAAGGTAGAGGAAGATGCACTGACCTCAGTAACAGGAGGGAGTGTTGAAGAGCCTAGTTACTCACAGAAAAAGAAAAAGAACAAGAGGAAAAGAGAGGAGAGGGAGGAGAATGTGTGCAGCGCCCCTACAGTAACGGATGGTGCCACTGAAGAAGAGGCTCCCACCACAAGGAAGAGGAAGGAGAAAAAAACATCTCCAGAGGTTCCTACAGATGAACATAAAACAGTAGAAACTGAGAATATGGACCCTAAAGTTTCAGATAAAAGGAAAAAGAGACAACAGGATGAAGATGAGGGAGCGATTGAGGAAGTGATGCCCAAAAAGAACAAGAAAAAACAGAAAAAATGATTTTGTACTGACTGCTCTTGAAACTCTTGGCTTTTTGTTATCGTCATGATTTTAATATCGTGATCACCAAAATGAATGGCATTGAAGCCCATGAATTGAAATTCATAATTGGTTTGTATCTCCATATTTAAACTAAATCACAAAAACATTAAAACACATTAAAAACACAAAAAGTCGACTCAAAGAAGTTGTGAAGTTGTGTTTATTTATAGGTAAGAGATTATTATAATTTTTTTTTAATGTTATGTTGTGGATTCCAGAAAGTAGAATTATGTTCTCAATAAGACCAATATGGGCCTTATTATTTATCCAATTTATATAAGATATGGAGAGAAAATGGTGTTGCGCATCATTCCGAGATAAAAAAGATACAGAATTGTAGTTGGTTCTAATACTTTTTTATCTGTCAGTATGGATTAATGAACATATGCAAATTGTTTGAGAAACAATTATATTAATGTTTCAAATGCCACCTAGCATAGTTGTTTCATATAATTTTTATTGTTTAAAGGTTTTTTTTTATACGGCCCCCCCAAATAGTTGAAAATGGAACCAAATATAAATGTATATTTACATTTACAGTATTCTACATAATGGGAATAGGAAAGAGAATCCATTCCAGTCCAAATTCTGGACATTACTATGGTAGTACTTATTTAACATGCACTCTTTCAAAACCATGTGGATAAAAGTGATTGGAAATGTCTGAAAATAGTGAAAGCAAAGGTCTTCTTTTTTTTAAATTACATCCTTGTAAAGCTTTTTTTTTAAAGTGACATACTAGGGTACTGTGTTTAAAATAGCTTATTTATAGTGTATTGTGATATTTGTGGCAGGTGGTGACGGTCACCCTCGAGCTCCATTACAATGAAGAATAATTCTTCACTTGCATAACTTATGCAATGTTGACAAACCAGCTCTGTGAATATTGCTTGTACAAATTGTGTTAGCCTTTTCCCCCTTTAAAACATTTGCATAAAATGATGGCCGAAGGGCGATTTATGGTTTCAGTGACGACATTTGTCATTCCCATTCAAGTTCACCAGTTTTTTAGGATAAAAAAAAAATCTTTGTTCATTATTGTCTTGATTCGAATCTACCATTTGGCCAGATTCATCTTTGTCTTCTCTGGAATAACTTGACCAGCCCAACGTGTCAGCAGTGTTTACTGTCAGTATGATTTATACAAATCGACGTTTTTTTTGGACATGGATCATGGGACTTAATTTTAATCTCACCTATTATGCCATATCCTTAATAATGACGTTAAACAAACACTTCTTCCTTTTTTTTTTAAGCGCATGATTAATCGTACGACCCTTCTTTTCTTTGTCGCGCTAATGTGTAGCTTTGAGGTCTTTTCATAATGATAATGTTGTCCATTGGGCTGAGCTTATCCAATGTATGTTAAGTATATATGACTGAAGTCCTGAGATGGTGCAGAGTAACTGGCAACAAATACGATGCTTTTGTTTAAAATCCTAATGACCTTGTCACACGGTCAATATTGATCCTCAGAAAATCTGCCATACCAAAGGATGTCCTGTTTTACTAGATTAATCAAATCCAATGGAACTGACGTTTTCCTGCGCTGTTTGTTCACCTGTGTCAAGAATTCATTAAAGAGACAAGCCAAAAGTAACATTTTCAAGAATACACCATTTTGAGAGAATAGTAGAAACCCCAGCAAGATAATCTTGTTTGGAGTCTGAGTGGGTGTATGGAGCAAAAAGAGGGAAAAGGAAATGGACAGCTTATGTTACTCAGAACAATAATTGTAGAATCTGCCACACAGCAATGGCTTAGTTTGTTTATGTGTCTTGACTGCGGCTATAAATGGCATCTGCTTCTGAGGTAAATCTGAAAGCATCGTCAAACCCGTTTGTGATGATAAAATAATGGAGCTACATCCTACCTATTCCCACGGTCCATGTCCAGAATCTTTTGAGGTGCTTGTCAAAGGGAGAGGGATCAGAAGATGGACATTGTTTCAATTGTTTCTTTAAAAAAAATGTAAAGGGCAGATTATTTTGTCAAATCCTTAAATCGGTATGGGGGAGTGACGCGTTTAGCTTATTTTACCCTTTAGTGAATGATAAATTTGATTTTAAATATATTAATACATAAAAAAAAAACAAAGTAGTCCAGTAACAAAACTTATAGGGGTAAGCTGTGTCATGTTATTTCAAAGGGGGCCAGCGTTCCATGGGTGCTTAATATTGATATTGCAATAATATTGTTTAATCATTTTATAGGTAACAGCAATAATTTTTGAAAATATTTCAGTTAATTGAATCAACTGCAGTATTTGCCTTTTGACTTTATTATTTGATTTTAAACTGACAGTGCTGGGCAGATAACTTGCAAATTGTAGTTTGTTTCGGTTACAAATTACATGACGAAAATTGTAGTTCGTAACGTAATCTTACTCCTTTTAGGTAATGTATTTTGACTACTTTTTGATTACTTTTAGATTAAAATTAAAAATGAATATTAATATTTTGTTTGTTTACTTGCATGTCTTCAGAGAACTGTGAACATGCAAATGTGCTGTTCAATTATTGAAAAATTAACTGAAAATCTCAGGGGTCTCCAAGTAAATATTTTAGGTCAAAGAGGTTTGTCTGACAAAAAATTTTGGGAATCCCTGTATTACATGGACAACCGACAATGAGCATGACAACAGAAATTATATTCCACATTCAAAGTTTTCCTGGTTTTAAATATTTCACCGGATATTATGAAGTTATACACAGATCAGGCATAACATTATGACCACGGACAAGTGAAGTGAATAACATTGATTGTCTCTTCATCACGGCACCTGTTAGTGGGTGGGATGTATTCTGCAGCAAGTGAACATTTTGTCCTCAAAGTTGATGTGTTAGAAACAGGAAAAATGGGCAAGCGTAAGGATTTGAGCAAGTTTGACAAGGGCCAAATTGTGATGGCTAGACGACTGGGTCAGAGCATCTCCAAGACTGCAGCTCTTGTGGGCTGTTTCTGGTCTGCAGTGGTCAGTATCTATCAAAAGTGGTTCAAAGAAGGAACAGTGGTGAACCGGCGACAGGGTCATGGGTGGCCATGGCTCATTGATGCACGTGGGGAGCAAAGGCTGGCCCGTGTGTTCCGATCAAACAGACGAGCTACTGTAGCTCAAATTGCTCAAGAAGTTAAAGCTGGTTCTGATGGAAAGGTGTCAGAATACACAGTGCATCGCAGTTTGTTGAGTATGGGGCCGCAAGTCAGGGCCGCAGTCAGTATGGGGCCACAATGATATCATGCAGCTAGAAAATAAGCTAACTTCCGTCAACATAACCAACGTGACAACCTGCTTGCACAGAGATGTCATTATTTCCATTTTTAGAACATTTTCTAAATTTTTATTGAAAGTAAATGCCTTTCAAATGTGACTTGATAGAAAAGAAAGAAGAGCGAGCTCTGCAAAGGCGGATTTGAACACGGGTCAATTGTGTGAAAATATAGATCTTTAAGCCTTATGGTTTACTGAAACACCACTGGAAACGTTGAAATACACTTTTTTTTTTTACTCTTGTTTTTCCCAAACAGGCATTGTTATGCGGAGATAGTGTGAATAGCACTTGCCAGCAAGGCACGCTATTTGCACTTGGTGTAAATAGACACTCTCTCAATTGATGTTTGCTTTACGAGCATGCAGCCATCTTTAGACAATTTAGTTTGAACTTCCGGTTTTATGGTAAGTGGCCTCATTGTCGAAGAGTAATTATCAAGTGAAGTGGATTTACTAATTGTAGAGTTAACGAAAGTTATCATGAGCATTGTAATGTTTGAAGCGGATATCATACAAATGTCAGTTAGACTGGGAAGATTTTAAAACGAGTGGATATTTCATAAATCTGTAAGATCTTACCTTCATGCTGTGGAAATACAAACCAGAAGACAGAGCACAACAAGCGCAGTGCTGAAAATGGGCATGGCTCCATAAAGTCTGTATGGCCCAAATATAATGGTCTAAACCAGGGGTTCTCAACCCTGGTCCTATAGCTCCAACCTTGATCAAACTCACCTGCCTGTAGCTAGTATTCCTGAAGAGCCTTTAGCTGGTGAAGGTGTTTGATTAGGGTTGGAGCTAAACTCTGCAGGACAGTAGCCCTCAAGGACCAGGGTTGAGAATGCCTGGTCTAAACCCTGTACGGATGATAGATACTCGACACAAAGCAGCAGACCCAACTGCATTCCCCCAATGTTAATCAAACAAAGCAGGAAATCATGCCTCAAAATGCAGAAGCGGAAATTTTTTTATTTATAGTGATCGGGATAAATGAGTAGGCCTAAACATAGTTTACACCCAAACATGTGCAGGTAGGACGAGGAGAGCAGGAAGTGTAGTGTCATATTCTGTCGTAATGTTTTTGCAATCTGGGGCAACAAGCTCCTCTTCCTGTTCCTGCAAGGAATGGTCACACATTTTAATGGTGTTTATCCTCTGCTTGCTCGCTGCACTGGAACCTGAGCTCTCATTCAAAGGTCAGTCACAAAATGATACTTCCAACATTCATTGAAGTCAATTCTGGGATCAGTTTATCTTTTCAGACTCTCTTGGTTTATTCTGAACTCTTCTTGTCTTTCTTGCAGCTTTCATGAACTACCAGTACAGCTGTCAACAGGATCTCCACCGTCTGATCGTGACCGCAGGGGTTCAATCCACCCAAAATACAGCAGCCCTCAAGTCAGCGTGGAGCACCAGAAGTAAGAGGATCTGAACTATCTGAGATGTGAGTCATTGTGCACAACGACCGGTTTTGATGAGTATGATGATGTAGAGCCTGTTCGGGGAAATCTCTTCTGTCACTCTGTGACACTGTTAAATAACAGTTTCCTCCAGCAAAAATAAACACGTCATGAATTCTGAAGAAACTTCATGAATGTTTGCAGACTGCCCCTTCAAAACTGGTTTTTAGCTAAATATAGCGTTTTATTTAAGCAACATTTCAACACCATTGCTATCTTTAATCAACATAATGTTATGAACAGTCCTTTGTAGCAAAGCGGAAACCAGTTTTTATTTCCTAAATATCTTTAGCTTTAATTTGCAACTAGTTGGTCATAACATTCATGTAAAACAAATCAGTGCCAACCAACCCCAACATTAATTTATTGTTAATTATTCAAATTTTATATCAATATGCCAAATAACCTCACTTGCACTCTTTCCAGCCTGGCGTCGCCATTTATTACAGGCTTCCAAATTTTAAATCAAAATTCATAAAATGGATAATCCCGGTCCTGGCTTCGGATTGCTGTTTTTAATGCAGGTTGTGTCTAATAACACCAGCCGTGACTATTCACAATATAGCAGCCTCGTGTGCCTTATTGATTAAATAACTTATTTTCCTACCATTTTTAAATAGCTTCCTAAGGCATATCATTGTGGATCAAGACAAACATTCAGATGTAACAGCACGCAATTATGAACTAGAAATTATTCCTGACCGAACTCACATAAATGTTTCTAGTTGTAACACACACTCTAAAAAATGTTGGGTTAAACCCAAGTTGGGTTGAAAATGGACAAACCCAGCAATTGAGTTGTTTTAAGCAAACATGTAACCCAACCGCAGGGTTAAAACAACCCAATGGCTGGGTTTGTCCATATTCAACCCAACTTAGGTTGTTTTTAACCCAGCATTTTTTAGAGTGCACATGGTTTAAACTTTCCACACATGCCAGCATGACAAAACTTAGTGTATTTACTAGTTGCCATAACAATAGAGAAAAAAATAGCAAGATATCACAGAACTTTTATTTAACCATGGCAAAAGTCAATTTCCTGATTAAGTTAGTTTTTCATCTCTGTTTTTTGTGTTTATGTAAAAGTAGACAAATCTGATATTATTTTAATCTTATATTATTTAGTTGAGATAGGTCTTTAATGCTGATCTAACCAGTGGAAGATACCAGCCGTGGTTTAAATCCCAGTTGTGCAGGTGGGGCATGTTGTAACACTGCGTTACAATGAGCCCCTATTAGAACTATGCTATTATATTCTATACTTTTATGAATTCTATTGAGAAATATATAAACTATGCTGTATCCCAACTAACAATTTTTGGTTCCCAGAATGTTCTGGGAACGTTTGCTTCTGGTTCCCAGAACATTCCCAGAACAAAGATTCTAACATTCCCTATTGGTTCTCCAGTTAAGTTTTCTTTACGTAAATAGAATGTTCCCTTTAGGTTAGGGGAACGTTCTGGCAATGTTGCGGGAACGTTCTGGGAACCTTCTCTTTAAGTTATAAAATGAACCCAAAAAATAACTACAGGGAACATTCTTGGAACGTTCTCCTTAGGTTGTAAAAAGATTTAAAAAACAAAGAGGATGTCCCCAGAACGTTCCCTGTTGTTTGTTTTTTAAATCTTTTTACAACCTAAGGAGAACGTTCCAAGAATGTTCCCTGTAGGTTATTTTTTGGGTTCATTTTATAGCTTAAAGAGGATGTCCCCAGAACGTTCCCTGTTGTTTAAGCTATAAAATGAACCCAAAAAATAACCTACAGGGAACGTTCTGGGAACATTCTCTTTAGGTTAAAAAAGGAACCAATAGAGAACGTTCTCAGAACGTTCTTATTTGGTCCCCTCCCCCAAAAAACAAACAAACGGGAACCATATGGGAACGTTGGGGGAACGTTCTGTGTTTACTGGGATAGCTGTGTTTTGTGATGTGTTTGTTGTCAAACTCAAAAATGTGTTTATTTTTAACTATTAAAAATGTCATTATTTTATATGAAAAATAATTATATTTTATTGACAAAATATTTTAGTTTGTCTTGTATATTTTATCTATTACATCAGATTACGCTTTAATTAGCTGTCATATGCTCATGTTGCAATGTGCCCCACCAATGGGGGATGTTGTCACATTTCCCTTCCACTCTTTCAGAGTAAATTAAGAAAAAAATATATACACTGTATTAACGAAATATCCTCGCATAATTGTACTAGACATGTGGGAAATTAATGTGGGAAAAAATAAATACTCTGAACCCCAAGTGGATTTACACAAACTGAGAAAGTCAAAAGGCGTTAGGTTGTGCCCCGCTCTCAGATCCAACCGAACAGGTCCCTCCTTGTAAAATAAACAACAAGAGAAAAAAAAACTTTATTTGTGAACGTTAAACATTTTTTTCTATATCTTTAAATTAATATCATATTATCTTGTTGTCTGAAGTGTCTACTACATTGACTGAAAACGGTCAACAGCATCCACCATCAAAATAACGTGTCATGAAAACAAACCCAACCGACAGCTAATGACGTGATTTAGTAGTAAAGCTGTTGAAATATTTTTGTCACCTCGTTTTTTTCTGTCGTTGGTCTCAGGTTGCAGTCAAGGAGGAGCTGAGATCCTCCCGTGGGCCTGTGCTGGAAGCTGCTCCTCACATATAAAGGCGCTTCCCAATGCCGGAGGAAACAGTGAATCACAGCTTCAGAGGGGGAGTCGAGCACCTACACTGATCTCTCTCACAGTGCTCTTCAACCACCAGCTGCTCAGTCAAAGTCAGCTTTTATTGCGGGTTTACTTTGCCTTAGATTCAAAACTGAAGGGAAATCTCTAGGTCACATTCGCTACCGAGAAACAAAGTTTGAAACAAAAAGGGAAGTTTTGAGAGCGCACATGGCTGCTCTGATAAGCGCGTATTCGTCCTGGCCGGAGAGCTTTGAGTGCTCTGCGGGAAACGCGGACGTACCTGACGGACACACCTCCCACAGAGCTCCCGCGGACAAGGTGTCGGAGCCGCGCATCAGGAGACCCATGAACGCCTTCATGGTGTGGGCCAAAGATGAGCGCAAGAGACTCGCGGTGCAGAACCCCGATCTCCACAACGCAGAGCTAAGCAAGATGCTGGGTAAGCATTGTCATTATTATTTGTATGATAATTACTATTAATATTAACATCTCAAATTTACTATTACTAAAGTAGAGATTATCTTGTCAGTGTCAAGTTTTGTGCGACTTTGTGAGACATTCAGTTACACAGTTGTTTTGGGATTTTTTTTAATTTGATTACAGAAAGTGAGACTTTTAATTGTATTTTAACTGTAGCTACTAATTGTAAACTAATTGTAGGCGTTAATTAAAATAATTTTTTGGTAGCGTCAAGAAAACACAAAGAGCGAATCTGTCCGAAACGAACCTGAATTGAAAATAAACTGAAACAAAACCGAAATAAATAAAGCAGTCACGGGGAGATGCGGCACATCTTTAGATTGTATTTAATTGTATTTATATCAAGTGTACACATTTATAATTTCACAAGTGTGGGAGACTTTTTTCAACATCCAACATTAAATAGGGTACTAGGCCTTTATACTAGTTATTAGTTATAAAATGTAAAAACTAATGTCAACATTTAAAGCATTTAAATAATAGACAATAATTAATAAAATAATTACATATATAAATATCATAAAATGAATCTTAAATTCATTTTGTAAAAACAGTTTGTATAAGAAATAGCAACAAAAAAAAACTTCATGGGATAGTGAATTAATTAGAAGTTTTCAAATTATAATTTGCATGTGTTTATCATGTCTGTGTTGTTGTGTTGTTTTTGTTGTTGTTTTTTGTTTTTTACTACCACACTTTATTTAACTGTTATTGGCATTTATAGGAATATGAACTGCTGTGGTTTTAAAAACTCGTTCAATTATTTTTAATATCTAAAAATGAAAACTCAATATACTGCCAATATTGGAACTCAAACATTACAATTAATGCCAAGCAACAAATAATTTACCGTTAAAAAGTTTTAGATATTGTAGTGCAAATTTACATTTTTTGTAACTGACATTATAAACAATTATACTAGTTGATTATTTTTATTATTTCTTTTGAAATATAAAAAAATGCTGAAGACATTAAACTAAACTAGAGAAATGAAAAGAATGTGGCTCTGTAGCAATGCTTATAATAAACCATGTCATTATTTTGTGTTGGTGCTAATGTGATTGTTAAGCTATTAGTTTGTAATTGGTCAATCTCAAAAACTCCAAATGGATCCTTTAAAAATACATTATAAGTCTAATGTGTCTGTTCTTTTTTCCTCTCTAACAGGAAAGTCATGGAAAGCTTTAACTCCACCGCAGAAGAGACCGTACGTGGAGGAAGCAGAGCGTCTGAGGGTGCAGCACATGCAGGACTACCCCAATTATAAATATCGCCCCCGTAGGAAGAAGCAGCTGAAGCGCATTTGTAAACGCGTGGACCCCGGCTTCCTCCTGACCACCCTCGGTCCCGACCAAAACTCCCTCCCGGATCCGCGAGGTTGCTGTCACCCCCTGGATAAAGACGACGAGAGCGGCGTGAGTGGCGGCTTCGGTTCTCCCAGCGCATCTCTACCCGGCGTCAGGGTGTTCAGAGATCCCGCAAGTTCCAACAGCAGCTTCGATACGTACCCGTACGGCTTGCCCACGCCACCTGAGATGTCGCCTCTGGATGTCGTTGATCACGAACACCAGACCTACTACTCGTCCTCCAGCTCAGTCTCCACCAGCTCCTGTTCGTCTTCCACCTCTTGCCCAGACGACAGGCGTCACACGCCGGCACACATGAGCAGTCCACCCCCTTACCATCCCGATTACTCCCAGCAGGCACCTCTGCACTGTGGGAGCTCACATCTGGGCCACATCCAGATGTCTCACCAGGGAAGTGGGGCGACCTTTATTCCAGCACATCCACTGTCCTATTACAGCCCTTCATTCCCACAGGTTCAGATCCATCATGGGCACCAGGGGCACCTCGGCCAGCTTTCACCCCCTCCAGAACAGGGGCACCTGGAGGGTCTGGACCAGCTGAGCCAGGCTGAACTGCTGGGTGAGGTCGATCGAGATGAGTTCGACCAGTACCTAAATTCCACTAGTTATCACCCTGAGCAAGGTGGGATGACAGTCACAGGACACATCCAGGTAACGCCGGCTTCCGTTTGCTCGAGCAGCGCTACGGAAACTAGTCTCATCTCCGTATTGGCCGATGCCACGGCAGCCTACTACAACAACTACAGCATTTCATAAACGCCAAAACTGGGACAGTTGACACAGACAGTGACTGTGGGCTCAACATGGGTCAGCAATTTGACTGGCAGGTGAAAGGGGGGCTGTGGAGGGAGCGGAAAAGAGAAGCTACAGGAAGTCAAAGGACACCTCAGGGATGCATAGATTAAAAAAAAAACTGAAGTTCATTCCCATCTTTGTTTCCAAAAGAAGAACGGAAGTAAAAAAAAAAAAATGGACAAACATAGAAATGCTCTCATATCTTGCCACAAAAGCATGTACATATGCGATAAAGCTTATTTATATATCGAATTGCTTTGCATTAAAGCTAATTGTATTGTTTTTTTCAGTCCAGATATATTCTTTTTTTTTTGTTGTTGTTTGTCTTTTTTTCAAACCTCAATTGTTTTACCTCAATAATTATTTAAGTGAGGCTGGTCTCTTCCTTCATAGGACAATTCTGAAGGAAATTTTGCATTTTCTTTCCCTTTAAATTCATTTAAAAAAATGTAATGTATGCTCATAAACAGTTAAAAGAATAATAATGAATACTATTGTATGCCGATTTAGGTTTGCCATAATTTAATTCAAATAAAATGTTGAGTTTACACGTTTAGCATTCTCACATTTGATGTCCACACAGATGTCAATAACAAGCGGATGATCGTAGCTCATTATTGATGTTTGTTGAACACCATTCTTGATGATGAGGACTTGGAGTTGTCAGATTTCATGATGAATTGCATTGTGTTTGCCCATATAAGTACAGTACAGCGATTCTGTCTGTAGGTCTGAACTTGAGAAGAAATGTTGAAGACGCTTGTGATATATTAAAAGTGAATGTTCTGAGGTCCAATCTGAATTAGATGCCGCTAAATAAAAACACAATATAAATACAGGAAAAAAGACTCTTGCTTTTGTAATTACAGGTAGATCAGGATTTTTTTTTTCAGGTGCTATTAGTAAGTGTTACAGGTTTTTTCCCCAGTGTAATTATAATTATTCCGCTCTTTTTCAGTTTCTTTATTATAATAGTGATAGTATGATAGTATATAAAAAGGTTTATAAAAAGTTTTTGCATTATTATTATTATTATTATTTATCATTACTTGGGTATAGAAACTGATTTATGGAAAGTTACAGAATATACTAATAAATGTTCATTAATTTTTATCCAGTTATTTCTAATAAATATGTTATAGCTAAACGTTATTTTTTTGTATTTGACTGCTGCCGTTTAAAGGGCCTTTCAAAAAGCTGACCTGTAATTTTTTGGTGTTGTTTGTGGCGGGCCGTCACCATAACCACTGGCGGTCTCCACCCTACGTTCGTAGTTTGCTATCAGCAACACCCATTATGCACTCAGTTTCACTCCTCCGCGGATCAGAGGATTAGTGTAAAACAGGCTCTGCTGTTTTTCTCTCCGCCTCCATCTCCACAGGCCTTTTGTTTCCCCCTGTCTTATTCTGGGTGCGTGTCTTAAGCAGAACGCTGGAACTCCCCTCCTACCCTACCTTCGCCCCCCTCTGCTGCCCGTCCTATCTTGCTGATGCAGACTTTCATAATCTCTGCGAAATAAATAAATACACCTCGTCCCCGTCAACTGTTTTACACGTTCATCGTTTTTTTTTCTTCCTCCCTCTGTCTCTCCCTCTCTTTTCAAATTCCTCCTCTTTTTTGATAAAAGGAATCTGAAGTGGGGGAAAGAGGGAGGCGGTGGCGGGCGTTTGACAAATCCTGGAGTCTGGCTTGGTCTTCCTGCGATTTTTGGGAACGGTTGAGTCGTGCTTCTTGTAAAGAGGATGTGGCGGAGAAGCAGTGTTTCCTGCCTGATAAGAGTAAAGCCTCTCTCCGTCAGGATGTTTGGGCCCCGGCCGGTCCCCGCATTAAAAGAGCCCATGGCGAGGGAAAGGGAACCTGCTGTTCATTTTAGCTAGGAGGAAACATGGCTCTCGTTGATTAATATCTCACACTGTGGTTTTTTTAGGGCTTCGATTTGACCCTCCTCTGATTTGGCCACACACCGGGCCCAGCACAGATTTTCTTAATCTGTCTCTGTCACCGGCTCCAAAGACAAGCGCTAGTAGCTTGTGGTTATGATGTGAGTTGAGGCGTCGTATGCGTTGTTATGAAATGTTTCAGTCAAGGCACATTTATCATGTTCTTTTCACAATTGAGGTTGTTATTAACAGCCTATACTGAATGCTTAAGGTTTGGGAGAAAGGGGGTGATTGGGGCCACCAGCCGCAGGCCGAGGTCTGAATTGTGGCTTATGACACATGCGGACACCTTTAGGGTCAGAGTAAGTGGGCCCAATACCACTAACCTTGGGGAAGGGCATTGTGTCATGGTAACCCACACACAATTCAATATTAATATGTTTATACACTGTACATTGTTGATTTCAGACTGAAACAGTAATTAGTCTACAATTGACCTCGCCATTGTGTCCTTGCTCCTAAAGACAGGTGATGTGTAACGTGTATTTAAAGTCAGCATGAAATGAAAGTTGTGAGTGAAACAGCCTCTCAAACAAGAACAAGTTTATGGCAGGACTTGATTTTGTCCATTGAGAACTGAACTAAACTGAGCTCTCCGACCCCTTCATAGACAGCAATGCAACAACCACTTTCAAGTAAACACACTGCAGCGCCTCCGGGTTCCGGATTAGCGGTATAATAATGATATAAATCATATAAATAATTATAGTAAATAATCATTGCTAAAAAACAGACAATTTTGTATTTAAAAATAATTTAATGTAGTGATCTTTAATTTGGAGCAAAGGAAAATGTGACTTTATTGTGTCAGACATTCTGTTCAAGTGCAAAAACACAGAAGATGCATCACAGGAAGTGTACTGAAATTGTCAAAACACTTGGTAGCGGAACAAAATGACATTAGGTTTATTGACAACATGAAATGACTGTACTGTTCTTTTTAGGCTGAATTGATGATACGATAAAATTTTTGATTCATAAGCTTGGGATTCGATTCTGATCTTGATTCAATTCGATTTAATATGGATTCATTTCAGATCAGATAGGCTAGGATGTAAATTTTTCTCAGCTAATTAACAAGGAACCCTCTGATACATTATTGGTTTAAATCTACTGATTTGTATAGGCTAGCCTACTTGCATTAAAGACAGTTAATATAGGCCAATATATTTAATTAACTTTATAACTTTTAAAAGAGTAAAATATATTGAACATGTAATAAAGTGCATATTTAACAAAAATGCTCATCACTAGAGTTAATTATTAGCTAACTATCATGCTATGATCATTGAGTGGCTTTCTGATGTATGTAATGTTAGTCATATTTGTTAACAAGCTGTTTTATTGACTGACGAGTGTGAACTTTGGCAGTGTTTTATCAGATGTCATGAATTTTACGCATAAATTGAGTGGACGTTTAGAGTGAACCAATTCAATAGAAGGAATCAAACTTTCTAGAAAAGCACCGTTTAGGACGAACCGATTCATTCAAATCCCTGCATGAGAGAAAGGAACCGTCAGTCAGTTGAGCGCGTGATATTCTCTCAGATAAAACGGCCACTATATTAATTATATTTCACTGGACACATTATAAGACAGGAGTTTAGGTGTGGACCGTTTAGGTGAGTGTTTTTTTGTTTGTTTTTTTAGCAGGTGAAGTAGTTACTGGGCATATTTAAAAAATATTATCCAAAATCGTAATTATTTCACTGGACACATTAACCGCATTAAAAATAAAGTGTTCTTACGTGCAGTGACCATGAACAAGTAAAAGGCCTAGGTTTTTCACCAATACCTCTCATAAACACCACGGCCCATTGTTGTCACTAGACTGCTGACTTTCAGGAAACCAGGGCAAACAATCAACTCATCTGCTACAATCTTTTCCTGTGTGAAACTTGAATAATTCTCCATGCAACATGCTAAGAATACACTGCACTCAATGTCACCCACAGAATGGCCTCTATTTCCATGTTCCTTAAATAGGCGGGAGTGTTGGCTAGCTCAATACAGTGCCTGAGAATTACATTAATGTGCTGCAGAATGTTTTTGTTACGTGTAAAATGAGGTTATACATTTTTTATTCCATTTAAAAATGAAAATAAGCAACATGTCTATTTTAATAACTTATTCAAGTTTATTTCTTGGTTTACAATGTCTATCAAACTCTTAACACTTTACTACAGTACAACTTCAAATCCATGTTTGAATTTGCATCCGTCTCACTACAGCCATTATGTCTCAAAGATGTGTAGTTAAGTTAAAAAATTCCCCGTTTTAATGGGTTCTTGTTTTTTCTCTCTGATTGCTCCCTGGATCAGCGCCATTCTCAGGTCAGCTCTGTGGAACGTGGATGTCAGGTAGTCCCAACTGTTTCCTGTTTCCCCAGCAGTGACGTCACATCACTGGGCAAATATGCAAGAGAGCGGTCCAGCACGCGCCATCTTCCTCACAACGTGTATCTGATGGTGTGACGACCTTGCTGAGCACATCTGGGTAAAGTATTACGCGTCCTGAGGGAGAGAAGGTCATGCATATTGACGCCCCTGTCGGAGACACACTGGCTCGAGCTCTGACTGGGTGTGGACAAAACCCACCTGATAACGTCAGCCCATATGCTAAAACGAGTTAGACAGCACATACTGGACACTGTAAAACTGCAAAGGTTTTCAAGATTCAACAATAGAATATGAACAGAATGATTTTTACTTTAAAATGAATTCAGGCAGATGCAAACTGTTGCAAAAAACTCCTGGACCAGAATAAACCAGCAAATGGTTTAAAACATGCATACTTTTGAGTGTGTAGCAGAAGATTAGGCAAGCTTTGGGACATACTACTTCATCATAATTGCATCTTTAAACGGACAGAATGGCTCTCTCAATTAGTTACATGCATCGGCATCCTGTCCCCGTTTAAACCACCCTGTCAATCTTCTTGTCACATTTAAAATCCTCCACATTGAATTTAATTTAATTTCCTACCGTTTAAAAGAGAAATGTAGTAGCATGTTTATCTGTTAGTCGTGGGTCTTTCATGTGGAGAACTGTCCTCATGTATTTGAATTTTGAATAATGATGCATTAAAAATTAAAGACCAAACGTATCTTTACCAAAGTTCACAGTGCTGTTGCAGATGAAATATAATGTGGATAACACTGAATAAATATATTTTCGTCAGGTTAGATACTAATTTTTAATTACACTCAAACCCCTTCAGCTTAACCTCTATAATTAAAGGGATAGTTCACCCAAAATTAAAATTACCCCATGATTTACTCACCCTCAAGCCGAAATGTCAGAGTATTTCGATATAAGAGAAGAGGAGCTTGAGTTTGTTGCCCAGCCCTATTTGTTTGATCCTTTATTAACCCCCTGGAGTTGTATGGATTACTTTTATGATGGATGGATGGATGCACTTTTTTGGACTTCAAATCAGGACTGCCATTATAAAGCTTGGAAGAGCAATGACAGTTTTTAATATAACTCAGATTGTGTGATAACTTTTCATTTTTGGGTTAACTATCCCTTTAACTGACAGACTCGCACATCCGCCGTGTTTGTAGTTTTTTTTAACATTTTATTCAAGTTTGTAGTTCTAATCGAACCCTCCTCCAGCGTGCAATGGGTTGTGGGCAATACTAGCCTTTAGAGTGTGCAGGGATCTGCACTTTGGAGACTGCAATTTCAGCAAACATATAAGATCATTACAAATCACACTGTATGACATGGATCTAATAAATTTGGGTATGACATGTATGTAGACTGTACAATGATGACACCTATTGAATCGTGGGCTACGACGCAATTTAGTATACAAGAATAAAATGTCATCAGCATGCGCTAGTGGTAAACAAACAGAGCATGATGAATCGCATTCTGGCAATTGTTGTTTTTATGTGCGTTGATAAAAAAGAGGAGGAAGCTAATGAGGAGAGAATGGACGCAGTTATGGCTAGGGAAAAAAGGCCAAACTTGGCATGCCAATTTTGTCAATGGAGCTTGAGGTAAGTAGTTTCAAATTTTAGCACCATGTCGCATTGATCAATATTCCATTTCATGTTGTATTTTTGTTGGCTAGTCAGTACAGTAGACGTAGGTCGTAGACGCAAAAACTGAGATATTAATGTTAAATTTCTTACACTGTCAGAAATTATCACAGGCTGTCTTTGGTCGCAAGACTGACAACGGCAATCTTTGAACATCGCTCACTTTATGACGTGAGACCACTGTTGAGGAGCCACTAACACAGAAAACGCCACAATTGGGGATCATTTGTCTGTGACAGTCTAAAAATTTGACAAAATGCAGTAAAAAATTTTTTTGTAAAACACCACTTTTGAAGAAAAAATACATATTAAGTAGTGTGAAGTCTGAGAAAATATAAGGGGTCACTAGCTTTGTCACTTCTTTCACTGTTTTTTGTACATTTTTACTGAAACGTGTCCTTTGGTGTGACTTAGCAACAATTAAGAATACTGAGGTGTCACACCAAAGGACCACAAAACGTAACATTTTTATAGTGGTTAAAAAAAAGTTAAATATTTGAATAATTCTGAGACAAAACTGTACCATAGCACATCATATGCTTCACAGTAACATGACCTTAAATGGGGTCCTTCAACTAATTAAAGTTGTCAGTGGAATTGCCTGATTTAAAATCAGGATATGGTGTCACACCAAAGGACGTGTTTTTCAGTGACAATATGTATCAAGTTCCTACGCTTTTAGAAATATATGAATGAAAAAAATTATTGTCATTTACTAAAATAGACACTTTTCTTAAATTATAAAAGTTGTAATTTATTGAATCATGCTTGAGAGATTCACACCATAGGAAAATATTCAGATTTAGCTCATAAATGTAGCAAATCTAAATACAAAGCAGTTTTTATATGAATATGAATAGGTCAATGTAAGATAACCATTTACTGCATTTTAAATGATGACAATACTGATTATATTCTTTTTTATCTTGTGTTACAGTGAAAATGCCATGTCACGTCAACAACCCATTTTTTATTTTACCAATTTTGAAGCAGGAACAGTCTTCAGTAATAACCTAGCCATCCTCATAAATTCAAATCAACATTTGGTGTCCCATACAATTCTTCTCAAAACAACTGTAACGTTATAGGGGGAACAATGACAGTTACCCTGTGATTTTACAGAACCATTGTCTCATATTAAAGTATGACAACAATTTATACCTAATCACTCTGCTATGTCACAGCAAACCTTCCAAACGGAACAGGAGTTTGTGTCTGTCAATATGGTCACTGCGCATACCAGCATGTGGATTGAGAAGAATAATAACCTGCTTACTATTCATATTTGGCATCCATTACTGGTGGCTGGGGATTATAGGTCTAGCTGTTCTCCTGCATTCCTGCTCATTGTAGTAGAACAACAGACTCGGCAGGCAGATGTGGTGCAGGCGTGGTGCAAGGCCAGCTAAAGAATGGACCAGACCCGGCCCAGGGCCCTGTGCCATGTGATGGAGCCAGCGCATGGATACAGATGGGAACCCCTGGAAAACTTGAGGGATGCTGCATGCAGCCAACGGCCACCCACCTGTACCTGCGTGTGAATACGCCAGCCCTGTTGAGTCCAGCACCTGTTTACCGCAGATACTGAAAGGTGCCATTAACTGAGAAAATGAGGCTGGAGTTCCACTGCCAACCACGGGAGAGGGAATACAGCTCCTCATTTTCCTTCTCAGAGGTAAGCGATTCCAATATCAACATTTTACGCCTTGTCTCCTCCCGCTCAGCATTGTCAGGATACTTCCGCCATGCATACTAATATGAAATGTAATGTTTTAAAAATGAAACAGCTCAACAAATGCAACTCTACGTCATGGAAATATTTGAAAAGGCTTTTTACACAATATCACAACATGGTGGAAAAACAATTGTTTTAAAATATAATTAATTCCTGTAATGGCATAGCTGACTTTTTAGCATCATTGCTCCAGTCTTCAGCGTCACATGATCCTTTAGAAATCATTCTAATCTGATGAATTACTTCTCAAGAGACATTTCTTATTATTATCAATGTTGAAAACAGTTGTGCTGCTTAATATTTTTGCAAAAAACGTGATGTTTTGTTTTTCAGAATTCTCTAATGAATAGGAAGTTCAAAAGAACAGCATTTATTTAAAAAATATTTTTTTTGGTAGCATTATAAATGTTTTTTACTCCACAAACTTTTGAAAAAAATTTGACCTTGGAAGTACTTTTCCACAGCTTTTTGTATTTTTAAAATAAACGTTTTTAACATCAATAACACTAATGACAAACTTTCAAAGAAGGAAGCATTCATTTAAAAAAGTTTATATTATTAATTTAAAATAATATAATGTAATATGAAGCATTGTACAAGAGTTTTTTCAGCCAAAATGCTTACGCTAAGTCCGATGTCATATGTCCTGTCAGTTACACTTAAACTAGATATTTTACTAAAACATTTTTTAAAAATTGATATTTTTCTTACAAAAACCCATCGATTTTTTCAGAAGGCCTTTATTAACCCACCGGAGGTGTGTGGAGTACGTTTATAATGGATGGATGCACTTTTTTGAGCTTTAAACTCGTGGGCCCCATTCGCTGCCATTATAAAGCTTGGAAGCATCAGGATATTTATTAATACAACTCCGACTGTGTTCATCAGAAAGAAGAAAGTCATATACACCTAGGATGGCTTGAGGTGGATAATTTTCATTTAAAGGTGCACTATGTAAAAAAAAATTCAGGAAAATAAAAATAAAAACCCACTAACCCAGTGTTATATTTTGTTGAGTTGGGTACTTACAATATACCAAATATTTCCAACTATTTGTAAATCGTGAGAAAATTACTATTACTATTAAATTACTACAGGACGTGTGGTAGTAATTTATGTGTGGTAGTAATTTACCTGTCAATTGCGTCATATCTGCGTTACCCTTGGGTTTTATTTAGCAGAAACTCTTACTGCAGTGTGAACAAGTGTCATAGCAGCCGCTGAGCAAACGCATAGAGTAACGTAATAACATCATTTTCAACACACTCAGATGTATCTAATATGATAAACAAAGCTGCGTTACCTCATACTCATGACCAGAAAAGCGGAAATGGCGCCGCCGACTGTGGCATAATAAAAGTCCCGCTGCTCGAAAGGCGTGTGTTGTGTTCATCTTATTAACAATCACTCCAGTGGCCTTGATCAGCTCCCTCAACACTCGGTCCTACTCTGCTTCATACTACAGTAACGTTAATATTCGCGTCCATGAACATGATTCTGCCCAAGTCCTCTCCTGATTCTATTCCACCGGCTGTGAGGTGAAGACCACATGTCCCAAGATTCTGCGCTCAAACTTGGCATCATCAAACTATGCCTTTGTTTTAAAAAGGTGACCTCAAGCGGACAGAAAAGATACATAGTGCACCTTTAAAGTTAATTAATCCTTTAAGTTTTTTTTGTGTGGAGTTTCTTGACTATTTTAAATCTTTTTATGACTAAAAAGTCAAGGCACAATTGCGGATGCATTATTATAACCCATAAAGCATCCTGAGAAAACACAAAGGTACAAGAATAGTTTCAGCAATCTACGTGACATCTATGCCAGGATCTTCCACACTTGACCCACAATCCCCATGAAGGAGCTGACATTTACTGTAGGTGTAATCAACGTCCAGAGTCAGACTCACTGAATCCTCTGCAGATCATGATTCTGTGAACATCCTACCAGGGTCAGTGTGAGCAGGCTGCAAACTCTACAAGCTTGTTTTTGTAAAGCACAGGAGCTCCCAGGAGTGTCATAACTCTTAACCCCAATGTGGAGGAGGATGTTCCTATTGTGCTTCCTAATTGCAATGTGGATCTTTCATTTAGTCTGTGTAAAAAGTCACGTCATTTCCTGTCCTGCCTCTGGCAAGAGTTTTGGTGACAGCCCAACACTCTGGAATTTTTTGTTCCAGTGATCTATGACCTATAAGAACTGCAAAAACGCATTAAGCCATTTATTTAAAGGGTTACTTCAGCGATTAGCATTAAGCTTTGTATCAGTAGAAACCCAGGAGTATATTCAAATTATCGTACTTTCCCCCCTCATATGACCCTGAGACGAGAGAATTATGTATTTTATTTCTGGAAAAATTCCTCCAATGAAACAAATAGTGTCATTTTGCATCATCGGAGGAGTTTTTGGCCAGAGGCTGAAGACTACAGCCAGCAGAGGGCGCTGTTTCCACATGTTTTCAACATCGCACTCACAGCACTCGCAGCACTCGGCTCGCGGAGCTGCGGAGATTCATGTAAACGGAGCAGTGGAGAGCAAAGTGAGTGTTTTAACTTTTAAAATGAACTTCCTATGACAGTTAAGCTTCCAAAGACATGAACTGAACATGCGCCAGACTGATCACGCACTGTGAATGCAGCCGCAGCCGCGAATCCTGCGCTTACCTCAGCTCATGTGATGAATGAAATCCGATCCTGCTGCGTTTGTGCCGTGACGCTCAATCGGTTCACTCGCATTATATTGAACAGACACGTTCAGTTTTTAATGGTAGTGTCTAACTAAACTGATTTTCTGAAAATGAACGTGGTAGGCAAGTGATACAGTAATCCAGTAGCCAACTAGCTGTGCCTAAAGTAGGGCAGTGAAGCAGTGCATTCTGGGAATTGTCGTCTTTCATCCCCATGAGATAAAAATTAATTTTCTGTGTTTTCTCAGTCTAGAAGGCACCAAATTCAAAAATAATTTCACATTTCTACTAAATTAATGACCCAGTTTAAATACAGATTCTTCTTCCCAGTGCTGAAGTACCCCTTTAATATTCTTATGAATCGCGAAATACAAAAGAACATTACTTTCAGAGATACTCGAGATTGCTCAGTCTCAGCAGCATTGCTTCTGAGTTTGTAAATATTTATTAGGTTTGACAGCTCATAGTGCGACAAAAAGAAACGTCTTGAGGAGTTTAGCACAACGTGGTGCTTGTGATCAATCATAGCTGACCACTAACTTCTTGTTTGAAGTCACTAACAATTGTGTCTGTGTTTACTCAACCAATTTCCTGAAACCACAGTAATGATTACGATGAGAGATGTTTTAATCTGTTTCGTCCTGTTACGTCTGGTGTGGACTTTAAACCTGCTTTCTAGACAAATCACATGAGCAAGCGTAAGTGCTTAACGTCATTATTCAAGCATTTCGCCTACGAAGACAATAAAAGCACGTAGCACATCTGAACCCTTCAGCACATCCAACATAACAGCGATACCAAAAACCATTGCGTTTATCCTCAAATATGTTATTCTGACAAAAGAGAATTTCCGATGCCTTGATCCCATGTGTTCACAGTGTGACAACAGGGGGAGGATCAGTAGCAGCTGACCTTGGCCACTGCACAAAGTAATATCATTTCCCCTCATGCGCACAAACATTTTAGAGTGATGTTGTTTATGAGTTCGCAAGGCATCTTTTCCTGGTGGATAGTCAGATCTGTTTCCTTAAGACTTCACTTCAAATGAAAATCATGGAAATGAGTCACAGTGCCCCTAAAAGCCGGACAGTTTGTCTTGACAGGTGCATAACAGGATGTTCACTATAGTGTTTATGGATCATCATACAGTAGAAGGAAAGATGCTGATTTAATAATTATAATAATATGATAGATCAGTGGTTAAATCCCTTTTAGCATGTTGGATGATTGACAGGTGAGTAGGCGGTCCGTTGAAGTTGATGATAGACAGTGTAGGGGAGTAACTAGTTACATGTAACAGAGTTACGTCCTTTAATTACAAAATAAATGTAACTGCATCCGTTACAGTTACTCCTGCCTCCTGCCATTTAAAGGCCGTTTAGTAGAGCGTTGCTATTCTGATACTTTTGATTGGTTCTTTTGTTTGAATTTGCAGCGCACCAAGTCTGCCAATTACAATAATCCACATTTCCGCTGAAAGCTTTAGGCTACAACCTGTCTGAGAGTTGCCACCATGTTGAGTGATGAAAATGCATTTCTGTGCTGGTAATTTTAAAATAATTTAATCCAGAAATTAAAAAAGGCAAAATATAATTGGTCAGTGCAAACTATGTTTGCCAACTATTAAAATGCTATTGACATCAAAAGTTTCAGTGTTAAACCCGAGGAAGCATCTCCTATTATGAATGCTAACATAAAGCGCCACCTAGTGGACAAATCTCTCTATTAGTCTATAGTTTTAACTTGCAAAATAGAGCTATTTAAAGGGCTATATGTAAGTTTAAAAATGAGTTTTAATATATTTGCAGATATTTAGGCTGAGTTCACATACTCGTCTTCTGAAAGACAATGCTATTGTCAGTTTTACCTTTAAATTTGCGTTCCGTGTTGGAATCTCAGTTTTTGTTTTGGTCTGTGCGATAACGCGTGTTGCCAGTTTACCCAATAGTATTTCAACACCACAAGTTGCCAGTTGGCGGAAAACACAGTATTGTTGCCATGGAAGCCAGCAAACAAACTGGGTCAGAGATCACAGATTCTACCCGACCTAAAAAGCCTTGGCATCCATCTAAAAATCTCTATGAACGGAAGCACATTAAAATGCGGATAAATCAACTCATCAACTCACAGTGTATAAGTATCCTCGCCTTACATTGTCAATCAATCGCGCTTGTTCCTGTTGCGTGTCCTCAAACTGGTAACCAGCGTGAGCGTTGAGTCTGAGGAGGGGCGGCGGGGACACACCATATTTTAAATTTGGACTGCAGTACCCATTTCAACCGCTAGCTGTCATTCTTATGGCCATTTCACACTGCAAGCATGAGCAGCGCATATTTGTTTCGCCGTGCATGTTAAGAAATGAGTGCATTCTCACTGGGAGCAGGAGTGAAGCGGGGGTTTTGGCGCCGAGCCTATTTTTGCTGTGCTGCTGACGCTCAATTAAAGAGAAATCACACTTTTGATGTACAAAATAAGTTTGATTTCACACAAAAGTAAGCATGTCTAGTGTTTTTTAACAAGAACTGGAGTACAACTTGAAAATAAAGAATCAAAGTATTTATAGAAGATTTACCCATTTAAACTTGTTTTAATTATTCAGTCTGGGCCTAAAAAATTAAGCTAGCCAGAAAATATGATATATACATTTTATTTTTTGTAAACATATTGAAGTATAAATGAAACGACATGATCAGAGCTGTTTTCTTGGTTGTGTTTGTTGTTTACCATTTACATGCAAATATTTTGTAGTCTACACCTCCCAATGTTAAACTTTCAAGACTATCAAGTTTATAAATGACCAACTTATAAAAACAAATATAGGCTAGTTGTCTATATAAAGAAATACTCACTGATATAAGTGAGCATTATATGAGCTGTGACGCTTCCCGTGTGAATATTCGTTGCGTGTCTGCAACTGCAGTCACGGTGTAGTTACACTGACGTTAAACTCACGCACTGCTCACGCTTGCAGTGTGAAACGGCTATTACATACAGCACCTTTAACTACTAACACAACAATTGGACATTGACTCTTAGCAATATTTTAGGTGTAATATAACTATAGAAAATATAAAAAAACAAAACCATGAATGTTATGACAGCTACACTTGGGGGCATCTGTTTGGGTTGCCAGTGAGTATGAAACTAGAATCTATTCTTGCTTCTGTTAGTGAGAATCCAATATTAGGTCTTGTATGGTATAATGTTTTCCCTTCGCACACACATAGTGCTAAAAAGAATAGTATGCAGATTTTTACTATTCAGTCAGAAGGAATAAATCATGTTTTGCACTACAGTATAATGATCTAGAATTGTGTTTTCTCTTAAATATAATCTGTTAATCTGAGGTTAACCCTAAATGTTTGAAAATGATTAACAGTTGAGGACATTCATTAGAAATTGTAAAATGTAATGAAATGAAATCAGTTACATTAATTTAATAAAGTAATTGAAATATTTACACTACTTATTACATTTTAAATAGGGTAACCTATAATCTGTAACCTATTACATTTCCAAAGTAACCTTCCCAACACAGATTTGCATTTACACTGTGTTTCTAACTGAAGAAAAACAAACCGGAAACTGGTAAACCATCTATTATAATATATTTTAATATTGCTTTTGAGCAGCTGTCAATGAATAAATAATGCTTTTGCCATAAGATGTAGTTACAACATTTACCAGCAGGGGCTAACTAGGCAATGCAAAACTTTGACCCCTTGTTTGTGTACATGATGTCAAAGAGACATGTGACATGTAAATGTACTGTAGGTAAAGATGTGCACTTAAGCAGGTAGGTGTGAATGCAACCTTGCATATGTGTCAGAATTAATTCAGCTGCTTATTTATGCAACAGAGGTTGATTATGGAAAAACAGTGAAATTAGCATTTGATAAAGTATCTCATGTTCACACAGCCCTTTTTGTGATGCTCACATTTCTCTTTGCCCTCCTCCTAACAAACACCACAACACCAAATATTGTTGTACCTTATGAGATGTATCTCTGTTTTCCTCATAATATAAGTTTAAGATTTGCATTTGGCAAACATATTACAGATAGAGATTCATTTATACGGTTGAATGTTACCTATTTTATAACTTCATTTTTCAGAGAGCCTTATAATTGCACTTAGAAGGTTTTGGATGGGTTTGCTAATTGTACAGGGATATGAAGGGTCAGTAGCTTCTGGGGTTTGGATTTGTTGTGGTGTTTGGATCGATGCCCTAGTGGCTGATATTGCTCCCAAAAGTACTGTAATACGAATGTGTTTTAGTTCCCCAAAAATGAAAATTCTGTCATTATTTACTCACCCTCATATTGTTCCAAACCCGTAAACCTTCGTTCATCTTGAACACAAATTAAGATATGTTTGGTGAAATCTGAGAGCTCTCTGATCCCTCAATAGACAGCAATGTAATTAAGGCCCAGAAAGGTAGTAAAAACATTGTTAAAATAGTCCATGTGACTCCAGTGGTTCAACCTTAATTTTATGAAGCGAGAATACTTTTTGTGCAAAAACAAACAAAAATACCGACTTTATTCAACAATTTCGTTCTAGCCTGTGCCACTCTCCCACGCAGTTTACGGTGTAAACAGTGCAGCGCTTTCGAGTTCTACGGCAGCCAACGCTGTTCACGTGAGCACCACGACACATGCGTGATGATGACGCGGGAGCTGCACTGTATTAACAAAGTAAAAACTATGCCAAAATATGCACTGTGCAAGGTGTACTTTGTAAATTTTAGCGACATCTAGTGGTGAGGTTGCGAATTGCAACCGTCCACCGTGCATCCCTTCCTTTTGAAGCACATGGTTGAAGCTACGGTGGCAGACACAGGACAAAGATGTCATCGTCTGAGACTGCAAAGAGTAGCTGGCGCTCTGTAGAACAGTTTAGAACAGTCCGTTTAGGGCTACTGTAGAAACATGACTGCAAAAGGTGATAAAAACATAACGGTTCATTATGTAAGGTCTTTATACACCACTGAAAACATAGTTTTGTATATTATATTGCATTTTCTGTCAATAGATCGTCATGAATACAACACACTGCACCTTTTAAGTCAAAATGAAATGGAAGTATAGTGACTTTCCATGTTGTGATGAGAAGTGTGTTGTTTCACCATACTGTTATGATATTTTGATAAAAAAAAGTTTGAGGTCAAAAAACAAAAGAAGAAACATACTTGGATGAATATATATATATATATAAGAATTTAATTTAGTCTTTTACTTAACGTCATATATACAAGGTTTAGCCTAAAAGACAAACTAGCCAAACATAGCTACAGCTTGTATCAAAGCAGGTTCTGCAGTAATTAGGCCTGACATGCCAGTGGGTATAGCAACAGATAAGCTGAGGTGATAGAAGTTCTCAGAACTCACGTGTGAGTCCGTTACTAAGAGTAATGTGATCATTTTATAAGAATGGCTAGATTCAGTTATGGCGTAGTACCTCTAAATGGAGTATTCATGTTCAGATAATGACTTTTTAACAAACATAATATTTTGTAGTATAACAAACTTTCTGTCCAGAAATCATGAAAATCTCGAAGGATATTTGTTATGTTTCCTCGGAATTCTTGCAGTGCTTTGCGGTCTGGCTCCACTGTTTTAAAACATCTTTAGGGAGGTTCCATAACTCAGGAAAGACCAAGAGGGAGGAGGCAGGGGTGTGAACTCTACAGGGGTCTTACGGCACATGACTCAGGAGAAAAACAATCTTATGTCCCCACTCACCCATCCGCTCAGCCAAGCTTCTTATGACACACAGACAGATGGCAAGACGGCAAGTTCACACTTGAGTTAGTGCGTTCATAGGAAGCCGCTCTCTTGGATGAATAAGGTTTTTACCCTCACAGTTTCCAGAAAATATGTGATAACAGGGGTTTGGGACAGCCTATCTTTACAAGGTGCAGTTTCTGATAATAGCGACATTAGGCATGCAACCATTATTCAGCAACCAGCTGTTTTCTACCACTTTGGATATACTGATTCCCAAAAGTCTTACAGCCTGTGTTCAGGATATACGTAAACATACATGTAACCATTAAAGTTTTTTTAAGAGAAAAGTTGAGTCACACATTTGTCTTGATTCAATCATGAAAAGAGCATATTTGTGCTCATTTGATTGTTGAATCACATGCCAGTTGTCTTGACTCAGCACTGTTTGAAAGATAGTCAGATTCTTAACTGTTTGTAGACGATCAATTGAATTTGTCATTGCTTGCAGAACTTTGATGAAAATAATGCTGGTTTGGATCAGAACTGTTGCCTTAGGACTGCAATGTGATATGCATTGTTCTAATTACTGCTGCATAAGAGCCGTTAATCCATTTCCATCTGGGCCACCCATCAAGTTAACTGGATCATCCTAGATCCCAGATCTGACTGCCTTTCAATTACTTAAATGAATCATTTACTGTACATTATATGATTTTTTTGCAAAGAGTCTTACCTAAGGGTATAATTGTGACATTTTATAGGACACCCCTGTTTGGACTGAAACAACAATTTTTGTCTTGGCACTCCGGATCCTTAACAATTACTACTATACCTCCATAGTAATCTAGCATATTGACAGTAGCAAGATGCAATATGTATCTGAGTGTACATTATACCTGTCACAGCAAGAAAACCAGCAGGAAAGATAGGACATAACAAAAACAACTGTTTTCCACATTGATAATAATAAATGTTTCTTGAGCAGCAAATCAGCATATTACTGAAGATTGGAGTAATGGTGCTGAAAATTCACATTGTTTTAGTGTGAAATTACAGTATACTCCAGGTTAATAATTGCATGACTTTCACAGTAATTCCACAGTAGGACTTCTCTTGTATCTAACTGCACTCTTGGAATATCATACTGTAGCTCTACAGCGCGTATGTAATATGAAGGTACCCAGCATGCTGTGCGGAATAGATTCTTTTCTTGATTCTTGTTGGTTTTATCTGTGCTGCTGATCTTATTTTGGTTAATCATTAGCAGTTTGTGTTTTTTGTTTATTTTGTAATGTTCAGAATTGATCTTTTTTATTATTATTTGTTTAGTGCCACCATTGTTGTGTTTTGTTTGTCGATGTCTGTGCATTATTACATGATTGGAAAAAATGTCTTACCTTTCGAAGATAAATCTCAGCAGCTGCTTTACTATTGAGAAATATCCATCTACAAAGAATTATGAATTTAAAATAAGATACTGGTAAGTCTTTGCTGAAATAACGCTGATAATAGTATAGTTTGACTAACTTAAAATTAGCCAATTCGCTTATATTATATTCTAGCTTGTCATCATTTTAACAAAATGTTTTAATTTGTCACACATCTTGGCTATGAATGACCCAACCTCAAACCCCTCCCCTAAACCAACCCGTCTCTGCGGTTTAGACAAATCGTATGAAGTAGCCACCTCGTACAAATATGTGCAAATTGGTCGTGAAATAGCGTTGGTGAAATCACAGTAAAACAAGAGCAGTAAATGTGATGTCGGCATCAATTTGCTGTTAATTAACAGTAATTCGTAGGAAAATGACATTCATTTCACTGGACATTTCTGACTACAGTAATTTATTGTAAAATAATATTCTTTAATACTGTAAATTCCTGGCAGTTTTTTACAGTGCAGCTTTGCCATCACTGGAATAAATTACATTTTAAAATAAAAATATATAAGAAACAATTATTTTAAGTTGTAATTTTTGAATGCTAGTGTTATTGCCCAGTATTAGAGACTTTTAATAGATCAATATCAATTGATATTAGATATTTAATTGTTTATGCTCATGTCCCTTATAAGACTCCTACCTTCAACAGAATGTCCGTTTATGACACTGAGGCTGTTTAAGCTTTATTTGTGTTCTGTGGATCCTGCTAATATGTAACCATTTGTTATATCAACTATCAGTGTCCTCAAGAGTCTTTTACTGACCATGTGCTAAGTTTGTCTGCTCTTTTATGCAATGGCCAAGTTCTAGTCATGTGTCCAAAGCCTCAGCAGATTTGGATGCAGTCTAAGGGTGATTAAGAAGGCTTTCCGTTCTATCCTTAGCTTCCCAAGGACCGATTAGCAGATAGGCCCCCGGTGGGACAAGTGCTTCTCAGCTGGCAGTTCGTAGCAGCTCCTGCTCCTTCTCAGCTCTCCTGTGGAAAATCAGAGAATGCTTTGCTGAGCTCTTGGTTTCTCGGCATTGTGATCATGGTTCTTATGATGGTGAGTATTTTGGAGTGCTTTGTAAGGGACAGTTTGCATTTACATTGAAGACTTTCCCCCAGTTCTTTTAAGTTAATTGAAAATGTAATTAAGAATTTTAGGTGCTTTCACAGTCTTTACCTTGAGCTTGGCTAAACCTCATTGGTTTAAAAAATCTTTATGGGGAAAGGAGAGAAGCTCTAGCAATCTTTTAAAAAAAATTTTTTAATTCGGAATCATCAGAATTAAGTGATTACATGAATATCAAATCAGGTGCAAAAGCACTGTTGAATGATGAGGAACACTGGTCCAGTTATCTGGGATTTATTATAGGATTGTGCAAGTCAGAATTTAAAACATTTACAAAGATCTGTGACTGAGTATCATGATGCTTAAAACGTACTTAACTCAGGTTTGTTTAACATCTTTTTCATATGGTGTTTTGAGCTTACAGATCATCTGCTTCACAGGAATGTATTTGTTTTGGGTAACATAATTGATATCATATGATTTATATTATTTGTTTACATTCTCTTTTCTTCAAATGTTTTCATCAGAAGCAGATACTGGAACAGGCCTCTGGGTAATTTATTAGAATATCGTTTTTTTATTTTTCTGAAAGAAGGATGCAGATTCAGTTATCCTGGTTCCACAGTGTGAGTCATTAAGCTTTGAATGAGATATTACTTTGAGAAATCTGAAGTGTTATTATTAAAGTAATTTATTATTGTTATTATTTTCTATACTGTGATTAGTTATTATGACCATAGGCAATTTTCTACTATATACAACCATTAGCTGTGGCCTAATGGTTAGAGAGTCAGATTGGTAACCCAAAGGTCGTGGATTTGATTCTCAATACCTGCAGGAAACGACTGACCCCCAGTCTCTTCCTGGGCGCCACAGCAAAATGGCTGACCACTGGTCCGGGTGTATGTTCATTACTTGCTACTCCTAATCTGTGTTCCGACAGTACAAAGTCTGAGTATGCGTTACCAAACTTGGCCTTGGCATGTCACTTACTGTAATGCATCATTGCTAAATTAAAATATAAATTTCTTTCAAAAAACGTTTGAATCTAATGTATATTACAGATTAGTGTGTGCTTCTGCAACACTTAAAGAGTCTGCTTTGGTCCTGTTATGCAATAAAACTCTCAGGCTGTATCATTTCCCTGTTTTTGTTCTGATAGGATGAGTGGAAAAAGAGAGCTGGAACTGAGGATTTATGTTCCTCTTTTTTTTTACCCCAAGAGATGTGGTCCTTTTTTTCAATTTATTTATATGTGGATTAGTATATAAGGCAGTGTATTCACTGATCAGACATAAGAAATCAGAATGGTTGTATGTTAATAGTTTTGTGTTAGATGTTACTGATTTAGAGTTCTACCTTTTCTTTGATCAAATCGGCATGTCTTTCCATTTCTCGCTTTACTGCTTTGCTTTCTTAAATCACATGACTTTGTAAAATTAAATTTTCACATTTGAGCTTGAATCAAAAATAACAATAGGTTTTACTGCAGCTTCATCCTGTCACATGTTGCTTCCACTTTTTCCCTGCACTTGTAGATAAGCTCTTTAGTCTAATTCAGGCGAAGTCTGCTCTTTTTATCCCTGCTTAGTCTCTGATATCTGTCCATCATTTCTGTGTCTTGAGCTCAGTAATGCTCCCTCAGCTGTGGAGTGTGCCAGGCACAAATGTGCTGTCATGATGTGCCAGTGGGATTCCTGCAGCTGTACCTGTTTAGGGTCACATGTTAAATCTGGATTCAAGACCACAGATACTTTCAGTTTCAATAGTTGCAATGGGCAAAAATACTTTAAATTATAAAGTTACTGAGTTTTATGTAAAGAAGCTTGATTCCGCAAGAAAGTGATTGAGAAAAGGTGGGAGAAAGGTTGGTTAAAGTACAAATAATTCAAATTTAAGTGTAAAGTATCAGTTATTAATCTAAAAACACTTAATGTAAATGTTTCAGTGTTGTGTTTGGGTCACTTAGCTAAGATTTTAAAATCCTGTTAAGAAGAGGATCGAGTTGAAAGCATTGAGTTTATCCTCTTGTTTAAGCTTGTTAATTTATTAGGATTGTCTTTACACAAAGAAAATTTTCATAAACTAGTTTACAGTTGCAATTCACTAAAATGGGAGTGATGGCTGAATAAAATTATTATTATTATTTTCATAAAGTATTATCTTTAATGACAGCAGCACTGGAGCTGCACGAACTCCACAAGTTTGTGTCAAATCTGATGATCATGTGATCAAAATGGAAGCCAGAGCATCTGACTTTTTACAAGAATGCATAGTTATTAATGAAGTCACCTAGAAATAGAGCAGGATCTAAAACAGGAAAACCTATTTCCAGGTTTAAATTACATTTTGAATCCCAGATACTACCAATTTGTTATAAAGTTAAAATCAAATGTAATGGGTTTGTCAAAAAATTACTTGAAATGCTTTGTTGGGGATGTTAACCTGTACATGTGTTTTGTGTGTTTGTCTTTTGCAGAGTGGACGAGAGGATGAGTAAGTGTGATCTGCTGGGCCAGAGAGTATAGCATAACATATGCTATGTTCTCCTGCGGTCCCTTTATCCTCTGATTCAACCTAAAGTCAACTAACATCTGCCACAACCCATTGGATGAAGTTAAAATGGCCTCCCACAAGCAAAGCTTTCAATGCTTTGACACCATCACAGACGACCCACCTCTCAAGCCCCCTTTCCCCCATGGGCACTGCTCCGCAACATCCTTCAGAGGCTCCTACGGCTCGACTAGACTGGAACCACTGGATGATCATGGATGTTATCTGTGTGCCGATCACCAGCAAGCTAAGACGATGGCCTCAGAGGCATCGGGAGCTTACTCGAACCCGTGGTATCATTTCCAGGCACATCCACACCCTCAGCAGTATACAAACAGAAGGCCCATTAGACCTGAGGAAGCTCCTGGACAGAATGAAGACCACCACCACCATCACAGACGCTCCAGGAAGATTGTGCTTGTGAAAAACAGTGACCCCTCTGTCCGGAGGACCATCGTGCTGCACCGCAGGAGCCTGCGCAGTCTGGCACTCTTCATGGATGAGGTCTCTGAACTCATGCATTGTCTCATCAGGAAGCTCTACACACTGGAAGGCCACAAGGTGAGTCTCTTCTGGAAATATATACAAACTTTTAAAAGTTTGGGGTCAGTCAAGAATGACAGTAAAGACATATATATAATGTTACGAAAGATTTGTATTTCAAATAAATGCTGTTCTTTTGAATCCTATATTCTAAAATCCTGAAAATGAAAATGTATCACAGTTTCTACACAAATATTAGGCAGCACAACTGTTTTCAACATTGATAGTAATAAGAAATTTTTCTTGGATAGCAAATCATCATATTAGAATGATTTCTGAAGGATCATGTGACATTGAAGACTGGAGTAATGATGCTGAAAATTCAACTTTGCCATCACAGAAATAGAAACATTTTTAGAATATATTAAAATAGAAGACTGATTTTAAATTGTAATAATATTTCACAATATTGCTGTTTTGATCAAATAAATGCAGCCTTGGTGGGCATAAGAGTCTTCATTAAAATCTAACTGACCCCAAACTTTTGAATGGTACTGATATTTATATCAGTAAGTATCCCTTTAAAAAAAAATTTAGCACAAATTTAAAACACAAAATATATCACTTATAAATCAGTTCCAAAATCACCTATGTAGGAATTATACTCAAATCCATACACATTATGCTCAATAAAAAAGGGGTGGAAGTTGATATTGTCACTATATAGTGCATTCAGAAAGTATTTAAAGTGCTTCACTTTTTCCACATTTAATGTTAATTGCCTTATTCCAAAATGGATTCAATTAATTATTTTCCTAAAAATGCTACAAACAATAACCCATAATGACAATTTTTGCAAATGTATTAAAAATAAAAAACACTCAAGTGCATACTGTTTACATTGATCATCCTTGAGATGTTTCTACAACTTGGAGTCCATCTGTGGTAAATGAGTTGATTGGACATGATTTGGAAAAGCACACATCTGTCTTTATAAGGTCCCACAGTTAACGGTGCATTTCAGAGCACAAATCAAGTGATGAAGTCCAAGGAATTGTCTGTAGACCTCCGAGACAGGACTGTATCGAGGCACAGATCTGGGGAAGGGTATAGAAACATTTCTGCAGCATTGAAGGTCCCAATGAGCACAGGGGACTTCATCATCCATAAATGGAAGAAGCTTGGAACCACCAGGTCTCTTCTTAGAGCTGGCTGTCTGGCCAAACTTAGCGATTGGGGGAGAAGGGCCTTAGTCAGGAAAGTGACCCAATGGTCACTCTGACAGAGCTCCAGCGTTTCTCTGGTGCCAAAAGGGCTTCAGCAAATTATTGAGCTATTAAGTTTTTGTAAATTGTTAGCTTAATTCAGTATCACTAATTCTCAGTTCAGTTCTAAGTGGCGCACAACCCTGGAATTCACTGTCTAGTTTTGGTCAGTTAAATGGTGTTTAACATTGTGCAGATAATTTGCTTTTTCATTTTCAAGATATTTTTCGCATTAAATAACACTGAATATCTCTTCATCACGGCACCTGTTAGTGGGTGGGATATATTAGGCAGCAAGTGAACATTTTGTCCTCAAAGTTGATGTGTTAGAAACAGGAAAAAATGGGCAAGCATAAGGATTTGAGCGAGTTTGACAAGGGCCAAATTGTGATGGCTAGACGACTGGGTCAGAGCATCTCCAAAACTGCAGCTCTTGTGGGGTGTTCCCCGGTCTGCAGTGGTCAGTATCTATCAAAAGTGGTCCAAGGAAGGAACAGTGGTGAACCGGTGACAGGGTCATGGGTGGCTAAGGCTCATTGATGCACGTGGGGAGCAAAGGCTGGCCCATGTGGTCCAGACGAGCTACTGTAGCTAAAATTTCTTAAGAAGTTAATTCTGGTTCTGATAGAAAGGTGTCAGAATACATAGTGCATCACAGTTTGTTGTGTATGGGACTACATAGCTGCAGACCAATCAGGGTGCCCCTGCTGACCCCTGTCCACCGCCAAAAGTGGCAACAGTGGGTACGTGAGCGTCAGAACTGGACCACAGAGCAATAGAAGAAGGTGGCCTGGTCTGATGAATCCCGTTTTCTTTTACATCACGTGGATGGCCTCAATATGGGAAGAAGGCAAGCTGGCGGAGGCAGTGTGATGCTTTGGGCAATGCTGGGAAACCTTGGGTCCTGCCATCCATGTGGTTGTTACTTTGACACGTACCACCTACCTAAGCATTGTTGCAGACCTGCTGATTGGATAGATCATCTGAACGTGTTCCTCCTGAACTTTGTTAATTAAACATAATTTAATTGGAAGTTCCTTTCACAAAAAAAATACAGCTAGACTAACACTCTTAAGGGAGGATGTTAAATTGTAGTTATGTCTTATTTTACATTGAACACTTAGTCTGGTCTAAAACAGCAAATTAAAATCCATGTCCAGGGTCAGGTCTTTCTGGTTGTGTTATGAAATGTTACTAGCATTAATTATAGTATACAAATATATAAGATGATTAAATGTTCATATTGTAAAGAAAGTACATGTACCTATTTACATTTTTTTGTAAATTGACCTAAATTAAGTAAGATCAGCTGTTAGTTTGGAAGAGAAGCACATGTGCTAAGGACACAGAGGCCTCTAGTGGTAGAAACTGGAAATGTTTAATAAATGAAATATTTAAGATCTGATACAAATATTCAACAGGCTCTAGAGCAGATAAGCTAGCAAATGTTTTATCAGTGTTTTATTCCTTTGTTTGTAACCATAGCTCCCATTTGAGTTAAAAACACATGTTTACAGGAAGCTAAGTATATGTAAGTGACACAAAATCTGACAACTGGAAAGTCCCAAAGCTGTGGGACCTCTGATTTTGAGCTCTTTAATTAGATGTGTGCATTAGTTATTTGAGTCTACCAAAGAAAGTGACAGTCTCCACAGATTGAGTTTTTTGATTTACGAAGTGCTCATAATGCTGAGAACAAGATTAGTTGAGCAGATCAGTCAGCGTAAAGTTCATTTTAGTTACTATCACTCCCACTTGCGCTTAAGGGCAAATGCCACAGACCACGGAAGAGGAAAAAATAAAGAATTACAGTCTGCAGGTGGTTTGGGTAGATAAGAGGTGGACAGGCTGGCCCGAGCAGTGTAAGAAATAGCCCCTCTGGGACTGAGCTATGGCAACCCTGATAAAAGGTGAGAGGCTAGGAGTTTATACAGCCCTGAGGGCAACTAGAGGCTGTCCTACCAAATCAAGACCTGTCTCTGTGTTCGCACGCAACGGTATGGCATGGTATGCCAGTGCTAATGGTGGCATCATGCTGTACGCAGAGAAAGTGCTGTTCCTTTAAAAGGGGAACACTTCTTGGCTTGGAGTCCACAGAATGTCTGGAGTCGTTCCAGGCATTTCCTGCCCATCAGAGCTGTACTCACTGGTTGCTGCTGACTCTGGTCAGCGTTCCTGGTCCTCTGTGGGTCTAGAGCAGGCACATCCTATTAGCACTGCCACAGGCATGTACTTCCCATAGAAAACATGCTGTAAAGTGGCACACACCCCTCCACAGGGGCCTGACTGATACATGGATAACATTACGAATGGCACCGAGACAATACCAGAAATAGCTCAACAAGCAGAAGAGTAAAGATTTATTTGTCACTGGCTAAAAGTTGAACATGTGAGAGAACGAGAACAGAATCCAGCAGCACCCTTGAGTATCTTTGAAGATATAAAGTTTTGACCTTTGTTGCTGGGCAAGACAAATGCAAAAACATCAGTCCAGCTGCCTATTTAAGTATATTGTTTGGGCTCGACACTGCAAATAAAATCTCTATTAAGGAGAATGATGTGTGCGTCAATACCCAGGAAGTTATTTTGCGTTTAAAAGACTGTCACTGTCAATTTGGGCTGTCAGTGAAAATTTAATAGACATATAACCATATCCCAACAATTTGTCAAATGTCGAAGAAATGAAACCAAACACCTTGTAATCACTGTTGACTTTGCTTACGTTATGGAATATCATACATCTTTTGCAAGTTATTTTGGCAAAAATGACACGTAACCAATTTCAAGTTTATTTTGGCTAGAAGTGGGTTACTCATAGCCAAACTATATGGGGTCTATAGTTAACCGAATAGGTGAAATTATCAATGGCTATTGCTTGCTGGGTTTGTAGTTTCATCAGATATATCTTGTGGAGTGGCATTGGTTACATCTTTAGAGTAAGTGTCTGCGTGTCTGCATGAAGGTGAAGTCCGTTTCATGAACAAATGACTCTAATGAAGCGATTATTTTAATGTGATAGACAAAAACATTGACAAAACAGTGGTTTGAATCAGTGAATAAGGCTCCGTTCAAAAACGTAGGCAGCTGACTTATTGCTTCACTGCCACTTCATCAGGCAATGACTTTACAGGCAGCGTTTACACAAATAGGTACCTCACAGACAGGCAGACTTCTGAATTGTGTAATGGTTTGATGATATACAGCAAAATAAAACGAGTTTTGGTGAAAACGAAGTGAATATTTAATTACTACAATACTACATTTTTGCTATAAATTGCATCAAAAGTGGAAAACAACAAAATTTTACATTTACACACAAACTGACCACCAATCGCAACTTTCAGACACCATATTTAACCTATTTTTTTAGCTCAACCGTTGCTGAATAGAACGCACCAGATTGTGGGATATTAAAGGCACCCAAGGATACATCAATGCTGCTTCAATATCTCAGGAGACAGGAAGTCAAGTTAACATTGGATTCGGACGTGCCTTCATACCTTACTACCTTGAAAAATACTTTACTTTTTAACAGATAGTAATATTCTTACAAAACAAACATCAACATTGCTTAAATACTGCCAGGATTACTAAAGTGAGCATCAAATTGATTATAACTGATGTCTATCTTTGTTGAACTGGATATACACATTTGCATTCTGCACACAGGCAGTTTGAAACATTATTTATTATAAGAGAATTACATTGACACTTATTATTTATTTGTTTATATTATAATTTTTGTGTTTACCTTTTAAGATTGCATACCATTTAAGATTCGCTTGAATACTTCTCATCTTTGATACACTCTTTTTAAACACCTTTGAATAAATCTTTCCTGCTGTTCTTGTTAGATATGATCAGGATATTCCTTTACTTGTATTTTTGCACAGCAGTGATGCACCAGCATCCAGAGAATAACTATTAATCTTGCTCAAATCAGAGCTATTTTGAACCAGCAGAAGCAGGTCAATGCCATGAAAACATACAGTTTGAGATACTCGCATCCTCTACAGTTCCAATTAATTATCTTCAAATCCACTGTAAAATTGAAAAGTTTTGAAGATCTAAAACTGCAGAGCATGCAGATTTAGCGTAAAGTTAGTATTGTGTTAAAGAGTGATATGTGATGTTGATGTGTGTACTTTTACTCTTTCTCTATTTATACACAGTATACTCTGATTTCATGAGTTTGGAACCTGGTTCAACATCAGATGTTGTTGGGTTACTATATTTACAAAGGTTATTTGGACAACACTGACGCACCATAGTACTCATGTTTCTTGGCTCTTTTCCAGAAAAAAAAGACCTTGAATTCTTTATTTTTTTTAATACCCCCAATATTTATAACATAGGTTAATGCAGCTCTAATAAATTGACATCAGATAAACTCTGATTTGCTAACAGATTGTTGATATATTGATATATTTATATATTAAAATGTAATCACAACAATCGTTTTTAATTAGAGATGATGCCTTTTTTTATTGACCTATGACTTATTTGTTTGTACACTTGTTATTTGTGCTGACCCATGGGTACTGACTCATGCACCAAAAACACCCTGCATAATAGATCACACACACATTTTCAGATCACTGTTTTCATGATTAAAAATTAGTGTGGGAAAATGTATACACCAGATGGTTTGACTTCCCATGGCCATTAACCTTTAATTGGTATGGCTTCAATCCATCATAGCACATTTCCTCATCAGATCTTGGCAGTTGTAATAATCCCTGCTGATTTAAATTCAGCCAGATATTACTGATCTCAATCAATTTGATTCTGTCATGTTGTAATCAACCAGCAGCATAGTCTCTTTAATGTTGAGAGCGATTTGCATGTTTTTCAGATTGACAGTGTGCAAAGTCTTCTGCATTGCCCGAGCATTTTGGTTTGTGTGGGACGTGAGCCTTTCCACCCTCTCCTGTTGGACAGCTTCAGGAAGAACTCTTATGACAAACTTCCGAGGCTGAACATAAAGTCACGCTCTAGTGTCTGCAGTGATGAAAAGGGAGCCAAGAAAAATGGTAGGTCATGCTGCTAAAAGTAATTCTCTTAACCATTAATCATAATTTTTACTTCACTGTAAAAAAAAAACATATCTAAACATCCTTAAAACAACATACATTTATTTGAAGCAAAAGTGACTTGTTTTTTTGTCATTTTTATTTTTTCTTACCCCTGTGGTAAATAGATTTTTCTATAAAGTAAATATTCTATAAGGTAAAACAACAACAACAATGTATAGGCTATATTGTTTTTTATATATGTACTTAATGAAGAAAAAAATTATGAAAATATATTTTTTTGTGTGTGCAATTTTGCACTTGTGCTCCTTTGTACGCTTGTTCATTCATTAGATTATAACTTTGTTTTATTTAATATTTATTGTAATACTTGTCTGTGGTTACTTCCTTGTAGTCAACTTTGGACTAGAAACAAATAGAAGCACCATCCATCCAAGATGTGATTCAAGCAACAGATCAGCAAGACTGTCTCAGTCTATCTCATCTGAAAAGTTGTTTCCAAATCGACTTAACTCGTTACCTCCAGGGCAGAGAGGCGATTGTCCTCATACAGGAGAAAATATGATGGATGACGACATCGAAAAGCGAGTTCTGGTCAACCAGGATGGAAGCCTGTCAATGGAGATGAAAGTGCGCTTTCGTCTATTACACAATGAGACGTTGCACTGGTCCACAGAAGTCAAGAAGTCAAAGAGCTCTTTTAATGAATCCCATATAGTACCTGCTTGTTCCCTCTCTCATGGCAGTGCAGAGGGCTGCTCAGAAGCCGACTCTCTCTCTGCTGGTGAAGCAGATGAGACACACAGCAACAAATGTTACCAAAGACATTTTGAAGAACCACATTGCCAGCACTGCTGCACTCACTGTCAAGAGTATGACATCTGGAAGAATCCTGTACCTCCCAGTCAAGGATCTGTAAGACGCATCAGATCCTCAAGCTCAAGTGCATCCTCGCGGAGAATAGTGTGCAAAAAGGCATCTACTGACAGCATGCGCACAATGTCCAGTGAAGAGTACACAGAGCATGTAGTGGAAAAGGCAACTTGCATTCAACAGACCATCGGGCAGCAGGGCGACACCACTATTGAACAATGTACCATCAACCATTGCTGCAGTCGAAGTGAAGTGCGCTCAGTGACCCCTAAAACAAAGAGCACAAGTGAAGACAAGCGTGAGAACACTCATGCATCTGATAATGACGAGAACAGGCCTGATGTCATATCCTCTAACCTCCCTAAAGATCAATTAAGTGTTAAGATCACTAAATCAGTAGAGGAAGATGAGAGGCCTGTATCCGTCGTGAGCTCTTCTTCCCAAATTTTAGCATCACTGAAGGAGGATGAAGATGATGAAGATGTCGATCTCCCTCTGAGTATCTCAAGAGCATCCCGTGGCCAACAGGAAGATGAGGAGAGCAAAGATGCTGAATCAAACCCATGTTCTGTTACACCATGTAAATCTCCTGCATCTCTGGCGCATGTATCACCAAGACCACCAAGCAAAGCTTCATCTTCAGGGCAGTCTAAAACGGCCAGAAAGTTTGCCAGTCCAGAAGTAGGCGATGAAGAGGTCAGGTCTGAAGCATCTGCTTCACCCAGAGCTTTGTCTGGACCAAAAACCTGTAAATGTGCTGACTCAAAGGACACAGTGACTTTAGGGACTTCTAAATCAAATGATCATCTAGAAGACATTGATGGGCAAGATACTGAAACAGAAGAACGGGCACTAAGTACCATGTCAGCCAAATTGAAAAGTTCTACAAAGTCTCTGTCCGAGTCATCAGGCCCTTATGAAAATGGAAATACTCTAGAGAATACTGAAGTAAATGATGGAATAATAGAGGAGCGATCCTCAAGTGCTATCTCCGTAAAATCCAATACCTCTGGAAAATCAAATAAAACAAATGTTTCAGAAGTACTTGAACAGGATGGAAGAGCACACAGTGCCGGGTCAATAAAGTCTCATAGAGCTGACAAATCCAGAAATTATGAAATCTCAGACAATGTGTCTGAGGAACAAAATTTTGAAGCAAGAACATCAAGTGCCATGTCTGTTAAATCAAATACATCTGTGAGATCCAAACTGTCAGAAAATTGTTTTGATGAGCTTGCTAAATCACAGGACAGTGTTGAGGAGAGGACTGTAAGTGTTGTGTCATCTAAATCAAATATTTCTGTTAAATCTAGTCAGTCACAGTCTGCACCTGATGGGACATCTGAGGAGAGAATAGAAGAGAAAGCGTCAAGTGTTAAATCTGGTACATTAAACAAGTCTGGAATTGAAGACCTGACAAATGACGATCAAACAGAGGAGAGGGTTCACAGCTCCTTTTCGATAAAATCTAATATTTCTGCAAGATCTAAAATGTCATTTGAGCTGAGCGAGTTTGAGGATGATGAGCAAGACAGAGCTCCCAGCAGTGTTTCTATTAAATCGTTTGTCTCACAAAAATCTATGTCTGACATTTCAGAAACAGCTTCTCTTCAAGAAGGAGGGGAATGTTTAAATTTACTGAATACTGAGTGTGTGAAATTAAACACACCTGGAGCTGAAACAGCTACTCAAGTGGAGTTGCCAGGGGAGAGATCACCAAGCTCTGTGTCATCTATATCAAATATCTCTAAAAGATCAAGAACATCCAAAATTTCAGAGGCAGACCAAGATGAAGCACATGAAAAAGAGGATGTTCAGGAAAGATCATCAAGCACTATTTCTGTAAAGTCGACTACATCTGCAAGATCAAGAAAATCCAAGACAACAACAACATCAGAATCAGGAGAAGAAATGAAGGAACAAGCTCCTAGTGTTATGTCAATCAAATCAAATGCTTCATTGAAATCAAATAAGTCCAAGATGGAGGAGAAGGAGACAGAAAACAGAGCCTCCAGTGGTCTGTCTGTCAAATCTGAAGTTTCCACATTGTCAAAAAAATCGAATCTGTCAGACAGAGAGCAACTAGAGGAAAGAGCACCAAGTGCATTGTCAACAAAATCCAATAGCTCTTGTATATCCAAGCAATCAAAAGTATCTGATATGGCAGCAGATGTTGTGGCTGAAGATAGAGATGATTTGAGATCTGCCAGTGTGCTGTCCTCTAAATCTAACATATCTGCAAAGTCTATGAAAACAATGGTCTCAGAAAAAGAACAAACAGAAGAACGAGCTCAGAGTGCATTCTCAGCACAATCCAATCAGTCAGGAGTCACTGTAAGTGACAAAGTTGAAGTTACAGAAGAACGGGCTCTGAGTGCCATGTCATCTAAATCCAATGCTTCTGAAAGATTGAAAGAGTCTAATAATTTAAAAGTGCCATCTGCTTTGCCTCGAGGATCAGACCACCAAACAGAGGAACGAGGTCAGAGTGCATTGTCAACAAGATCAAGCGTTTCAACAAGATCCAATAAGTCCAGAATTTCAAATGTTTTAAATAAGCTTGTTGATGCAAAAGACCAAGAAGAAGAGAGAGCTTCAAGTGCTATGTCAGGAAGATCTGATATTTCTACCAAAACCACTGTCTCTGCAAAATCCACAGCATCAAAAGTATCTGAAGTACAGGCAGAAGAGACTGATGCAAAAGACCAAGAGGAAGAGAGAGCTTCAAGTTCTTTGTCTGCAAAGTCAAACATTTCTACAAAATCAAAAAAATCAAATGCTCCCACAATCGATGTCAACAATGATAACAAAGAAATGGGGGACAGAGTGCCAAGTGCTATGTCAGGAAGATCTGATATTTCTACCAAAACCAATATCTCTGCAAAATCCACAGCATCAAAAGTCTCTGAAGTACAGGCAGAAGAGCCTGATGCAAAAGACCTAGAAGAAGAGAGAGCTTCAAGTGCTTTGTCTGCAAAGTCGAATGTTTCTGCAAAATCAAAAAAGTCAAATGCTTCTGCAATCGATGTCAACACTGATAACAAAGAAAAACATTACCGAGTGCCAAGTGCTATGTCAGGAAGATCTGATATTTCTACCAAAACCAGTATCTCTGCAAAATCCAAAGCATCAAATGCTTCAGAAGTACAGGCAGAAGAGCCTGACAATGAAGAAAGTGAAGTAAAAGCAGCAGGTGTTACTAAATCCAGAATTTCAGTAAGATCCAATAAGTCAGAGCATTCAGAGGAAGAAGAGGTTCAGAACCTAAACAGACCTCCGAGTGCCATTTCAATAATGTCTGAAGCCACACCTGACGAAAATGAGATCTCAAATGAGGGAGAAATCCAAGAAAGAGCTCCAAGTGCAGTGTCTGCAAAATCAAATTCTTCTGTAAGATCCAGAACATCGAAAGTTTCGGAAATAATCATAGATGAACCAGATGAACAAAAAGTGAAGAGGGCACCAAGTTCAAGGTCATTGAAATCTGGTGTCTCTGGAAGGTCTGGTCCAGAAGACCCTGTCAATAAAGATAAAAAAAATGAAGCAAGAACAGAAAGTGCTTTGTCTTTTATTTCTAATGTTTCTGCAACATCAAACAAGCCAGAAGATTCTGAGCTAATTAGCAACATACAGCAGAGAGCACCAAGTGCAACATCTGTTACATCTAAAATATCTGCAAGATCTAAGAGGTCAAATATTTCAGTTGCTCCTAAAGAAATTGGAAACACAGATACAGGAGATGTTCGATCATCAAGTGCGATGTCTGCAAAATCTTTTGCATCTGAGAAATCAAAACATTCAGAAAGAACAACTGAGGACGACGAAGAAGCAAATAAAGTGGTAGAAAGAACAACAAGTTCTTTGTCTGTAAAGTCAACTCCATCTACAACATCTGATGCCACTGTTAAATCAAGTGTTGTGCCAACCAAATCAAATGCTTCTGCAAAGTCCTTCCTCTTAGAAGCTGAAGAGCCTGACAGAAGATCAACAAGTGTGTTGTCTAATGTATCTGCAGAATCTAAAGTGTCTAAAGCAGGTTTGGATAAAAAAGATAACAGATCACCAAGCAAACTGTCAGTTAAGTCAAACGGATCTACAAGATCCAAGAAGTCTAAGGCTTCTGAGGGTCAGTTCCATATAGCCAGAAACACTGTAGATATGGAATTAAACAGAGGTGAGAGTCCAGTGTCTGATCGATCAAAAGTATCTCAAGCGGAGAACTCAAATAAATATTGTGCAATAGATAAGTCATCAAGTCAAATAGCATCATCTGAAAACGATTCTGAACATGAAATACCTGCAAGTCCTCTCTCTAAAAAGTCAGCAAAGTCCAATATCAGCTCAGTTAGTTCCGACTCTGAAAGAGGCTTAACACCAACAAGCACCTCAGTGTCTATTGGGATAGTTGAAGACCATGAGGCTGATGATGTTGAGGAAATTGATGAAGGCGCTGTTTCAGTGACGTCAAGAAAATCTGCTTCATCAAAGACTGAAATATGTGGTAGATCTGATGTGAAGCGTTTATCAGAATATCCAGTACGAATAACAAGTGAAACAACACAGACCCCAGAGGACAGACCAAAAAGTTTTGCATCGTCTAAGTCAAATGTCTCAGGTAAATCGAAGTCCAAATGCTCTCATTGCAGCTCCAAATTTCCTAGAGACACAAACCAGGACAGAGATGATGTAGCAAGCAATAAATCCTCCAAAACATCTGCCAATGGTTCAGTGAGGCAGAGTTCTCTAACCGAAGAGATCTGTACATCTAACAAAGCTTCTGTACACACTGAAATCACAGGGAAAGATAAAACTGAAAGTCCAGATGTTACCCATAAATCTCAAAGTGTCTGTTCAAAATGTAGTTCTACACAACAGAAAAGAAAAATTTCAAGTGCCTCAGCAATCTCAGACTCTGATAAATCTAACACTAAAGAAGAAAATACTGCAGAAATGACAGACAGACCAAAGAGTAATATATCCAGATCATCATCTCATTTGAAAGTAATTGGTCAAAAGAATGATGTTAAAACTACAGTTGTCAATGGAAGAAACAATAAATTAAGCACCAAATCAACACAGAAAGTTGAGGACAATACACCTATGTGTCATTCAGCGACTTTATCTGTTACCTCAGGAAACCAACTCAGTCCAATCCCACCAAAATCTCCCAAAAAATCTAAAAAACCTGTTATTTTACTTGGTGACTCCAATGATAGAATATCACATAACGTTCCTGCTCCAGTCCCAAAAGAACATACTGACCATTTGAATGCAGCAGCAGAAAAAACTGAATCTTGTAGATCTGATACAAATGTCAGCGACATTAAGAGTGAAAAAAGTAGCAAATGTAGGAAAAGGATTGGGAGTGACTCTTCTTGCCACAAGATGGATGAAGACATGTCTGAGCTGAGTCCTTCTTGCCTGCCAAATGCCTCTCCAACTGAGGTGGTAAATGAATGGCTGAGGAAAATCCCATCAGACACCGCCTTGTGTGATCTAGGCGATGAATTCCACGACAACTTTGATTTGACAGAGCCCCTCTGCACATCACATGTGCCTTCAGGAAATGAAAATGTGCAAGAAACTTTGCAACATGACGTAACCAAGCTTGAAACACAGCACAAGATGGAGGAGGCTCATGTGGTGAATGCAGAGGGAGTTATTGACAAAAAATCTCCTGAAGTTAATGAGGGTGATCACTCTCAGAGGGGGGATGAACTGAAGATGTTTAATTCCTCAGTTCTGGTGATGAAAGTCTTGTTGAGCCCCAAACTCGACAGATGCAATAGCTTACCAGAGGTGTCTCCTGTATATGGACGTAAGCTCAGTACATCAGCGCAAGCTCTTCTGGATTGTTTGGCAAATCTTCAGTTGTTAGATTTTGGTACTAGTGATAAAGATGATAAAAAAGAAAAATACCAGGAGCTCATGTGCATGCTTAAGTCCCTTTGGCTTTGTGACCCAAAAGAAAGCGAGAAGACATCTGAGGAAACAAACAAGCATCTTGACAAGGAATACAAAGCCAGGTCGTCCTCAGGCGTTGATGTTAATAGTGGCTCAACAGGTTCTGGGAAAAGTAGTGTCAATGATGGCGTCCAAGTCCAAATCATTACAGAATGTGAGGGCTTGGATACCCTGACAAAGGTACAGGAAGTTGATGAAACAGTGGAAGAGGAAGCTTCAGAAACACCAGTATCAAAATATGATTCAGCCACTCCAGGTATAGCCAGCCAAGCTCGGTGGACTCCAGAGATGAAGGACACAGTTGAAAAGAAGCCAAACGATGATGCCCAAAGCTCTGACGAAACTATCAGGAATAATGATAGTCCAAGGGAATTCGTTGAAACACCTCTTTCATCAAACAAGAGTTCTGGGAATAATAATAAGGAAACTGAATCAGACCATCAAGAGGATACAAGTTCAGGCAGTGCTCCAACACTACAAAGAGGTCAATTATCAAAAAGACTTTCTCAAGACCCTGATCCTCTATGGGTTCTGAATTTATTGAACAAATTAGAAAAACAATTTATGACAAATTATGTTGATGCAATGGCTGAGTTCAAAGTCCGTTGGAATCTGGATGACAATGAGCAGCTTGATGCCATGATAAGTGAATTGCAAGATGAAGTCCGCAGACGGATACAACTGAGTATAGACAGGGAACTAAGAAAAATCCAAGGCAGAGCTGGAAGACCAAGACCACCGAAAGAGACAATGTCACGTGAATCTACCATTCAGACAGAGCAAAGACGGAGGCGCCTGAAAGTGATGCGCAACCAATCAGTTGATCCACAACCAGCTAAAAGTGATGATGAGTACACAATGACAGGGACTGATTTCAGTGATCAACGTAGCGATGATGAATACTGTCCTTGTGACACATGCTTGAAAAAGAAAATGGTATCCAAACATGTGTTACCTGTGGAAATGCTAAATTCCGCCCCTGTAATGATGGACTTTGATTTGAGAAGAATTCTCCAGATTAAGAAATCGTCTCCCACCAATGAAAACATTGAATCTACAGCCAGTAAGATGGAAGGAGAAAATGTTGGGCTTGAGGCTGTCAAAGAGGAGGATGAGAAAGAGGGGGCAGATAAAGAAATTCTTGCTTCCGTTGCCCAAGAAATTAAGGAAGAATATGAAAAACGAGAAAGTGAGGAGGGTGAAGAGAAAGACAATTTAAGGAAAGATATGGATGAAGTGGGGGAAATTGCTGAGATGTCTGATAACACTAAGACAGCACAACATAAGGCTGTAGAACAAGATGAAGGGAAAGAGGAGAATGATGAGACTGATTATGATTTAATGGCGGTTAAGGAAAGTGCACGCAGTTCTAGGATTGATGATGAATTAGATGAAGATGTGGCAAATGATGACATTAGTGAATTTGATGATATAATGCAGGCCGAGGAAGCAACTAAAAAACACAATGAGGAAGAATCAGAAGAGCAGGATGAATCAACTTTTGACGAAACTGCAGAAGAAGAACAAACTGGAAAATCAGAATATATTAAAGAGGGTGAGACCACTGGTGAAGAGACTGCAGAGAATGGGCAGACTGCTGAAGTGCTAGCCACTGAAGAGGATGACATAGCTGGCAATGAAGCTGCCGAAGATGGTGAGACAACTAATTACGACACTGAAGAAGAGCTTAATACAGCTGAAAGTAAAACTGCAGAAGATGGAGAGACTGCTGAAGCTGTAACTACAGATAAGAGTGATGATGAAACTGTAGAAGAAGGTGAGACAGTTAATGATGACACTGCAGAAGAGGATGAGGTGGCTGAAAATGAAACTGCTGAAGATGAAACTGGAGAAGAAAGTGAGACAGTTAATGACAACACTGCAGAAGAGCATGAGGTGGCTAAAAATGAAACTGCAGAAGATGGACAAAGTGCTGAAGATGAAACTGGAGAAGAAAGTGAGACAGTTAACGATGACACTGCAGAAGAGCATGAGACAGCTGACAATGAAACTTCAGAAGATGAAACTGGAGAAGAAAATGAGACAGTTAATGACAACACTGAAGAAGAGCATGAGACGGCTGAAAATGAAACTGCAGAAGATGGACAAACTGCTGAAGATGAAACTGGAGAAGAAGGTGAGACAGTTAATGATGACAGTGCAGAAGAGCATGAGGTGGCTGAAAATGAAACTGCAGAAGATGGACAAACTGCTGAAGATGAAACTGGAGAAGAAAGTGAGACAGTTAATGACGACACTGCAGAAGAGCATGAGACAGCTGACAACGAAACTGCAGAAGATGGACAAACTGCTGAAGATGAAACTGGAGAAGAAAGTGAGACAGTTAATGATGACACTGCAGAAGAGCATGAGACAGCTGACAATGAAACTGCAGAAGATGAAACTGGAGAAGAAAGTGAGACAGTTAATGACAACACTAAGGAAGAGCATAAGCTGGCTGAAAATGAAACTGCAGAAGATGGACAAACTGCTGAAGATGAAACTGGAGAAGAAAGTGAGACAGTTAATGACGACACTGCAGAAGAGCATGAGGTGGCTGAAAATGAAACTGCTGAAGATGAAACTGGAGATGGGGAGACAGTTAAAGACAACACTGCAGAAGAGGATGAGACCACTGAAAATGAAACTGCAGAAGATGGACAAACTGCTGAAAAAGAAACTGGAGATGGTGAGACAGTTAATGATGACACTGCAGAAGAGCATGAGACAGCTGAAAATGAAACTGCAGAAGATGGACAAACTGCTGAAGATGAAACTGGAGATGGGGAGACAGTTAAAGACAACACTGCAGAAGAGGATGAGACCACTGAAAATGAAACTGCAGAAGATGGACAAACTGCTGAAAATGAAACTGGAGATGGTGAGACAGTTAATGATGACACTGCAGAAGAGCATGAGATGACTGAAACTGAAACTGCAGAAAATGGACAAACTGCTGGAGATGAATCTGGAGAAGAAGGTGAGATAGTTAATGATGACACTACAGAAGAGGATGTGGTGGCTGAAAATGAAACTGCAGAAGATGGACAAACTGCTGAAAATGAAACTGGAGAATGTGGGACAGGTAATGCTGACACTGCAGAAGAGGATGAGGTGGCTGAAAATGAAACTACAGAAAATGAAACTGCTGAAGACAGTGAAACAGCTGAAGATAAAACTTCAGAAGAAGGACAAACTACTGAAGCAGAAATTGCTGGAGAGGATAAAATAACTGAAGATGAAACGGCAGAAGATGGTGATACTGCTGCTAAAAATGAATCTGTAGAAGATGGACACGTGGTTGAAGAGGATGAAATTACTGAAGATGATACTGCAGAGGAGGGTGAGACATCTGCTAATAATGAATCTGTAGAAAATGCTGAAACTGATGAAGATGGCAATACAGGGGATGATGATCAAACTGTAGAAAAGGGTGAGACAGCTAATGATGACACTGTAGAAGAGTGTGAGATGGCAGAGAATGAATCTGTAGAAGGTGGGCAGACTGCTGAAACTAAAACTGCAGGAGAGACTGATACAGGTGACGAGGACACAGCAGATGAAGACACCACTGAAGCTGAACTTGAGATGTCTAAAGAGAAAGCTACTGTTAAAGATGGCACCACAGCAGAAGACAAGAATGCTGAGGTAGAACTGGCAGAGCGAAAACAAACACCTGATCATGAGGCAACTGGAGAAGAGACAGACAAAAGTCAATCAGATGTTGAGGAAGACAAGGAATCTGTCAGCTGTGAAGCAGCAGAGGGAGACATTCTTTCTAAACTTGAGGACACTGACTGTCTTGATGAGACACCTCTTAAGAACCAGGGTAATGTTGTTGTAGATAGTGTTAATGATAAAGATGAAGAATGTGCGAAAGAAGATGATAATGTGGAGCTAACTGCAAATAAACTTGGTCTTGTGGCCAACAATGGTGAATCAGCTGAAGCTGGTGATGAAGCTGAGGATGATACAGAGCCAGATATGGAGACAGATGATGGGGAACATGATGGCAATGCTCCAGCTGTACAGTCTGTGTTACAGCCAAAACAAACAGATGACAAACCATATGGGGCAGCTTCATTTAATGTTTTGGTAAAGCACAACTCAGAATCTGAGGACGGGGTTGATGCAGATGGAGAAGACTCGGAAACAGATGAACACAGCCAAGTTGTGGATTTAAGTTCTGGATCAGAGGGAAAAACACAGAAAAACACTGTACATAAAAACCTCAAGATGATCGTTCATGCTCTGACATTCCTCAAACTCTCAGCCACTGGACGACCAGAGAGGAGGGAAGAGGATAATGAACATGAAGTTGAAGACGAAGAGACTCCAGAGGATGGGAGTGATGATGCAGAAGAGAGTTCTTGTGTGGAAAAAGATGAGGTTGAAGAGCTGAATATAAAGGAAAAGGGAAAACTCTCAGATATAACAGAGGATACAGCAGAAGAAGGGGGGGTCCAGACAAATGAGACTAATGATGATTCAAAGGACAGTGAATGGGAATCATCCGAAAATGCCTTGCAAAAGCAGATGACAAAGTCATCCCTGGAATCTCAGCAAGGTTCCTTTGAAGAAGTTCATGAGGAACTGACAAAAAATCAGAACGGTTCAAATCATCTGAAAGCCAACTGGTAGAATCATTCCTCAACATCAAAACCAAAGATGCTTTCGAGCATGTAAAAATAGTTCCAAAGAGGTTATTTCTCTATTATACTTAGACCTTATAAATAACCCTTTGGATCCCTTATTTTATTTATTAATATAATATAAAGTATAATTTTATTTATTAAAAAAATGCACTTTACTTATGATTCAATTGTATATGCAGATTATATATGCAAATGCACAGCATTACTGCTCAGGTACTGTAAAAAGGGAACTTCTGAAACTTGAACAGCACAGGAAGCTCTTCTTGCTTGATGGTAAGATAATTGTTTAGAATGTTATATTACATTAATGTCAAGACAACATATTTAATTGCAGTTATTTATATAAAACACTTGGTTTAAGCCTTAGCCATGGGGAATATAGGACTGCTGATGAAGGATTATAAGTATATCATATATGTGTGTGCTGCTATACAAATGTATTAAAATGTCCCTTTATTTAAATACACTGTAAATGGAAAATCACATATCATGGTAACATGTAATGGAAATCAGAGGACCTGACCTGTGTGTATGAGTGCATGAGTATGACTGTGTATTGAATTGACAGTGTTTAATGTTGCTTCATACTGTATTAATTATCTCATTGATTTGTAGGTTACTTGTGGGAGATCATTATAAAAGGTAAAAGAAAAACATTTTCCTGCTAAATCACATAATAAAAGTCCACCATCGGGCTTAGTCAGAAAATGTACAGTAATTCTTACTTTTAAAGTAAGTGCACTAAATGCAGATGTACAGGATTGACATCACAAAAAATTACCCATATTACAGCATATTATGTATTATAAGGATTGAGTTGCACACATGCCTTAGAGGTTTTGCCACAGCACATAAAGGATTGTACATCTAAAGGATTATATGTTCAAGTTTTGTCCACAAAACTTTAAAGTGAAGTGATTGCCATGCAAATGTAGTTCCTTCATTGCAGTTTCTTTTCTGCTGGCCAGATGGTAATGGTTAACTTAAATATGATTAATTCCTTGTGACTTGAATGTACTAAATTTCTGTCTGAAATAAAAATATTTAAGCTTAAATGTTTTTTTATTTAGTTGGTTAGCTGGCTTGAGAAAATAATCAAAGCTTGAAATAATAATTTCTTGGGAACCCCTTACACCCTTTTAAATATGACTTTTGCTAAAATACTTAATTTTGGTTTTCTGCATGTTATTGTCTGTGTAAAGAACATTTATTCTGACTAAAATGAAGACGTCTGTTGTATAATTATTTATTTTTGTTTACCTTTCAATGACAATGAGCTGATAAGTGGCTATTTGTCAAACGAAAAGGTTCTAAAGAAGATTCTAAAAAAAGAACATTTTCCAGTTTTAGAAGGTCTAAATCTCTAGGATGTTCTTTACATGTCTACATATAGAATCCTTCCAGAGGGAAGTTGCTTAATTGAATTATAGGGTAATTTTCTTTTAAGTCAATGTGTTGCTAAAGCATTAAGCACTAATGACACCCTGTAGAGATGTCAGCCATACTTACACGTTTGACCTACCTAGCCTGAAAGATTCTGTAAGAATTCTGTACGATGGTGAAATATTTTTAACCATCACTATATGTGTTACTACTTAAAATATTTGTTCTTGCAGTAATGCATGTGCTATGTAAGACACCAGCCACTCTACTACACTTCCTACACTTCTGCTGTCCACTCACATGCCTGTTGCTTTGGTCACTGTGCCTTTCAGAAGTTTTGAATAAGAGAAAAATGATTTCAAGGGAGCTGACTTTGTCTCTGAACCTTCAATAGATCATACCATGACATTCATGACACAATAAAAAATGCCCCCTGAAAATATTGAAGGTGAAAATCAGCAAACTATTAATAACCTGACCCACCTCATCCATCAACCACCTAGTTAAGGGTCAATTCCCAGCCAGTGAGACATCTGAACAACCTGCATTTTGTTTTTTCCTCCTTAACTTTGCTGTGGTTTTAACAGGCCGGCCAGTTCACCGAACAGGGGCAGAGCCCAAGGATTCCACGACAACTCCAATTACTCAAGTTAACACCCCCTAAAATGGCGTCACCTTTCCAATCCATTAGTTCAAAATTGATATTTGCAGACTAAATGGTATGTATATTCTGAGACTTTTAATTACTGTCTCTTTCTGACAGGGTAAGTGTGTGGCTGGTTATTTGAAATCGTCCTAAGAGACTTCATTCCCTGCCTTCGCAGAGCTGAAGTCATAGGTATACAGCCCCATTGGACAAGTCTGATGGATGGTCCTCTCTTGTTGAGTTTCCATCCTCTGCTTCCAGAGGGAATGTGACATAAATAATTGGTGTCACTCCCATCGACCGAGTGCCACACTCGAAGGCGGGGCTGAAGCAGCCGACAAAACACAGCTGTCTAATCTCAAGTTCTCACAATATCCTAGAGTACCTTGCATCTCTTTACAGAAAGAGAGACGATGAGACCATTTGCATTTTAGCATCATGTAAAGACGACCAGTGGAAGAATGTACATAATTATTTTTGCATTCCAGTATGGAGGGAATACAGAAGGTTATTGCTTTTTCATACATTCAGTCATAAATTGAAAAAAAAAAATCATAAATCAAGAAATTATATCATATATAGTACCCCTGTAGACTCTCGTGACTATGTCTGAATGTCAAAAAGTCTATTAAAATATCAGATAATTTGACCTTTTAGATTGTAAATTCAAGGTGAAATTCTAAGAATTGTAACCTTTTGTTAAAAACGTTCTTTACAACCGAATGAAGCCAACAGGAATTCAAGAAGCACATTTCTGAGAACTTGGAACAATTTTCTCCTAATTTTTACATAGCCCTTTTTTACAAGATGTAATATAAATCTCTGGTGTACCCATAATGTGTCTGTAAAGTTTCAGCTCAAACCTGCTGCTGCTCATCGAACCCAGAAGAGGGTGGATCCTTGACACAAGCTTCCGATACTCCGTCAACAACAAAACAGGTTAATCTCACTCAGCCAAAATGTCAAAAATAGCCATTTGTGGAGTGCAGCCTTACATGTTTGAACCGGAGTCGGACACGAACAGAGTCAGAAAGAGTTTGCAAGTTTTAGACTGCACCAGGACGTTTGTGAATGGTTAGTGGACACATTTATGTTGCATTAGTTGTTGTGGAGTTATGTTGATTCAACTCACAAATTTCGCTTGTGAAAACAAAATCCAGCGTTGTGCTGACCCTCGTTGGTGAAGCAGTCATGCGTAAAATGATAACATTTTGCCAACATTCTTCGGCACATTTCCAAAAATGTAATTCAACCATGGTGTCCTCAGTGGCGTGGATGCCAGGATTCTATGGAGACTGGTATTTCGTTGGTACATCCTAAAAGAGAACACTTGTAATGTTTTTTTTGTGCAGATATTGTAATACTCTATCTATCTGATATGGCGAATAAACAGAAATGGCATTCTCGGTGCTTCTCACTCAGGGGTGTGTCTATGCTAAAAGGGCAGATCATCACCAGTCATGGGCGGGGTTTCCCTACTCTTGCATAGGAGTAGGGGAAATGTGAAATGAGAGCTTGATCATGATTGATGGGGATTATAAAAAAAGTACTGGTTGGATTTTTACCATTATAGACTGGTTGTTTGCACACACTGTGGATACACATCTATGTTCAGACACCTTATAAAAAGTGAATTTTGCCTAATACGTCCCCTTCAAATAGTCGTTTAGCCTATATATGAGGAACATGATTATAATAATGTTTATTGCACCGTAATCAAAAAGTGATGACAGACCAATGTGTCCCTCAAGAAGTCAAACATACAGTGATACTGAAGCTCACTGCTTCTTGCTTACCAAAAAAATCACAATAATAATAATAAAAAGCATTTCCTGAAGGCTAGAAAGCCAAATGAGGAATAGCTGGTGTCACTTTGAGATTCCCTTTTTCGTGATTCAGAACACTTTTATTTGTCCACCTGTGTGACACATCAGAACACTTTTTTGGCTGTTGTTGGTATTAAGAGACTTAAGCCGGTGTCCATGTTTGCCCAAACATGGCTGTAAATGTGGATAAATAAGAAGACTTGCTGGAGGAAGCACCTGCTCCTGACAGGGGGGCTATTTCCACCCTCAACACTGGGATATACAGACATCTATTCCGGAGGATAATGCGAGGGGTTTTTCCCTGTTTTTCCCTGTTTACCTTTGAGTGTTATGCCTGTAGCCAGCTGCAAAGACCCGCTTAGTGTGACTCCACACTCTCATGCTTCCAGATGTTCCAGGAAAAACAAGTGTGCCAGCCTGTCGGTCAGGAGAAGAGACATTTTAAGCTGTGTGCCAGGACTTCCTGCCTCACATATATGCAGGTGGATTCAATCACAAGTGTAACAGAGGACACTTGTCTTTTTCAATAATGTATTAAACACCAAGCATTCAGACCAATCGTTCAAAAATGTATTGAAGTTTTACAAAATAAGATTATTTTACAAGTGTAATTTAACTCTTTCTCTTCATCTCTTTTAATATATATATATATATATATATATATATATATATATATATATATATATATATATATATATATATATATATATATATATATATATATATATGTGTGTGTGTGTGTATTCTGCTTAATTTAGGCAGCAACTGAACTTAAGTTTTTAAGTTGAAATCGCTGAATTGTTTTTTTTTTACAGTATACATTATAATTTGTATATACACTGCAGTATATACAAATTGTAATGCATAATGTACTGCCAGAATTTAAAAATATCATTAAACATAATTTTTGCAGTCTCTAGTTTTGTTTTTAAATAATAATAATACATCTGACCACTATTTATAACATTGAAATTGTGAAATATAATGATATAAATTAAATGAAAATAAAAATATTCATTTAAAAGGTCAATATGACAGAAAGATCAAACCATTATTATAATATCACAGCACAGGGTTGAACAGAAAGTGTTCAACAATTTCTGCATGTTCTCAAAAGACAAAAACAAAAAAGAAGCTCCAAGCATTTTAGAAAAAGGCCTTATTTTCAAAAGCAGAATTTCAGATTTTTGTGTTCTCTAAAGCCTATGAAAAGTGTACATATTGTCCAAATTAAAAACAAAACACACTGAAATCAAATATGTGAAGTATGTGATTGTCTATGAATTACAGGTAATTCTTGGGAACACAAACAGGACACAAATCTAGGAGAATAAGCCATTCATTGATCATTGTATCAGTCCTGACATGTCTTTTTAATGTAGGATATGGCTCCAGTGCCAAGGACATGTCTTTTCAGACCACCAACTCTTGACAAAAACTGATTCCACAGAGGAAGTACCATGTATAAAGCAGTCCTGGAAGCCAGGGCTAAACAACAGGCCCTTGAGAGCATTGTTCAGTTCAGTGTTATTGTAACTGATGTGTCCATGGTCTCATTTAATAAAGGACGAATAAATGAGTGAGTCCCTGTCCGGCTTGATGTGTGAGAGGGGCAGAGGAGTTTTCCCACACGGTGAGAGGAAGAGAGAAAATGTTCTCACAGTACACTGCTTTCCCCTCTTCCACTGAGGAAGCACCCTACAAGGCTGTGAATAGGGGCTTCTCTCTCTTTTGTCCTCAGGTGCTGCTTGATTGGCACGGTTAGGACTGGGTGCATGCAAACAGTGTGAGAGAGGAACTCTTGCATCTATCTACTATAGGCCTACCTGTTGTTTTATGCACCAGAGTTTATAGTCAAGATGCACAGTCTGAGTTACACATGCACTAACAATGTAGACTGCAGGTTTTTATTAAAAAGTCCTATGCAGTTCAAAGCCCTCTTAAATTAGGGAAGTTTAGGAGGGGAGGGTTAAGCGTGTGTGAGTCTGTGCATCGCTCAGTGTTCGACTGCAGTGTTCGTCTACTAAAAGCAAAACTGAGTTTACCTGCTTCAAGAACAGCGCCGGTACCTCACTAGTTAGTAATGTCATGTAGCTTTTATGTTGATAAACTATTTTACTGATATGATTGTCAGAGCAGCGCTGACAACACGTTTGGTCAGTGTTATTGTGGGTTTTGGTTATTTTGCTGTTGTGCTGTAAGGACCTTTAAAATAACAAATCATTTGGCAACAGATATGTAATGTGGTCAAGACCTGCCTGGAACCATAGATATATATATATATATATATATATATATATATATATATATATATATATATATATATATATATATATATATATATATATATATATATATATAAACATAGATGATTCATTAGCAGCAGTTTCAATAGGCTGCTATATGTAATCCATCCGCCATATTGGACGGTCAAAGCCGGTCCATGGACATTCGATAGCAAGATTTGATATTGATATTTAATTATATTACGCAGCGCTTGAAAATAGGCTAACTGCCATCAACATAACCATTGTGACAATAGACATAATAAATACATGTATTTATTATTTCTATGATCATGACATCCTGCTTGCACAGAGAGCGTGCTGGGGACTATCATTGCGCCTTCTGCATCCATGGTATGGCAGCAAAGTGGCAACCTCCCCCAGTTTCTCTTGAAGCCAATACGGAAGTGACTTAAACTGCAATTCATCGACTGGCCACTAGAGACAGGCTCCAGAAGGGAGCAGAATCCCATTGAGCCCCATGTTAAAATGCCCAACTTTACAGCAGAAAAAAACATGTTTACAGCCTGGTACAAATTGTGGTTTTGGTCTATGTATCTTATTTTGCTCTTTATGCCAACTTTGAGGGGGGTGATTGTTTTTATAACTCATTCATTTACATTATATAAAGCCTTAAAGTTCTGCAAGGGTGTGGCCACAGGTGACAGGTGGATAGCAGTTTGTCTGCTCTCTGTTAGACATCGAGTCACCTCAGCTCCGCCCACGTCCCGCCTCTTTGCCCATTTTCTGTTATCCGGGAGTGACGCGTGATGACGCTGTGCCAAGATGGCAACGGCCAGCTAGATCCTACTTTACGCTTCAAAACTGCTCTTCAGAATCCTATGGGTGACGTCACAGACACTCCATCCATATTTTTATACAGTCTATGATTATTTACGCAGGAATGTGAGTATAGCCATTTCTGCCTAGAAAATCACAACTTTTCATTTTCCATTGGTCTTAGTACAAAATGTAACTATACACATCACAACATGTAAATAGGAAAATGTTTGCGTGATTTTTTGCGTGAGTTATGGCATGCTCGGAGATGAGAATGAATGGACTTATCTAACTCAGGGGGATATGGTAAATATTAAATAAGCTGAAGTCCCAAAAAGTTGGCGTGTTCCTTTAAGTTAAATGTGAAAGGCAGTCTGGCGGAAGCTAGATATTTGACTTAAAACTAAAGTTTTAAATATGGATATTTTTCTTACAAAAACCCATTGATTCGCTTCCATGACTATAAAACAGCATTTTTTCCCCCGGTGTGAACTGTGAAAATAGATCAATCCAAAACAAATGTTTAAGAGCAAATGTGTTGAGGATAGCTGAGAGGCTGTGGATACATAACATTTTGTTGTAGTTTGTTTTCCTGTATGCTTGTATGCTTCTTTTTTTTATTAGTTTATTGTGATACTGAAAATTGTGACAACAATTATGAAATTTCAATAATATCCAAATTTTGATACCATAAAAAAACTTGCAATGTTGTTACATTAACATTAAATAAAATTCCTCATATTGTGCTATAAGATTTTGGTCATATAGCCCACCACTACTTTTTTTTTTGTACAGTAGACCTGTAGGCTATGTGTACAGAAATTTACTTTCAAAAATACCTTGAGAAATATTCACCAGAGTGGAAAGTGACAACTAGCCCAGGTTTCTCATAGGCTTATATGTACATTCACACACACATAACACAATAAGATGGTGCAGGAGGAATTTTGCAGGGTTAGCACATTGTCGCGAATATGGGCAGGGCACAGAGGTTCTCTTGAACCACAACCACTCTCTCTCTTTCTCTCTCTCTCTCTCCCCCCGCTCCTTCGTTTCCACTGTTATTCAGGTTATACTGCTGGACAGGATGCAGCGTCTGGGGACCTGGGTTGTGGGGACGCAGTATCCGCAATCTCTGGGAAAACCAGAGTGGGAAAAAGATGAATGTGTTACTTCACCCTCAACAAACTCCCATCACACACCTGCACTGCATGTCAGATGGCCCTCTTAGACTCCACATCACATACACAGCACAGGTGGTCTGCAAAAAACCTGGCCAGAGACTGACATAGTTACTTTATGTGCAATCAAAAAGTGATTCTGAAAGGAAAACAGGAACTTAGAGGAAACAACTTTGAAGTGATTTAAAGTTTACTGTACTTCCTTGTTATCATTGTTTATGTAGTTCTCGTATTAATATGATAAATGTCTTCCTGGTTATATGGGAAAACCAGAGTTTTCTTAAGATAAAATGATTAATCAACAACCTATTGTTTGATGTTTATAATCTTTCATTTCCTTTGTTACTCCAAATTCTTCAAATGATCAAGTGGAATGATTTCATTTTCAGCCCTACTCTGCATTGTCATATAACAGAGAATTTTACCCCAGGTGACATTTACTGTATACGAAGAGTTTTGACGTCTTTGGCATACGCTACAAATTCTTTAAAACCAATTTTTCCAGCAGAAATTACCACCACAACAACAATCATAATTAAAAATGTAAAGGAAGATGAAAAAGATAGCTGGAGTGAAAATGAAAAAGAAAATAATAAATGTTCAACCTGTATGCTTACAAAAATAAAATGAAGTTGGATTTTGATACTCAAGAATGTTTTAATTAGATAATTTATCAAGAAGATGCTTGTATTCAGCGATCATGATTAAATGTAAATAATTAGGCTATTTAAAAAAAGAAAAGAAGAGAATATAGAATTATCTAATTATAGTTATAATTCACTGGGGTCTCAAGGAACACTCATTCTCACGGTTTATACCCGTTAACTGCACATTGATATTCATGTCCAATGCTTAATCCTCAAAGCTTTGCTGCTCTCTAGTGGACGTTTTGTAAGGACACTTTGCCAATTTGAACGTAAGCACACACACACACACACACACACACACACACACACACACACACACACACACACACACACACACACACACACACACACACACACACACACACAAATGTATTCCGAGTAAAAATTTGCTATATTCCGAGTCACGTACTAGAATACAAGATATGCTACAAAAAGTAAGAGTGGAATACTCTTGGGGTTCATAATTCTACGATTGACTCCAGCAGGCTTGGTTCCGGAAGTAACCTACCACAGACTGTATGTTCCCATCATTTTCTCTATATTGTAAAAAACACCCAATAATGTAAACAGATAATGTAATGTGATGTAAACGCTTATGTAAACAGAAACATTACTGACAGATTTAAATGAGCGGAAGTCAATGTTTTGAGTGAATAGCAAATAAATTCTGTCGGCTTCGGCCTAATTCAAGGGAAATTTGGGAAAAATTGATCATTACAATCATAACCTCAGTGCTGAAGTAAGGATTTTACTGCTGCCAATGAAAAGGGGAGAGCGGGGCACAACCTAGCACGTTTTGACTTCCTCAGTTTGTGTAAAACCACTTATGGGTTCAGAGAATGTATTTTCCCCCACATTAATTTCACACATGTCTAGTACAATTATGTGGGTTTGTTTCATTAATACAGTGTATACTTTTTGTGGGGTACATTGTAACATGTGAGGGGCATGTTTTAACATGAGCACATGACAGCTTAAAATGTTAAAATGTAGCCTATCTAGTAGAAAAAATATACAAGATAAATTAAAATATTTTGTCAATGGAATACAATTGTTAACTTATTTTTTATAATAATAAAAAACTGAGTTTGACAACAAACACACAGCTATACAGCACAGTTCAAAACATAATAATAATGAATAATTTCTGAACATTGACTCTCAATAGAATTCATAGAAGTATAATAGAATAGCATAGTTCTAATAGGGCACATTGTAACACAGTGTTACTACAACTCCTACCTGTGCAACTGGGATTTAAACGCAGCTCATGTCTTCTGCTGGTTAGATCAGCATTAACAAGTTTGTTTGCCCATATAATCTAGTTAAGATATTAGGTTAAACTTATTTGGCTTGCTGTCCACTGATGAGGTGCTAAATGAAGCAGCTTCAAATATAGGATATGATTATGTAGGGCAAGGTACCTAAGATAAAGGTGGAGTTTGGGGAAATTGACTGTTGCTATGGTTAAATAAATGTTCAGTGATATCTTCCAAAGATTTTGTAATTCTGGCGCATTTTTTTTCTCTGTATATTTTTATACAAATAACCAGGCGTTAGGATGTGCTCCGCTCAAATGTATACTTGCCCTGCCAACTTTTATTCACAGACCCAAAACTCATATAGGTTTATAATTTGCTCAAATCAGCTAATAGGTTTAAGACAGCTATATTTATTGCTGTTCATTCATTGCAAATGCTCTTTTCTATATTTTTATACAAAATATGATTTCCAAGTTAAAACCTTACATTTTTATGGTATATTTCTAAATATTACTGTTAATAATCTACACAATATAAAGTAGGCCTATTTGACATTTAGGAGTAACTTAGATAAATTCACTTTTATAGTTATAGATTGTGAGAAGACATCTTATCTAGCATGTTCTCTAGCCTTTAGTCAAGGTATTAAGCGCATCATTATTATTTTTCATACATATTGCACACGTCGTTATTTTTCACACATAATTTCCATTAAGACATTCTCTGTGTTCCAAAAGTTTTTAATAATTTACAAAATGTTGGTATTAGGGTGATGGACATTCTCATTCTAGGAAGCACTTGACCGGACACAAATCAGTGTGGTAAACATCTGCTTCAAGTGAATTTAATCAGTGTTCAGGAGCACATTAGATGAGCTCAAAAACTAAGAGACACAAAACTCTCATTTTGATTCGAGTCTTTAAGGCCTAACAGGATAAGAACTACAAAAACATGTGATTTGTTAACACATCCAAACTTTGAATTAGATCAGAACTGCAGAGTAAACGAACACACAAAAAGTAGAGATCAGAATAACTGAAGTTTAACTGAAGAAAACCACAGTGCCTAAAAAAGGAAAGCACTGTCTGTTTGGGGGGCTAGTATGAACAACATCCTGTGACAGAGCTGCTGCTGTGAGCTAAGTCTCGTGTATCTTCACAGCACTACACATAGTTTCAGTTACACCTGGTTCAGCAAGATTTTGAACATTATGATGCATGGTTTTAATGAGGGATGCCTTTAAAACATAAAACAGCTTTCCAAATTCATTTAATTGATTTAAGGTTAATTTCTTGGAACATGTTTACATATTCTGAACAGTTATTTCTGTATTTCTAAGAAATGCTCGTCCTTCCTTATTTCCAAATAGACTATTCATATCATTAATTTGTCTTTCTGAGTGAAACGGTTACTAAAAATGAGGATATTAGATAATGTAGTTGTCTACAGCTTCAATGTCTGACATCACATGCTCATCATATGCATGCTAAGGCATTTGCAGTTTGTGAATTAAGCACTGACAGAGGAAAGGGAGGGAGGAGTGTAAGCTAAATAAACACAACTACTGATCTCTATTTATCTCTTTCAACTAATGTGGTCTCGCAGGGCACATGACGGGCCTCAAATACATTTTGTGTGTGTGTGTGCGGTAGATGGTCTGAATATGTCTTTGTATGCGTCTGAAAGAGAGAAATACTCTTGATTTAGTTCCGAAATTAAGAGTCTGAAGTTGGATTATTAAATATATTATAGGCCATAAAAAATGTAAGTACAAACTTGTATATTTTAATTTAAATTTATATTTTACATTTAGATGTTGCTCTGACCATATAGTAGTTTTTCTTTCTTTAAAGAAATATTTTCATAGTTTGAAGTATTGTTTAATTGGATACATAATATATGATGATATTTTGTATTCAGTGACCATGTCTAAATAATTTTTTATTTTTTTAAATGACCACCGATCATCTGCAAACTATCAACCTTATATTGTATTAAAAATTGTTTTCTTTTGATTTAGTTTATCCTACCAAGCTGTTAAACATGGTAAACACACTCACACACACACACTTTATCCTGTCTATCTTCTGCACTAGTTAATATTTCCGTCCAATGGAATCTGTTTTCATATCACAAGGGTAAGCAGCCATTCTTCACGATGGTTTATTATTTGTGTGATTAGTTTAAGGTTCGCATTTGTCCGTGATTGTCTAATGGAGCACATCATGTGATCTATTTATACTAATGAAAAAAATACTGGTTAGGTTTTTAAAGATTCAAGTTTTAAAATGTTTTCTTCTTTTATTCAGCACCCAATATGATGTCTTTCTGGACCTTTTTGGATTTCTTCTGGACTATTACTGAACTCAGAGTAGAGAACTGCGGAGACTGACAGGGGCGAATATAGGTGTGATCGCAATTAACAAGTAGATTTGTTTTTATAAAATATGGTCAATGGACACTGAAGATGATTACATTTTATTTTTAAGGATGGGTTGTGCTAGTAGTGACCAGAAACATTGCAAAGACTCAAAGAGTAAAGGCCATGAACATTATAATTCATCAAACTCTCACGCATCTCATGTAAGTACAAGCTTCGTCTTTTAAGCTTTGTGGTAAAAAACGAGCATTTTCTGTTTATTATTTTGCTTTTACTCTTGTTGAGGGCTGATTTTGTTCATCTGTGTTATTGCTTGAATATGTTCAGTTTATATTATATTCAAATGTCTATTACATGTCATATTTTTTAAAACATCTCAGCAAATGCATAATTTAATTTTATTTACAGTTGTCAAGAGATCACAAGAAGCAAAGCAACAATCACGGTAATACATATTCATTTGTTGTTGTGGAATTTGGCACCAGGAGAGTGTTTTTCTTTGAACACCAATTATTCGCTGATAAAAAATCCTATTGAGTGCATCCTAGTCATAATGCTGCTGGGCGCAGATCTTGTGTTCAAACTAAAAAAAGAAAAAAAGTCCAGAGACTGTCATAACATGTTATTGTTCAAATGTTATGCCATAGAGGGAAATGTTACAGATGGAAGAGATTTAGTATGTGTTTATTTAAATTGCATATTATAACAGATTTAATTTCCTCTTAGATGAAGACATTGCAATTGCTCAATATGACTTCCAGCCTGCTAGTGATAATGATCTTCAATTCAAAAAAGGGGACAGACTCAAGATTATTAAGGAGTGAGTAAACAACATGGATACTTTTTTGGTAATGAGTGTAAAATTAAAATACATCTTCCAGTGTGTTATATTAATAGACAATCTCACCTTGTAAAGTACTGGGTATTTAGTTGTTGATAAATTCAAAGACTATGATAGGTTAGAACTATGTGAACTTGAATGGCAAATTAAATTGATAAATTCTAAATGTCAGCTAAAATAATACACACACACAGACACAGGACACATGTCTGTTTCGCTATCTTTGAGGGGACTCTCCATAGACGCAATGGTTTTTATACTGTACAAACTGTATATTCTTACACACACACACACACACACACACACACACACACACACACAAATCTTTTAAGAATTGTAAACTTGTAGATTTCTACAAACACAACACAACAGTAACACCTTCACACATTCTTCACTGCAGGTGCACAAATCCTATTCTACGATTCACACACACAAGAAACTCATACGCACACATTTTTGCTACAGTTGCTGCAGTGTATATGGTGCAAAACGCATTCACACACCCGTGTCAAAAATGTGAAGTCACGGACAGATTTTGCACATCCGCAAATTAATACGTGAATCCATGCAAAGAGAGTTGCACACTTGTAGAATATTTGATCACAATTACATTACTTTTCTTGGATATTTTTCCAACAAAATCACAAGTCACATTTCTACAAGTGCTTGAATCTGCTGCTACGAGTCTCAAACGCAGTTTTTTCGCCTTTCCGCATGCTCTCACTTTTGCACCATATACTACGTGAAATGTGGAGCAAAAGTGATTTGTGCATCTGTGAGGCAAGTGGCAGGCACTGTGACTGTTCAGAGAGCAGAGAATTTCGGCCAATCAGAAGAGCTTGGTTGCACGGAGCCCCTTACGGGACGTGGTGGTGGAAAAAAAGTAGGAAGGGAGGAATTAAGAGTTTTATTTTGAACTTAGACTTAATAAAGAAATAGTCAGTGCTGCAATGAGTTCGGTAAAATTGCCAATATATTCACAGATTCAAACTTCCCGGATTAATAACTTGTGAGCTAAACGTTGTTAAAACACAAACCTTGAACGTAAACAACGAGCTACAACCCAATTTATGATCTGATAATGATTTATAAGCATGAGTCCCAATGAGTCTATGTGCATCCTGGTTGAAATCCCCACCAGGATAGAAAATCATGAACACACACACAAACACACACACACACAAATACATTTTTAGAGACAAATGGTAATTTGTCCCATGTTTTTCTCAGGACTGGTGAATGGTGGTTGGCGAAGTCCTTGGTCACAGGTTATGAGGGATATATTCCAAGTTCATACGTGGCAAGAGCACAGACATTGGAGGTGGAGAGGTAGGAAAATATATAAATAATATTATGCATATATTTGAGAAATATCACATGGGTTAGTGTGTGGTCTGTTGTTGTGAATATAAGAACGTTCTCAGAACTTTGGCTAATGTTCAGTCAAAATGATCGGTATTTAATAAAAACATTATTTATACATCGTTCATAGAGCATTTCCCCCCCCTCCTGAAACATTTCAGGGATGTTCGTCTAATGTTTTTTAAATGTTACAAAATGTAACATTTAAAATACTTGTTTCAAAATGTTCAGAGAACATTAAAAAGTAATGTTCCCATAATATTCACAAAAAATTTAATATTCCCTTAACATTTGTACAACCCATAAAAGGATTTTTAAAACATTTGAAAAAAAAAAACGGATGTTTTAAACGTTCAGGAAACATTCAGAAATAACTTAATGGGGACGTTGGCAAGGGCTTCACTAGGCCATTTTTGTCGGCTTTAGCCCCCCTAAATTTCAACCCAGCTCCCCAAAATTTGTGACCAGCTCCATAATCTGTACACAAATTCTTGATGAACATGCGTCAGCATCAGAATAACATGCAGTCATGCACAAAATGATTTAAGACACAATCAGCAATCAGTGACAGACGGTACTCATTCAGTCAATGCACACATTTAAACGTCTTAGAGTGAATGACAGAGAAACTTGTGGAGTTATTTTGTTCTAAATAATGACCCAGCAGCTAATTGTGACATACATTTTTGTGGTTTTTGATGTCACTTTGAAAATATAGAAGTATATTGAATTGATTTAGTTAAATCTTCAGGGGTTGAATTGATAGGTAGAGTGGAACCTACTGTATGTATTGTTCCTGCCTGTCCTACAAACAATATATTAATTTTGTTTTTAATCATACCCTCATTGGGGGCTGAGCCCCCTTATTGAAATCCTAAAATTGCTCCTGAACATTGGCAAAATGTTCTTAGAATATATTTGTGTTAACCGGGAGGCACCAAATCCATTCCACTGCTGTTATACTGTTCGTAATATCCTTAGAATGTCACTCGGAACTAACTACTGTACAATTTGCTGACTTAACTGTTGTATCATTTGCATAAGGCTCTGTTTTCTGTTCCAGATGGTTTTTCAAGAACATGAGTCGTAGAGACACAGAGCGTCTTCTGTTGGCGCCAGGAAACGAACCTGGTTCATTTCTTGTGCGAGAAAGTGAAACAACCAAAGGTCAGGTGCCAATAACCTTCAGTCTCCCGCTAATATGTTTTCACTGAATAATTACATCAACATTTCACTATTTGGGGCCCAACAAAAGTGAATAACATTTTGAACAATTCCATTGCAGTATTTCATACAGTATTTCACTACTAACTTTTCACTACGAAGTTTTAATCTGCTGCTCTTTTTCACATCATTCAGAGAGCTGAAAGAGCAAATGAATGTCAAACTATGTTCTGATATCTGCATGTGCTTTTGCTTAGAGCATAAGGCGAGTTATTAAGAGCTGTTATTATTTTATTGTGTACTTGTGGAGCATGGGGAAGTGCAGAAACTACATTGGAATTCTTCATTGGAATTTGCATGTTTGTATGCAGATATTGTTAGATTTTTAAAAATTCTAAATAAACATTGTAATGCAAAATGATTTGTTGTCCATAAGCTTGAAGCATTAACATTCAGTTCATTAGGTTTGTGTTTATATACTGTAAATCCTTTTTAATATAATTTTTTTATGCTTTTGAAAGGAGCTCACCAAGGCTGAAAATGAACAGTAATATTATGAAATATTGTTAAAATTTCAAATATTATTTATAAATATTTAATATTTTTAATTTATTTTAAAAAGTAATTTATTCCTGTGTTGGAAAAGCTGAATTTTCAGCATCATTACTCCAGTCTTCTCTGTCACATGATCCTTCAGAAATCCTTCTAATATGATTATTTACTGCTCAAGAAACATTTTTTTTGTATCATACATTTTGAAAACATTTTTCAGGAATATTTGGTGAATAGATTGTTCGAAAGAACAGCATTTACATCAAACTTTTAACTTTACAAAACTGTCACTTTTGATCAATTGAATGCATGTTTGCTGAATAAAAATATGAATTTCTTTCACACACACAAAAAAATATTTTAAAACAGTAAGGCACTGTACTGGAAGAAAATACAGAAAATACATTAAAATATCTGTTAATTGTTTATTAATTATATAAGTTGTATTTCAGGTGCTGTAAGCAAATGTCAGCCATATTACTTTATTCAACCCTCCAAAGAAATGTCAGGGAACCTGATGTAAGAAATCCTGAACATTCAGAATGATCAGTTTCTGAGAGTTCAGGGACTGAAGCCCTTATCTGATCAATTTTAGCTTTGCACAGAGTCTAGGGGGAAATGTGTGAGTTATTGAGACGCTTTGTCAGTGATAGCCCATCTGTCAGATAAGTCACCTTGATTTTGCCAAGCAAGACTTCTCAACAACATTCCTGTCTGAAAATGTTTTCCTATCTCTATCTCTATCCCTACCCCTAAACCTAACCCCACCCATAAGTTATCCCTAAAATCAGATTAAAATGAATAACATAGGTAACACTATATAATAACACTAATGTAGAAGCACCTACCCCTTGTTGTAAGTCTAATCTTGACATAAACTGTAAACTTGTCCCTCATATCTGATTAGTTGATTGAGATGTTGTTCCAAGAACATGTTTTACATGTTAAATTTTAAGCAGACTATTACAGCACCTTAAAATCAACTTTTTGAGTAGATTTTGGCTGGCTGTGATGGTGATGTTTATAAAAATAAGCACAACGTAATGATCAGCCGTGTTATTTGACTGCTGTTTCTGAATGATCCTCCGCAGGTGCTTTCTCCCTGTCTATAAGAGACTGCACCCCAGAGCAATGTGATGTGGTCAAGCACTATAAGATCCGAGCCCTTGATAATGGTGGCTATTACATCTCTCCCTCCACGACCTTTTCTTCTCTTCAAGAGCTAGTGAAGTATTACTCCAGTAAGTACTCCTAGCAAAGGTTGTTGCTGTACCAAGGACCCTTTCTGTTTCTTCCACTGTATGCTTTCTGTGGTTGTAGCTGTGAAAACGTGACAGTTGCTTTAACCACCATATAAATAGGTCAACTTCTGTCTCAGTTGACATTCCACAATCTTGCCCCATTTTGGTTTGTTGTGTCTTTTTTTAGAACTGTAAAAAAATTCTTTTTTTCTACATTTTTGGTTTGGACAAAACCAGTAAACATGGTTTAATTTCTGTCAGCTAGATAGATACCAGTCTTAGCGTTAATTCGATAGTTTGTGACTCTGCATTCTAACTCTCCTCTGAACATCCTTGTTCTTTACTATAACTATAGGGACAGCGGATGGTTTGTGCCAGAGGCTGGGAAGTCCCTGTAAAACGGCTGACCCTCAGAGACCCTGGGCTCAAGATGAGTGGGAAATTCCCAGAGAGACTCTGAAGATGGTGAATAAACTTGGTGCCGGCCAGTTTGGAGAAGTGTGGATGGGTAAGAAGCAAAAGAAATATCAGTTGCGCAATGTTGCCTTTGGGTAAAAAACAAACAAACCTTATTCTTCCCTCTGCAAGCACATTGTTCATATAAGACGATGATTGTTAATCATGAAGGGATTACTTTGATTACACCAATTCAAATTTGGTCACTCTATACTATGGTGGCCATTCTAAAATCTTTTACGACATGCATTTTTGTGAAGTTAAATTTATTAAACAGAACCAAAGCAGAGTGTATAGTAATACCAGACTAACTAAATCACCCAAACTGAGGGACTTAAATACACAGGGATACTGAACAGAACACAAACAGATGTGATCGTTAAATCAATAACCATTGTGACAAACTTGTGGCAGAAAAATGTGCACAAAGGAAACAGGAAACCATAAGTAAACTAAGAGTCCATGAAAATGAAACATTAGCTGCGTCTGAAATCGCATACTCTTTTGAGTAGGGACTTATAAGACAAACTAAACTGTGGCACTAGAGACCTACCCAACTAAAAATATATTAATGAGTATTCTAAAATATCATTTTGGTCCCACTTTATATTAGGTGGCCTTAATTACTATAGGTCCTTCTCAACTTTCATATATTTTAGATTCATTGCACACCAACTGAAATATTTCAGGTCTTTTATTGTTTTAATACTGATGATTTTGGCATACAGCTCATGAAAACCCAAAATTCCTATCTCAAAATTTTTTTTCATATTTTATCCGACCAATAAAAGAAAAGTGTTTTTAATACAAAAAAAGTCAACCTTCAAATAATTATGTTCAATTATGCACTCAATACTTGGTCGGGAATCCTTTTGCAGAAATGACTGCTTCAATGCGGCGTGGCATGGAGGCAATCAGCCTGTGGCACTGCTGAGGTGTTATGGAGGCCCAGGATGCTTCGATAGCGGCCTTAAGCTCATCCAGAGTGTTGGGTCTTGCGTCTCTCAACTTTCTCTTCACAACATCCCACAGATTCTCTATGGGGTTCAGGTCAGGAGAGTTGGCAGGCCAATTGAGCACAGTAATACCATGGTCAGTAAACCATTTACCAGTGGTTTTGGCACTGTGAGCAGGTGCCAGGTCGTGCTGAAAAACAAAATCTTCATCTCCATAAAGCTTTTCAGCAGATTGAAGCATGAAGTGCTCCAAAATCTCCTGATGGCTAGCTGCATTGACCCTGCCCTTGATAAAACCCAGTGGACCAACACCAGCACCTGACATGGCACCCCAGACCATCACTGACTGTGGGTACTTGACACTGGACTTCAGGCATTTTGGCATTTCCTTCTCCCCAGTCTTCCTCCAGAATCTGGTACCTTGATTTCCGAATGACATCCAAAATTTGCTTTCATCCGAAAAAAAGTACTTTGGACCACTGAGCAACAGTCCAGTGCTGCTTCTCTGTAGCCCAGGTCAGGCTTGACCTGGGGAATGCGGCACCTGTAGCCCATTTCCTGCACACGCCTGTGCATGGTGGCTCTGGATGTTTCTACCAGACTCCAGTCCACTGCTTCCGCAGGTCCCCAAGGTCTGGAATCGGTCCTTCTCCACAATCTTCCTCAGGGTCCGGTCACCTCTTCTCGTAGCAGCGTTTTTGCCACACTTTTTCCACAGACTTCCCACTGAGGTGCCTTGATACAGCACTCTGGGAACAGCCTATTCATTCAGAAATGTCTTTCTGTGTCTTACCCTCTCGCTTGAGGGTCTCAATGATGGCCTTCTGGACAGCAGTCAGGTCGGCAGTCTTACCCATGATTGCGGTTTTGAGTAATGAACCAGGCTGGGAGTTTTTAAAAGCCTCAGGAATCTTTTGCAGGTGTTTAGAGTTAATTAGTTGATTCAGATGATTAGGTTAATAGCTCGTTTAGCGAACCTTTTCATGATATGCTAATTTTTTGAGATTTTGGAATTTTTTTAAAATTTTGGGTTTTCATGAGCTGTATGCCTAAATCATCAGTATTAAAACAATAAAAGACCTGAAATATTTCAGTTGGTGTGCAATGAATCTAAAATATATGAAAGTTTAATTTTTATCATTAAATTATGGAAAACAATGAACTTTTATCACAATATGATACTTTTTTGAGAAGGACCTGTATGTACTTACATCCAATAAGTACAATGTACTTATTGTGTTCATATTGTATTGCAAAACCCTTTAGCTGATATTGAGGTGGGATACGGGTAAAGTTACAGGTGTGTAACTTTGTGACAGGTGTGGTGGGATGGGTAAGTTTAAGGGTAGGATTCGGTGTAAGGAAAGTCAACACTGTACTTATAAATTTAACTACAGAAATTAATTACAGATGTAATTACATGCAGGTAATTTTTAAAATGTAAATACAATACAAACATGTATGTACACAATAAGTGCATTGTACCGAATGATTAATTTAAATGTTGGTACATAGTAGTTAAAGGGTTACTTCAGCGATTAGCATTAAGCTTTGTATCAGTAGAAACCCGGGAATATATTCAAATTATTGTACTTTCCCCCTTCATATCCCCCTGAGACGAGAGAATTATGTATTTTTTCATGTAAAGGGAGCGGTGGAGAGCAAAGTGAGTGTTTCAACTTTTAAAATTAATTCTTATGAAAGTTAAGCTTCCAAAGACATGAACTGAAAATGCGCCAGACTGAACATGCGCTGTGAATGCGGCCACAGCCGTGAATCCCGCGATTACCTCAGCTCATGTGATGAATGAAATCTGACTCCTGCTGCGTTTGCGCCGTGGCGCTCAATCGGCTCACTCACATTATATCGAACAGACATGTTCAGTTTTTAATGGTAGTGTCTCTAACTGAACTGCTTTTATGAAAATGAACGCGGTAGGCAAGTGATCCAGTAATCCAGTAGCCGTCCCTAGAATAGGGCAGCGAGTGCATTCTGGGAGTTGTAAATGTTCTGTCTTTTCTCAGTCTAGAAGGCACATTTATATTTATTTCACATTTATACTACATAAATAAAGATTCATCTTCCCAGTAGCTGAAGTAGCCCTTTAAGGCCACCTAATATAAAGTGGGTCCATTATTTTGATTTAAAGGTTCATTAAGATATAATCTAAAGTAGGATCCAATTCTGGTTTTAGTATTCTGACATCAAAAAAGTCTTTGTGCAAGTCAATGCTGCAGTATATCCTATAAGGTCCAATTATTTTTCAGAATTTAATTAAAGGCATATGTTAACCAGACACTAAATTGAATAAAAATAAAATTTACAAAAAATGAAAATGTCATTGGGTTACACTTTATTTTGCACTGTTACAGTGTATTTATATATTTAAGTACTGAGTAATATTAAACTACATGTACTTACTATATGGTTATGGTAGGATTACGGTTTGGTTGAGGGTTATTACTACGGTAAGTACATGTAACATATGTAACAAGGATACTATAAAATAAAGTGTTGCCGGTTTTGGTTTAGGGCTGGTTACTTGTACTTATGCTTAATAATAATTACTGTTATTAATTAGTAATTACTATTATTACTATAATGTATGTCACCTTAAATAACTTGTTACCTGTCAATGTATTTTCCTCACTTCAGAGTAAAATTATAATTATACTGGCCTTTAATTTGTTTGTTCAAGGGCACTTGTCTGTGTGTCATGTGGCTTTGTGTGATACTTTCATGTTTTAGCCACATGAATGATAAATTATTTGTACCTCACTGGGGCTTTGACTTTGACCACCAGCACCAACATTAATCAGAAGACACAAAAACCTCTTAGCCAATTTCTTCTACTGTACGTGCTCCTGCAAATCTTCACAACGTGCATCTTAATCTTTCATTAATTCTTTGAATGCATATTTTCTTTATTTCATAAGAAGAATGCCATAATATTAGTTTTCATACAATATATCTTATTTTTGTGTTATTGATTTTGGGTTACACTTTATTTTAAGGTGTCATTGTTACAGTGTAATTATATATTTTATATTAAACACTGAGTAATATTTAGTAACTACATGCACTTAGGGTTAGGGTAGGATTAGGGTTTGGTTTAGGGTTAGTTGCAAGTAATTATGCATTATGTACTATTATTACTATGGTAACACATGTAAATAAAGTGCAAACTTCGTTTTTGCTTTTTTTATATAACAATATTTAGTGAGGGATGTGCTTAAAACGAGAACAAACTGGGTGAGAAAAATAAATGCATGATATATTCTCTGAAAACAAGCCATGACAACTGTGTTTCTCAGGTAAACATGTCTTGTTTTAGGGATGTTTATATATATATATATATATAAACACCCCTAAAACAAGATATGTTTACCTGAGAAACACAGTTGTCATGGCTTGTTTTCAGAGAATATATCATGCATTTATATATATATATATATATATATATATATATATATATATATATATATATATATATATATATATATATATATATATTTTTTTTTTTTTTTTTTTTTACTGATTATTATTTACACCATCTCTGATAATTCATTATTGATTCTAGGCCCTTTCTCAATAATGTAACCATATATTTGTAGTATAGTGTCTGTCGTGAAAATTGTGTTTATTGAGCTGCTGTAGATCGATGTGGTTTATTTAATAAACCTGCGTTTGCCTGTGGCTCTTGTTTGTAGGTTATTACAAAAACAGCCAGAAAGTCGCCATCAAGACTTTGAAGGAAGGCACCATGGAGCCAGAGGCTTTCCTACAGGAGGCTAATCTGATGAAGCAGCTCCAGCATGAGAGACTGGTGAAATTGCACGCCGTAGTCACCAAGGAGCCCATCTTTATCGTCACAGAATACATGGCTAATGGTTAGTATGGCCACAACATTATTAATGAGAGTCCTAAACCATTAAAAAAAATAATAATAATTATGTTGTGACTGTCCAAACCATACAATTGTTCTTTTCTTATTCAAGGAAGCTTGTTAGACTTTCTGAAGACAGACGATGGCCATAAATTAAAACTTCCCAAGCTGATCGATATGGCTGCTCAAGTAAGAGTCATTTAATTTAGTTTAATTGTCTTCATTGCTTAATAGCAATTAATTAATATTTCTTTTGCAATGTACAGTAGTGGCCAAAAGTGATGCCCGATCTAGGAAAACTGACATCTTTACCCTTTATTCAAATATTATAAAAAATGTGTTAAATATTTTGTAAACATATTGCGTAGTTGTGCTTTGGAGTCAATTGTTTTATTTGTGATAACGCATTTATTTGTGAGAACCAATAAAATATTAATAACTGAATATGTTGAAGATGAAAATGTTTGCTGTGAGCTTATTGTTTTATGGATTTTTTTCTTTTTGCATTGTAAAATAAAATCTGTAGCTATAGTTTGCCTATTTTTCCCAAATAATTTTGTCATATAAACATTTTAACCACATTTTTGATTTGATTTACTCATATTTTGATATCACTTTTAGCCACTACTGTAGATTAACAGAATTCAACTGCAAGGTAACAGGATACATTTTAATGCAGTGCATAGAAATCTGCACACTTACAATACATGAAATGCAACATCTGTAACTATTTTAAGAATTGTTTTTCACTCCCAGCGACATGTAGAGGAAATGGTCTTGGTTTTTTAGGTTCATGGTCTGAACATTTTTAGATCTGAACACTTCTAACAACCGCAACAAATTTAGATTAATATCTTCCGGGCAGGATATTACGTACATTTTTCCATCGACCTGAAGCCCCTACCATGCATGACTGATCTTGGTCTCTATGCAAAAGCAACTTTCTGTTAGAAACAACTTTGTTGATGCTATCTGTTTTTCATGGTCTGCATTGCAAATATAAATGCAATGATATATAAATGCAAGTGCTTTATGTCTATATTCGAAAAGCGAAGCCACATTAAGGTTAACTTTGAGTTCAAAACTTCTATAATTTTTATCTGAAGTAGACCTATTTAGTGTCCGTCACACCTTGTACATTTAACAGTACATATTGTTATCCACTTATTGTCAGACCACTTCATTACACACTTAACTCTCTCTCTATGTAACAGATTGCGGAGGGCATGGCTTACATAGAGAGGAAAAACTACATTCACAGAGACCTGCGTGCCGCTAATATTCTCGTTTCTGAGACTCTGCACTGTAAAATAGCAGACTTTGGCCTTGCCAGGATCATAGAATCTGAATACACTGCACAAGAAGGTAAGTACACTAATTTATTTCCACACTGCAGAACTTTTTCCACTACCACAAATTAATTGGCACCGGTTTCTAATGCGATGAACTGACATATCTGACATTTAAAGAGTGGGTACGAGCTACTGACGTTCAAAAATAGCTTCTTTCCATGTTGAAATTTGCCACTTTTACCACTTTAAGGCAGATTTTTCTGTACCTGTGCCTTTATTTATAGTAATTTTTGGTATCTGATACCATCAGTTGATGAATTAGTTTTCCATGCATGCATCTCTGTTCCACGTCACGTTTATGAAAGGTTTATTGTCACCTGTCTTTTTTTACCGATCAGGTGCAAAGTTCCCTATTAAGTGGACGGCCCCTGAGGCCATCAACTTTGGTACTTTCACCATCAAGTCAGACGTCTGGTCCTTTGGAGTTCTTCTGACAGAGATTGTCACATATGGCAGAGTACCGTATCCAGGTAATGGCTTTTTCTCTCTTGGGTTTTGCTTTCCATTCAGAACTGTGTAGAATAGATGGGTAGATCTTTCACAACCCGGCTGTGCTTTCCTCACAATTTCAGGCATGACGAATCCGGAGGTGATCCGTAACCTTGACAACAGCTACAGAATGCCGTCTCCAGATGGATGTCCAGGAGAGCTCTATGACATCATGCTGAAATGCTGGAAGGAAAGGCCAGAGGACAGGCCCACATTTGAACACCTACAGGACACACTCAATGACTTTTTCATTGCTACTGAGGGCCAGTACGAGATGCAACCATAGCCTCCATTCCCAAATATGAATGAATAGATGAACTGAAAAGTGGATGTACAAAAAACACTTTGGAATGAAAGGATGGATTAAACCCCGGACCAAAAGATGGATTATGGGGAATATGCTAGAGCAACAACAAGATTGCGTCCTTGTATATCTGTAAAAAAAAAAAAATGTTTTACACTTATGTCACTGTTGTCAAGGTTTAGTGCATTTCTAAGATTTGTTTTGTGGTTGTCTTGGTATTTTATAAGTTAACAGGAAATCAAAATGGACAAATCTTATTTTTTTGGGAATATTGCAAGTATTTATTATAAGTGATTTATCCGTGCACACCTTGTTGTGCCCTCGTAATCTTTAATCAAAATAACATCCCTCTCTTGCAACGACATCTCTTCTCTAATATGTTTACTGGCACAAGGGCGGAACATCCTGTCACTCACATGACATCACAGCAATAGCCAAAAACATACAACTATCCAATCAATTAAATAATAATTAGTTACATTTTCATAGCTTTTCTGGGTACTCAAAGTGCTTTACATGGAAGGGGGGGAATCTCCCCACCTGGATCAATCAATCAATCAATCAACTTTATTTATATAGCGCTTTTACAATGACGATTGTTTCAAAGCAGCTTCACAGTGTTAAACAGGACAACATTGCAACAAAATTTGATTTGGCTAGTTTAATTTGGATAGTTTATAGAATTATATATGACCAAATTAATAAATTCTATTTGTATATTTAGTTGAGTAACTTGGATCATAATTTGAGTGTCCCCAACTGAGCAAGCCAAGCCAAAGGCGACAGTGGCAAGGAACCAAAACTCCATCAGGGCATGATGGAGAAAAATAAACCTTGGGAGAAACCAGACTCAGTCGGGTGCCAGTTCTCCTCTGGCCTATTATTAACAGTGTATAATTATTACTCTGGCAACCTTGCAGGTCTTAAATCATATTAGATAGGAATATTCGAAATGTTGGGTATGACGCACGAGACGGGTTCATTTAGGATGGCGCCGATTACACAAGAATATGAATACTTGAAAGATCGGAGTTATTGCGCCGAGACGGGTTAATTGAGGATCACGCCCGTGAGGCGAATTCAGAGGAGACACTAATGGACACGGTCTCAGCAGACACTCCAGGATGAGCTGGTCATGTCCAGATGCAGGTCCACCATCCGATCCGACACGGCCTGGATCCGCCGACTGCAGTAAACCTCGGATAAACAGAGAGACTAACATTAGTGTGGATGCCACTTTTTATGATGTAACGAGTACATCAGGTGTTATGGGAAGTGTTCCCGGTTCCGCTGACCTAGTTAATGCAGCCTAATAATCAGTCATTTGATTTGAATAAAGAAAGTTAAAAATGTTCTATGTGTATGCCATAGTAAAGAGATGTGTTTTTAGTCTAGATTTAAACTGACAGAGTGTGTCTGCTTCCTAACAATGCTAGGAAGACTGTTCCAGAGTTTAGGTGCTAAATAGGAAAAGGATCGACCGCCTGCAGTTGATTTAGATATTCTAGGTATTTTCAACTGGCCAGAGTTTAGAGACCGCAATTGACGTGATGGAGTATATTGCGTTAAGAGCTCGCTTAAGTACTGGGAGCTAAACCATTTATTGCTTTATAAGTAATAAGCAAGATTTTAAAATTTATGCGATGTTTAATAGGAGCCAGTGCAGTGTTGACAGAACTGGACTAATATGATCGTACTTCCTGGTTCTAGTAAGAACTCGAGCTGCTGCGCTTTTGGACCAGCTGGAGTTTATTTATTAGGCGAGCAGGGCAACCACCCAGTAGAGCATTACAATAATCTAGCCTTGAGCTCATGAACGCATGTACTAGTTGTTCAGCATTTTGCATTGAAAGCATGTGACGAATTTAGATATATTTTTAAGATGGTAGAATGCAGTTTTACAGATGCTAGAAACGTGGCTTTCAAATGAAAGATTGGTATCAAAGAGCACACCCAGGTTCCTCACTGACGACGAGGACTTGACAGAGCAGCCATCGAGGGTTAGACAGTATTCTAGGGCACTCTTTGTGGAGCTTTTCTGTCCAATAATTAAAAATTCAGTTTTATCTGAATTAAGTTGCAGGAAATTACTATTCATCCAATTTTTAATATCAGCTATGCATTCCGTTAATCTTGTGAATTGGTAAGTTTCCCAGGGTGTGAAGAAATATAGAGCTGAGTATCATCAGCATAACAATGAAAACTAACGCCATGCTTCCTAATGATATCTCCCAGTGGTAGCATATACAGGGTGAAAAGCAACGGTCCTAACACTGAGCCTTGCGGTACTCCATACTGAACTTGTGATCGTGTGACATCTCTTCATTTACTGCTACAAACTGATAACGGTCAGATAAGTAAGATTTAAACCATGCCAATGCAGTTCCACTAATGCCAACATAATTTTCGAGTCTATTCAAAAGAATATTGTGATCGATAGTATCGAATGCAGCGCTAAGATCGAGTAACACTAATAGAGAGATACAACCACGATCAGATGATAAGAGTAAATCATTTGTAACTCTAATTAGAGCAGTCTCAGTACTATGATACGGTCTAAATCCTGACTGGAAATCCTCACATATACAATTTCTTTCTAAAAAGGAACATAATTGTGAAGACACTGCCTTTTCTAATATTTTTGATAGAAACGGTAGATTCGAGATTGGTCTGTAATTGACTAATTCTTTAGGATCAAGTTGCTTTTTTAATAAGTGGTTTAATTACAGCCAACTTAAAAGTTTTTGGAACATATCCTAATGTCAAGGATGAATTAATTATTAAGCAGAGGATCTATGACCTCTGGAAGCATCTCTTTAATAGCCTAGTCGGTATAGGGTCAAGCATACATGTTGTTGATTTTGATGATTTGACAAGTTTAGCCAATTCTTCTCCTCCTATAGCAGTGAATGAGTGTAATTTTTCCTCAGTGAGACTACAATGTTCTGTCTGAAGTGATACTGTAGTAGGCGGCTGCATGGTTATAATTTTATTCCTAATGTTATCAATCTTACTAGTAAAGAAGTTCATAAAGTCATTACTGCTGTGTTGTTTACAAACGCCAGAAGTTGAAGCTTTATCCTTTGTTAATTTAGCCACTGTATCGAATAAATACCTAGGGTTGTGTTTGTTTTCTTCTAAAAGAGTTGAGAAATAAGCAGATCTAGCAGTTTTTATGGCCTTTCTGTATGCAATCATGCTCTCTTTCCACAAATTGCTAAAAACCTCCAGTTTTGTTTTCTTCCAGCTGCGCTCCATTTTTCTGGCTGCTGTTTTAAGGGCCCGAGTGTGCTCGTTGTACCACGGCGTTGGATTATTTGCTTTAATCTTCTTTAAGCGCGAGGAGCAACTATGTCTAAAGTGCTAGTAAAGAGAGAGTCAGTAGTTTCTGTTGCAACATCAAGTTCCTCTTGGCTATCTGTAATTCTGAGGAGATGGAACTGATGAGGAAGATTATGTATAAAGCAATCTTTAGTCGCAGCGGTTATAGTCCTGCCATATTTGAAGCGAGGGGATGGCTTTGCAGCCTTAGCTATATTAAGTATACATGATATTAGGTAATGATCTGAGATGTCATCGCTCTGCTGCAGGATTTTAATGGTATCAACATTTAGTCCATGTGACAGTATTAGATCTAAAGTATGATTAAGGCGAAGGAGTGGGTCCAGATACGTGTTGTCTAACTCCAATAGAGTTTATAATGTCTTTAAATGCCAATCCCAATGCGCCTTTTTCATTGTCAACATGGATATTAAAATCACCAACAATTAGTACTTTATCTGCAGCCAGTACTAACTCTGATAGAAAACCAGCAAATTCTTTGATAAAGTCTGTATTGTGCCCTGGTGGCCTGTATACAGTAGCCAACACAAATGTCAAACGGGATTTATCATTTACACTACACAATGTTACATAAAGCACCAAAACTTCAAAGGAATTATATTTGAAACTAGACTTCTGAGTAATACTGAAGTTATCATTATAAATTACAGCAACACCTCCCCTTTTCCTTTCAGACGCGCTCGTGTTTATAACAATAATCTTGGGGAGTGGACTCATTTAAAGTAATGTAGTCGCTAGGTTTTAGCCAGGTTTCTGTCAAACACAGCACATCTAGGTTATGATCTATAATCATATCATTAACAATAAGCGTTTTTTGGCGAAAGGGATCGAATATTCAGCAACCCGAGATTTATCAATTGTTCATCCGTATTATATCTGTTGTTTATTTGTTGGACATCAATTAAATTTTTACTGTTGAATGGTTTTGATGGTTTTTTGTATTTACTGATTCGGGAACAGACACAGTCTCTATGTGATAATATCTAGGTGAAAGCGCCTCTATGTGCTGGGATTTAGCTGACTCTGGTGACGTGAGACAGCTAGCAGACGGTTGGTTTAGCCAGTTTGTCTGCTTCCTGACCTGGGCCCCAGTGAGTCAAGGTTTAGCTCTAAGACTATGTGCCAAATTACTAGAGAGAAGAGCAGCACCAGCCCGGTAGGATGAATGCCGCCTATCTTCAACAGGTCGGGTCTGCCCCAAAAACTTTTCCAATTGTCTATGAACCCTATGTTATTTTATGGACACCACTTAGACAACCAGCCATTGAGTGATGATAATCTGCTAACTATTTCATCACTCCTTTTAACAGGAGGGGGCCAGATAAACAGACTGCCGGTGACATCGTGACTTGCGAGTTTACACACTCTTTAATGTTAATTTTGGTGATCTCCGACTGACGGTCGAACATCATTAGTGCCGACGTGAATAATAATCTTAGAGAATTTACGATTAGCTTTAGCCAGCACTTTTAAATTTGCTTTGATGTCAGGCGCCTGGCTCCCGGTAAACATGTGACTATGGTGGCTGGTGTCTCTATTTTCACGCCCGTAATAGAATCGCCAATAACTAGGCACTTTCAACAGGATCCTCAGTGGGTGCATCACTGAGTGGGGAGAACCTGTTTGATGTTCTAATCGAACGGAAGAGTGGTTTTTAGATCCGCGACTATGCTGTCTCACAGTCACCCAATTGCCCTGCTGCGGGGCTCAGCCGAACCAAACAATGAGTGTTCACTAAGCTAGTCGCATCCAAAAGAGTATCTAAAGCTGTACCATTCTCACTACTCTCACATAAAGTCTGGATGCGTGTCTCTAAATCTGAAATCTTCTCCGTCAGCCTGATTAATTCCTTACATTTAACACATGTGAAGCCCTGTTCGCCAACGGAGATAGATATGCTAAACATGTAGCATGCAGTGCAAGTGACAATGACAGGAGAAGAAGACATGGCTTACCGTATTTGTTGATGAATCCAAAACTTACCACACAACTTACTCCACTTACTTTGTTTGATGGAGTCTATTTAATAATCCAACTCACCACAGTTGTCTAATGAACTCAGAAAACAGGAGACCCGGGTGCCGGGATGGAAAGCTACCAGGCTAGCGAAAAGCTAACACGTGGTAGTGATTTAGATAAAAGCTAGTGATGTCAAATTTAACTTGATAGGCTATATTAAACAATATATGGTGATGAGTAAGTTATTTTTAGCAGTATAGATAACATAGAGATTCAAACGCAGCTATACAGAGCTACAAACACTGACGCATGCAGTAGCAGCAGTAGGTAGACTGGAGCAATCGATCCGACTGGAGCAATCGATCCATGACGGCCGCCATATGGATGATGTGACGGCCGCCATATTACGCAAAAACGCCCACCACACACCAGCTGATTGGTGGCAAGAGGACAGAGTGATGAAGCCAATCATATATGGGGATGGTTAGGAGGCCATGATAGAGGCCTATGGGCAAATTTGGCCAGGATGCCGGGGTTACACCCCTACTCTTTTTCCGAAGGACATACTGGGATTTTTTATGACCATAGAGAGTCAGAACCTTGGTTTAACGTCTCATCCGAAGGACGGTGCTTATTGACAGTGTAGTGTCCCCGTCACTATACTGGGGTGTTAGGACCCACACAGACCACAGGGTGAGCACACTTCTTCCAGCAGCAACCTAGTTTCCCCAGGAGGTCTTCCATCCAGGTACTGACTCTGCTTAGCTACAGTGGAAAACCAGTCTTGGGCTACAGGGTGATATGGCTGCATTCCCGATGGACAATATGAAGTCCCTCCCTACATTTATTCTTATTTGAGAAGACTTTTCAATTGGATATACATTGCAATAAAGAAGAAAAGACTATCGCAACTTCCGTTCCATGCTGACTTTAAAGGAGACGTGTACTTTTTTCCAATAAAAATACTTTCTCCTGTCACAACTTATAAACAACTGTAAGTAAGCCATTTGTATGATTCCCCTGAAAAATGTGGTTTGTTTGAGCCCAACACAGCATCACTGGCTCAACCAGTGGCAAGAGATTGGGGCGGAGCCATATGTTAATCCAATCAGTTGGAAGACAGGGTGAGTTTTTTACAAGTTATTATTTATGCAGTCAAATTTAGTGATGCTAGTCTCACAGAAATTACACACCTCGGGCCCTAACATACACCCGGCAGACATGCCAGTGGTTTTTTTCTAGTTTCAGCCCAACGCAGGTATAATTTTCATGTTGAGCGCCACGTTGTTTAAATAGCAAATGCACTCGCGGCCATTTGTGCGCCCATGGGCGTGCTGGTCTGAAAACGAGGTGTGTTCAGGCGCATTGTTGGCGCGTTGCTATTTTGAGGCAACCTGACCAACAAAAACCTGTTCTACAGTCAATAGCGCAGTATTTATTGTGTTATTTAAAGACCATTTTTTCCCTCACTGAACTAGCAAAAGTGGATTCGGACACACCCTAAGTGCACCTGCACCACGCACTTCAGATCATGCGCTCAGATCATTAAAATAGCGCCCCTCAGCATTAAAACTCTCTGATGAATCTTTTTGGAAAATTCAGAATGTTGACATTTATATTTCACAGCCAGTAAACAAGGTCTTCTTATAACTTACTCTGAAGTTTCAGTCAAACCATGCACATTATTATTGCACATTACCTATGAACTCTTTACTGATGAGAATGTGTTTTAAAAAACTGACAACAGGAAACCATAAAATGAACATAGTCATTAGTAAGACTTCCTCCTGAGATAACAGCCTGTGAATGTTCTGTTAATCAGGAATAGATTAAAGAGTTAGATAACGCAGTGAAGTAGTTTGTGATTATCTGATCATATACACTACTGTTTAGAAGTTACGGGTTGACAAAGTTTTTTTTTTTTTTTTTGACGTTTTTGAAAAACCCTCCAAAGCTGTATTTATTTGATCAAATATATGCAGTAAAAACAGGAATATTGTGAAATTGTATTAGAATTTCAAATAATTGTTTTTTAAAAATAATTTTTATATATTTTTATACGAATTTTCAGCATCAATATTCCAGTTTTCATGGTGACATGATCCCTCAGAAATCACTCTAACATGCTGATTTGTTGCTTAAAAAAACATTTATTGTTATTATCAATGTTGAAAACGGTTGTGCTGCTTAAAATGTTTGTTTACTGTCACTTTTGAACATTTTAATGCATCCTTGCAGAATAGAAGTATTGATTTCTTCCAAAATAAAATAAAATAATAAAATCTTACTGACTTTTATAAACTTTTAGACAGTAATGTATAGCATTAGTATGATCATCATGTAATGAAATAATCAAATAGTTCTGGAAAGCTATTAAGAATACATGTTTTTCAAAATGTTCACCTGAAAGAAGGTGTAATTATAAACTTAATTAATACTTTAAATAGCATACTGTTAATTTAAAATGCTTCGGGCATGGCTCTCCTATTTCACAGTGTAAATCTCTGGTTGCTCAGATGAGAAATGCTCAGCATTCATACAGCACTTCTCCTTGCCTTAAACTAACCCCTGGGGCTTTTATATGTTTGGAGATAACTGAGTGAGAATGCAACCAACACCCAAGAGCTGCTCCTGTGGTTTCCTGTCTGCCAGTCTACAGCTGAAACAGGAAGCAGTGAGTCAGCATTCCTCTCACGATATGCACTCTATGGCTCGGAATTCCAAACTCGCTGCAGAAGTTTTTCTCAGAGTTTATGCAAAATCAAAGGTGGCCAGTTAAGCCAAATGTTTCTGGGAAGTGCATGCTTTTGAGTCATTTGACGCTCTCAAGCTGTGTTAATTATGCATGACAAACTTTCGCAACCTTACTTGATATCTGTTCATTTATTAAATAGCGTTGCTTTGATAGAATGGTCATGTTTAACAGAGGCTGATAAATGAACTGCTTCTTCAGTTACGTTAAGGCTATGTTGACTTTGACAGTAATGAATCATCCAGAGTGCATTTTACTGTCATACTTTTAATGAGATCATTATCTAGCTTTTCACTGTAATATTAGATGGATGCATCGTTAGATTTGTGAATATATATGAGTGTTAAAAAATAAGAAAATTAGTCTTGGAGTCAGCAAGATCTCTGTGTTGGCTGGCTCCCTAAGCAGTGTGATTTACATATGGAAGACCAATTATTCTAATGCATCATCACAAATTGCTTATCTGCAAAAACTTCAACCCATTATAAAGATTACAGAAGAAGGTTTTCTCAGAAAAATACACAATGAGCACCTTTTTGATTTAAACATCCAGTTTGGCCATGTTCCATCAGACTGCACAATCTCTTTATGGTTCCATTTACTCTACATCATCTCCTGGCAGAAGCAAACTGTCTGATATTGAAGTCCCCATAGCCTATAAGTATTAGATAACTGTAAAATCCCTTTGATAGTCATATGCACTTTTAGCAAGGGTCAGTTACAAATAGTTTAATTTGCAACACAGCTGTGCTGAACCATTCACCCTGCTTGGAATGTTTTGATAATGTAGTAAAATAATAATTTAAAAAATGGCTTGACAATTTTTTTTAAAAAAAGTATACATTGGTAACTTTTTTGGGGGGTTTAAAATGAATACTTCATCAATCTTTGTTTTTTTTCTTACCCTGATTCACTCTGGTAAGCTTGTTATAAGTGTTTATATTTTAGACCTGTCAGGATCGTGAAATTGTGTACATACATCACTTGCCTTTGAATCGAGTATGATGTGGGAGTGACAGGTTAGTTGTCACAACGAGCGAGAAAGATTGACATGAAGCAGATAAAGCTCTCCAGGAAATCACCTGTTTAAAGAAAAAGCCATTTTTATTACTCAGCAGGTAGGCTAAGGTATTTTACTGAACAGATAAATTGTCCATAGTATGGAAATTTTGAAATTTGCTACCCATATGCTTTCATAAATACACCGACCAGGCATAACATTATGAAAAGTGAATAACACAGATTGGCTAGAAGACAGAGCATCTCCAAAACTGCAGCTCTTCTGGGGTGTTCCCGGTCTGCAGTGGTCAGTATCTATCAAAAGTGGTCCAAGGAAGGAACAGTGGTGAACCAGCGACAGGATCATGGGCAGCCAAGGCTCAATTATGCATGAGCTACTGTAACTCAAATTGCAGATCAGTCAGGGTGCCCATGCTGACCCCTGTCCACCTCCGAAAGCGCTAACAGTGGGCACATGAGCATCAGAACTGGACCACGGAGCAATGGAAGAAGGTGGCCTTGCCTGATTGATAACATTTTCTTTTACATCATGTGGATGAGTTTGTGTGAGTCACTTACCTGGGGAACACATGGCACCAGGGTGCATATGGGAAGAAGGCAAGCCGGTGGAGGGAGTGTGATTCTTTGGGCAATGTTCTGCTGGGAAACCTTGGGTCCTGCCATCCATGTGGATGTTACTTTGACACGTACCACCTACCTAAGCATTGTTTCACATCATGTAGCAGGATAATGTGCCCTGCCACAAAGCAAAAATTAAATCGATAATCATCTGTGGGATGTTCTGAACAAACAAGTCTGATCCATGGAGGCCCCACCTCAAAACTGAAAGGACCTAAAGGATCTTGGTGTCAGATACAACAGCAAACCATGCCTCGACATGTCAGGGCTGTTTTGGCAGCAAAAGGGGACCAACAGAATAGGTCATAAGAGAGAGAGCGAGAGAGAGAGAGAGAGAGAGAGAGAGAGAGAGAGAGAGAGAGAGAGAGAGAGAGAGAGAGAGAGAGAGAGAGAGAGAGAGAGAGAGAGAGAGAGAGAGAGAGAGAGAGAGAGAGAGAGAGAGAGAGAGAGAGAGAGAGAGAGAGAAAACACAACATTTCAACACTTAACAAAAGTCAAATTATACAAAAATAACACTGGTTTGAAGGTTATAGACCTTTCAGACCGGTATTTTAAAGAACTGTGCTGGTTTTAGTGGTTATAGTTTGAATGCTTTTGCAGAAAGTATAGTCAATGGGGTCCAATAGGATTTGGGGTGTTTTTGAAGTCTGAATAAGAGAAGATATAATAACCTCAGTCAGAAAAGGCAGAACATTTTTGTTGGCTGGAGCTTAAAAATGATGTGTTGTAAATTAAGTTGATGCCCCTTCACGTTTCCTCTTTCGGTCTCTCTCAGACATTTCCACCAGGGGGTAGTCAAGCACAAGAGTGATTTTGTGTTACTTGGAGCTTTGCGCATCTGTAGCCTCTGATAATGTGCCTGATCAAATTATTTGACATAATGAATTATATCTCTGGTCAAACGTTGCACTTTTCTTTTGAAACTTGCTTGATAAATCATCTGCCAGACAGTGAGCCTCAATATATTTTAATTGGATAGTGACACACGCTGTCTGAGGCAAAACTAACAGATCAGCTCTTTCACTCAGACATCATTAATCTATATCTATATAACAATATGTATTTTCATGAGTCATGCACCCCATGGCATGTATAATGTGTTCTTTAAGAAATTTCTCCATCTCCTATTTCATAATTAGGAGTTTCGTTAGATAAGACCCTTATTCATCGTCTGGCATCGTTTAAAGCCCTTTGAATCTGCACTGAAACTGTCATTTGGACCTTGAACCGTTTGGGGTCCATTGAGTCTATTATAAGGAGAAAAATCCTGGAATGTTTTCATCAAAAACCTTAATTTATTTTCGACTAAAGAAAGAAAGACATGGACATCTTGGACGACATGGGGGTGAGTAAATTATCAGCAAAAGTTGATTTAAAAGTGAACTAATCCTTTAAAGGCACAATATGTAAGATTTTTTGATTCAAATAATGTACAAAAACCACTAATGTTATATATTTTGTTGACTTGTGTGCTCAACTTATCCCAAATGTTTCCAAGAATGTTTAAATCCAGAGAAATAAGCTATTTTATACAAGACACGGTCAATGACATACCTGCACTACCCTCGAATTCTGGTTTTATTTAGTAGAAACCATGGAAACACCAAAGATGCATAAATATATTATGTTCAATTCACATTTATTTGTATAGCTCTTTTCACAATACATATCATTTCAAAGCAGCTAGCTTCACAAAAAATGCATGCTTCTACATTACAATTTAAAGTGACTTATGTCCGCGTTATGTATATCAGAAATGTTCATAAAGCACACAGATTGGCTAACAATGTATTATTAATCAATATAATACATTTATGTAAGGCACAAAAAGTGAATAAGAATACAATATGTTTTATTAGACAAGGCAACAACTGTATGGATATATTTATAGACAAAAAATGAATTATTGTATAGTAAGACAGAATTTTGTCCGTCATACAATATGTTTTAAAATTAACTGCATGCCATTTAGCAACACAAGCCATGTAGCATATATTAATATGATATTCTAATATCGATCCAGCTTACTGCAGTGTGCAACAAGTGCCTCATAGCAGAGCAAAGCGGAGCGAACGCACAGAGTAATGTTATGTTATAACATCAATTTCAACACGCTCAAATGTATCTAATATGATAAAATACTGCTATGCTGCACAACATATGCTTAACTGGAAGAAGCAGAAGTGGTGACTGTGGCATAATAAAAGTTCGACAACGCTGACAATTCCGCATTCTATCTCGCCGTCATCAATCTTTGCCTTTGTTTTGAACAGGCGACCTCTATCAGCAAAAAACAACATAGTGTGCCTTTAAAGATAAAGATCACTTCAGGGCCTCTGACTTCCCTGCAGTCGTTCTGCCTTCCAAACAGAAATACTCTTGTGTAATTTCTCTATATAACATGGTCTAAATTACTAACATGCAGTGGAGTCGAGGCCATTGAGAACAACCAAACAAAAAGATTCAGGCAGAAATGTTTCACACAAATGAACAGGGACTGTATCAGCAACATCCAAAAGAGTCTTCAGTTCGATGCATTTCATGTAACCTTTGTCCTTGACTTTGCTGTGCTTTGTTTCATTTACGCACCTCGATCGAAGACCAAAATATTCTCCGCACAGTCACTCCATCCCTCCCTTCTATACTCACCATCAGTGGAAAGAGAGTGATATGAATACAAAACAGTAAGGAAATAAAGAGGAATAAAATCTGATTCATTGTCCCAGTTTAAAAATGCACCCAGGTGGGTATTCTCCTCTTACCAGAAACCTGACGAAACTGACCAAACTCTGCCTTTGTTTCATGAATACAGTGCCTTGCAAAAGCATTTTAAAAGTAGTATTATTTCCTGAATAAGAAATCTTGTGAATTCACAAGAATGGGGGAAAATCACAGCAGAACAATGTTTAGAATGGATGCATTTTAAAATGTAACTTTTAAATGTTTGAATTTAGAGTCAACATAAAAAATGACTCATTTTATTTATTTCTTACTGCACATTTATGATCTTATATTTGACAACTGAATTTCTCTTTCACTCTAAAATATAGAGAAGTTAAATGGTTATGGTGCTCAATGCTCACACAGATGATGCAGGTTCAAATCTAGACTGTATTGTGTCCGACTCCCCGTCTCGTTTTGTAATTTCTTGTTCGATAAATTCATTCCGTTCTAATGAAGTAATTTTAGTAAAATGAGAGACGTTTAAATATACACATCAACAATGCAGATCCCTGGACCGTAAACTATTCCATAGTCTGGACAGTGGGTGATTTATATCAATAGGAGAAACATCCTCAGCATAAATATTAATGTTTCTGTGACCTAGAATACTGTCCTTTCTGATAATGGAATTGACCGTCTCTCTCTCCCTCTCGCAGAAACAATTAGAAAGCTCTAAAGAGCCTGTTGCAGCAAAAATCAATAGCTGTACGTGCTTATTCTTTTATTTTTACCAAACAAATAGACAAGACTGTTAAAATAGACTGAAGCATTTCTTTCATGGTGGGAATTTACTTTCTCGGCTCTTTCATTCACTATTTCATTGATTTCTGGAAACAATTTAATTTGAACTAAAACCAACTTGAAAGAGCATTTCTACAGCTTTTCATCGAATGTACATACATTCATCTTCAGTTCTACATCCCACAGACTCAAAGCAAATCACACTGTAATGCACTTTACGTATAATAATAATTCATAATGATGAGGCAGTCACTACCTTTTCTATTACCTCTGGTTTAAAGTACAAATATAATTAATTATTTGTCAGAACGGAATAAACGTTTCGAGACAAACCTGGTTGAAATCTTACTTTATCATATTATTGAAAAAGCTATTGTTTATTCACTATAAAAGCTCAGATAAACTCCAGTAAACAATGTAGCTTTATCATTCTCTCCACAAAGCACTTTTGATTTCTGACTAAAACAAAAACAACATACAGTCACTGTACTGATAAAGTATAACAGTATTTTTTTTGTCCATATATTTAGGTTTATTTGTGTAAGTAATGCTTGCTTGTAAATATGTTGGCGACCCACAATCCAACTTTTAGGTGAGTTAATTTTAAATGCAGAATGTCATCCAATTCTGCATTTACTAATTAATTTCTGTCTTTTGAAGTAACGCCAGATGAAATGTGCTGTCCCAAAAGTTATGTCTTGCAGAGAAAATCAGCCTCTCTGTCTACCTCAATCCTCTAAATCATTCTATACACACTTTTCAGGTACAGGTAACTAGGGGTTTAGCTAATGATATTAAACCGAACCGAAAAACCGCGATACACCACCCACGGATCGAACCGCAATACTCTCATGTTGAACCGCATGTGCCCCACCCCCTCCTGCCCCATGCCCAGCTCTCACTTAACCTTATGCCACAAAATATATTTTTTCTTCCTTAACATTAGATTAAATAGTAATTAGTACACTTTTATTTTTTTACTAAATATTATTTAATATTATTATTTACTAAGTATACACTAATGCTGCGTTCCAGGCAGGTTTTTGAGTCCTTTACGGCTTCAAACCAGGACTCACGACTTAAAAGCGTTCCAGGCAAAGTTAAGCCAAACTGCCTGAGCGCCAGGAATAGTGAGATGTAAACAAAACATGGCGGACCATACAGGGCTTATGCTCATTTACAATCATTTATATTGCCAAAGGTGCTTTGCTTACTCCTTGCTTATTTGAGGGAAAAGGAGGAGAAAAAAGCAGCGCATAAAGCAAGAAAAGCTGTTATACCTTTTACTTTACGTTATTTTTATATTTGGAAATGTATTAGGTATTAATTTATTCTTGCAATCAATGGACTGAAAACTAGCTAACGCTAGAAAAGCTGCTGATAATGCATAACATTTGCGGATAAATAACGTTAAAGCAATACCTTATTTTAATAAACGATTTGGTTTTTAATGTATGACTTCCATAAACACTGCATCCGTAGTGGCTGCCATTGTTGTTTCGCGGGCTATGGGAGTAACGTTACGTCGATTTGATGGCCGTTCCAGTGCACTTTCACGGGTAGAAGGTTGGAAAAACACGGGTTACGGATTGCGTGGAACGCGGCATAACTTTTGTCTTCCAAGAAATATGAGGTCTCTGCGGAACAAGAGTGGGTGTTTCTAAATTGGGTGTTTTCAAATTGATGGGTGTTTAAAAATCACGCAATGAAAATGATCCCCTTCACCCGACCCCACCCCTAAACCCTACCCACACTGTGACGTAGGCAAATCAGGTAACACAGTTGAAACCATCCCTCCGTTTATGGCCACACCCACTGATGAGGTAACTCCTATTACTAACCTACAGAGACTTGCTTCCATGTCACGTGACTTGGGCAATCGCTCAAGCTTCATGGAAGGGCAAAAAGAGACAGTTTTCTCATTTAGCCAGGTAGGCAAAATGCTACCTTGGAGTCCCAGCAACATCGTAATTTTCGTAGCTCGTTACAAAATGAAAAAATCTCTCACCTCAGAAAACCGTCCTGTAAGCCGTTATACTGTGCTCGAAGCACACACTTTTTAGTTACACGCGAGAACGCGGCGGCGCGCGCCATATCATGCAACGTCACGATTCCAATTTTTAATTCATGACATAAAAGTAAAGCTCGCGAATTTGGGCTGGGTTAGGTCCTGGGTCTGGCTGTGTTCTGGATTGGAGATAGATGCTCTCCAGACACCTGCAGACGGCCTCCCTCCAGTCTAGTCCAGAGGTGTCTGGGAGGTCAATGGGATTGTGATAGTTTGCCCTGATCCAGAACGACTTCAGTGAGATCATTTTGAACACCGGCTGCATGGTTATGTACTCGCTCAAATTGATTTTGGATAGTTTTTAACCAAAAAAAGTTACAGACTGCAGCTTTGGGGTAATTTTAAAGTTACCGACTGCTCCTTTATCACTGCTTTCTGAGACATTAGGAAATAATTATTTCTGTGACACTGCTGAATCTGACAGTCAAACCCTTTGGTGAGTTTGGAAGGCATCTGATTATTTTCTACTGTTTAATGTATTAGAGGTCACATGCTTTTTGCAGGTCTTCAAGTGACAAGTCAAGTCACCTTTATTTCTATATTTCTTTATACAATACAGATTGTGTCAAAGCAGCATCACAGTGATAAACAGGAAAATATTGAATGAATTATGGAAATTGAACTGTGAATACAGTTCAGATTCTGCTCTAAAGCAGCTCTAAAATACAATAGTTTCATTCTTTACCTCAAATTTATAGCTTGTATGTAGGCGGTGACTGCTTCTTTTGCCATGGCCCTGTTAGGTCTGCTGCTCATGGGGTAAGCATTTAAAAAAAGAATAGTAATTTATCACTGTTTGTTATTCAGTGGTGTAAAGTATTTTGATTACTTTGTAGTTGTACTGAGTATCAAAGATATTAGCAACTTGTACTCGCTATTAAGTAAATGTACTTTTTACTCCAATACATTTGTGTTGAGTAATGGAATTGCACGTTACATTTTGCGAGACCTAACTTTTTCGGCAGCAGTTTATTTCTGTTATAAAGAAGCGATATCGCCATCTAAAGGCATTGAAGGGCATTACTATATCTTGTGCGGTTTTCCTTTACTCACCCAAACATGTCAACAGGGCTACTTTACATGGATGCGAGTGTATTAGCAGAGAGTTGATGAATCGCAAGTGTTTCGATGTATGAGATGAGGACATGACTGCAGCCGGTGATGAGCTGAAACCAACACATCCACTGCAAGAAGGCTTTGACTATTTTACTTCACATTATTTTATGTATCCGCTATATTGACGAGACCTTATTGAGCGATATTGGTTTACTTATGGCCTTTTTGTGCACTTGATCTGAAATGAGACTTGAGAGTTTGTAGGCGTTTAAGAGGCTGTTGTATCGACCTTGATTTATTGCAATATTGAGGTTCAGTTTTATTTAGATTTTAGAAAATAAACATGATTTCTTATCTTATTTCTCATCAATTGTTTCTCATTTTCACTTGTATGTCTCTCAGGTGTCGAGGGCTAGTCCATTGCAGGGCCTATACAGGTCCTTCTCAAAAAAATTGCATATTGTGATAAAAGTTCATTATTTTCCATAATATAATGATAAAATTAAAATTTCATATAGTTTAGATTCATTGCACACCAACTGAAATATTTCAGGTCTTTTATTGTTTTAATACTGATGATTTTGGCATACAGCTCATGAAAACCCAAAATTCCATGAAAAAAAATTAGCATATTTCATCCAACCAATAAAAGAAAAGTGTTTTTAATACAAAAAAAGTCAACCTTCAAGTAATTATGTTCAGTTATGCACTCAATACTTGGTCGGGAATCCTTTTGCAGAAATGACTGCTTCAATGCGGTTTGGCATGGAGGCAATCAGCGTGTGGCACTGCTGAGGTGTTATGGAGGCCCAGGATGCTTCGATAGCGGCCTTAAGCTCATCCAGAGTGTTGGGTCTTGCATCTCTCAACTTTCTCTTCACAATATCCCACAGATTCTCTATGGGGTTCAGGTCAGGAGAGTTGGCAGGCCAATTGAGCACAGTAATACCATGGTCAGTAAACCATTTACCAGTGGTTTTGGCACTGTGAGCAGGTGCCAGGTCGTGCTGAAAAACAAAATCTTCATCTCCACAAAGCTTTTCAGCAGATGGAAGCATGAAGTGCTCCAAAATCTCCTGATAGCTAGCTGCATGTTTCTACTCCACACTCAGTCCACAGCTTCCGCAGGTCCCCCAAGGTCTGGAATCGGTCCTTCTCCACAATCTTCCTCAGAGTCCGGTCCGGTCACCTCGCCTCGCAGCAGCGTTTTTGCCACACTTTTTCCACAGACTTCCCACAAATTTCTTTCTGTGTCTTACCCTCTCGTAGTGTTGCACGGTATACCGGTACCAGCAAAGTATTGTGATACCCTGCTATTACAAACGGTACGATATGGAATTTTATTAGTACCGGTACTTTAAGAAGGACCGAGCGTTAATGAGCTGTATTTATTTGTGTCGATGAGTGACAGCAGGAGTCAGGACGTGTGTGCAGAGCTCTGCTTCCACCGTTCACTAAACATTGGAAGAAGAAGAGTTAAATATACACGCGCAGCGCATGACAAAGAAAGCAACAGAAACATGCGCGCATGAGAAAATATAGTGCAGCGCGGACTTGCTCGCCTCGCGCTGCCGATTTTGATCTGAAGCGCGAGTACACGCCTTTCAGACAACATGCGATCGCGATTCAGTTCTTTCTGATTATGGATTTCAATGGTCAAAGATATGTAAAAATTCACATCCTAGAGAGTATTCAGGTAAACACAGTCGGGGGTGTCTTTAGTGGACGTGTACAGTTGAGGTAATTGGATCCGTGTTAAGCCGGATCTAATATTCTGTGTGATTAATGTTAATCAAACAACAATGAAAAATAGAAAACCACCCCATGGTTGGCTAAACAATTTTAATATATTCATTGTTAATCAGTGTATACTGTAGAGTTAATTTATTGACTGAATTGCCAGCTGAATTTTTTTTTTTTTTGTGGATTATTTAATTTCTTTCTTGACTTGCTATAGCTACTGTTAAATAGACCTATAGCTGAAAAATAAAGCACTGTTTTTGTCATATTGTTTGTAATTTGCATTTTTGCTTATTTTTAAAAACAAAGATTGCAATAAGAAGAAATGGTCAAAACCAGGGCAGGAACATGCTGGCCAAGTGAGTTTTTAGCTAAAACAACAACAACAAAAAAACACTATTAATAATAAGTTCTGTTGTCATATTCAATTACTTTTACTGGGTTTTTTTTGACCGTGGTATCGTTAAGTATCGGTATCGAGGTATTTTAGTCTGGTATCCGAAGTCATAATTTTGGTATCGTGACAACACTACCCTCTCGCTTGAGGGTGTCAATGATGGCCTTCTGGACAGCAGTCAGGTCGGCAGTCTTACCCATGATTGCGGTTTTGAGTAATGATCCAGGCTAGAGTTAATTAGTTGATTCAGATGATTAGGTTAATAGTTCGTTTAGAGAACCTTTTCATGATATGCTAATTTTTTGAGATAGGAATTTTGGGTTTTCATGAGCTGTATGCCAAAATCATCAGTATTAAAACAATAAAAGACCTGACATATTTCAGTTGGTGTGCAATGAATCTAAAATATATGAACGTTTAATTGTTATCATTACATTATGGAAAATAATTAACTTTTATCACAAATATGCAATTTTTTTTTAGAAGGACCTGTATTTAGAATGAGTAAAATATTTAAGTACTGTAAAGTTCTATTGGAATTAGTGACTTGTAATGGAGTCATTTTCTCTGTAAGGAATCTGTACTTTTACTCAAGTATGGTTTATATGTACTCTTTACTCCTGTTCTTTTTTGTCTGGACTGTATGAAATACAAAAAGTCTCGAGACTTAATTCAATTCGAGAACTGAGTGAAAATTTGAATCAATAAGCATATTTTCCCAAACTCACCTCAAAACTAAAATATGTTTAAAAATCATGTCACCTTTTAAAAACATTTTAATGGATGAAAGAATAACGAAAATACATAATCCATACCAGTGCTTGGTTACGGCTTTGTTATGAATGAGGGAACTCATTGAGTCATGGTCATTGAGGAATGTCGCTACACTGGGATCTTCACATTGTCTTGATGCGCGCGCATTCATAAATGAATATATCTGCCGTCCCTGGCTCGCGTTCGCGCGCATCAGCGCTGGAGCTGACCGTGGTGCTGATCGCCTCACGCTCGCTCAAGATCAACCCAGACATGTACGAGCGGTAGGATCTGAACACCTCCGACACTGAGATTGAACTTGATGCTCCCTCTCAACCTCCAGTTTCGGAGGAATCGAGCATGAATCTGAAGTGAGACGGAAGCATTTTGGAAGTCGATGGAAAGTCAGTTTTAAACCTGCTGCTGACATGGACGTTCCTGCATGTGTTGTATTGGGATTCGCGAGCATGTCCATCGTGAGATTTTTACTTTACTTTATTTAAGATGTTTATTTGGAAGAATTCATAATAATTTATAGTGCTGCTATAAACAAAGCTGTTTAGAAGCAAAAGAAGATAACTACATTTGGATTCTTTGCCGTTTGTGGAGATATGGCTCGCGTTCTTGTCCTTGTTAACTCAGTCGGACTGTTGCTCTTCGGTAGTGAATTGTTTCTGGTTGGAGCAAGTAAGTTTATTCTTACTACGAAAATGTGTCTGATAATCAGTGTTCTGTCTTGTGTTGAATGGATACACGTGTGTTTCTTCAAATTCGATTAACTGAACCGTCGCTGGTTTGCGTGGACGCTCTGTGTTTGGGTCTTTGTGCTTCTCTGAGCAAAATCATGCCATGACAGAGGCTACATAAATAGGATTGTTAAATTATAAACGAAAGGTACCTCGTGATAACGATCTCCATTATGTTGCATGCTTTTAATATGGCCTATGGACAAATTCAGATGTTTACATGCTGACCAAATTGTGCTTTGGTTAAGATAGTAATAGAGAGAGACTAAGCTGGACTAAATATTGACTTGGTCATTTTCAATTAAATATTGAATTCAATTAAAATAATTATCTGCATAGTCCTGCCAAGTTGTTGTACTTTCACAGCAAGATGAGTGGTTATGCTATATTTAAAAGATTAGTGATTATATCAAGATTATATGAACATGATATCAGTGAAATTTGTCCAATATGATTCTGGTCAGGATAAACAGAAATCAACCACTGAGCTGTGACACTATTGCATTGGCTAAATTAAAGACAAATTAAAAGCAAACAAGTAGTGCATTGTGTGTGTATTACAGAACATGAACTAAAGCCTGCTTTGATTTGCATTGAGTGCTGTGTTTTATTTTAAGAAACTGCTGTTTGGTAAATACTCTTAACCAAAGCGGCTTACATTGCATTCAGTATACATTTTAGAAGTTCATGTATTCCCTGGGAGTCAAACCCATGACTTTGGCTTTTTACTGTTTGAGCTACACAAAAGCTTACATATTGTAAAATCCTGTTATATTTTTACAAAACAGCTTTTTCTTGTATCCCTCTGGATTTTTTGGTGAATTTTTCATGCATGTAATTAGAGGCATGGAAGCATGTCAGGAAAATATATTTCTGATCCTTTCCCTTTTTTCCTGATTGAGTCATATGGGATTTTGTGGTAGCTTTTGATAAGGCAGCAGTTGGCGCTTCTGTTCTCACAAGAACAGCGTTTCTGTCTGAAATATGAACACTTCCAGTGCTGAAAGTTGCTCCCAAGAAACTAGGACACCTCTTCTTTTGCAAAATAGATTACAAAACATAACCAAATAGTGTAAAATTCATTCTCAACGACTCCACATTAAAAGTGCATGTAACACTAAATAACCTTTACACTCATTTAACATAAGCGTCTCAACATAAATGCATGCAAACTGTAGGGAGTCGTGTCCAGTACAAGTACAGCGCAATAGATGTACTTGATTAAATTTAAAGAGAAGTATGTGTGAGAAATTATGATCATGCAGCCTGAAATTTGTCCTTGTTTATGTTCCAGAGCAGCTTCTTTGCAGAGATTTAAGACTGGAGAAAATGTTTAATTCATCTCTGTACTTTGACAACAGACACCTGAAATGAGCTAGTTAGTGTCAACCAGAGCAAAGCACTGCTCAAAATACAACAGCAAATTCCCTTTCAGTTAAACACACGTTGGATCGCGCCTGGTGAAATATGTCAAACACAGACATGAACCACAATGACCACCTTTAGACGAACTGAAACGGCAACTGTGAGGCCAGACAGAACAGATCTGATGCTCTTATTTCTGGATGTTCAATGTTCACAGATATGGGTGCGGTGTTCATGTGTTCTAATACTTCTTGCCATGTTGTGTAAATCCAGAGCATTTGTGCTGAAATTGGCTGCCTGTTAAAAATTGTCCGACTTCCAACACCTCATCTGACTCGTGTTGAGGTGACAAGAGAATTGCATCGGTAGGCCAGACCTGTTGGACTGTAGTCACCAATTACATTGACCTTAAACTGCCACACTGTCCAATTCCATCTCTTGCGGGCACAGGGAGGGGAAGTGTTCACGGATCACTGCTAGAAACCAATCAAATGAGTTTGGCTAGAGACGTCATTGTCAGCAGGAAATGAGTTGTACTAGCGCACAGGTGATATACTGGGGCAGGAACGCATGACTGTGTGATCTCATTAGTATTCATAGGTATTTGTCCATAAAGTGTAGTCTAGCATATGTAGCCTACATTTTGATATTTTGGATAGACACTGAACATGCAATATTAACATATGGACCATGTACAAATGTTTAAAAAACATTTAAGATTCATTCATCAATGTATTATGAAATTAATCAATTTATTTTAATTACTTTTTTTTAAAATAGCACACAGACAAAAATCAATACATGAAACAAGTTATTGTTACACTGTGAACAAACTCGTAATAATAAGAGACTCGCCATGTGTTATGCAAACCCGTTATACAAATTTGTGTCTCATTTAACCCGATGGTTTAGTGGATTTTTCCAGTGGCGGCTGGTGGGTTCACAACATTTTAATGGTCGGAAACCCTGTCAATTATATATATATATTTAAAAACTGCTTTAAATTGGCTTTTTTTCTTTCTTTTCTTTTTTGTTTTTACAGAAAACGACACATATACAGCAAGACAATAGAATATAATTTCACTCACCTAGCCTATCACTTTAAGAAAAAATCAACCCTCCTGTCCTTTAAATGTCTGTGTTAAGAGCATGTTCGAGCATTTAGTGAAGCTGTTTGCTGTAGCCTATATCTGGGTATGGCAACATTGAACACGTCCGTATCCAATGTTAGCTTCACTTCCTGCCTCCTGAGAGACTTGATGGATTTTTGAAGGCAGCATAGATGTATCCTTTGCTGCCTTTGATATCCCACAATCCTGTGCGTTCCATTCAGCGACAGTTCAGCTAGAAAAAGAAAGATGGTGTCTGAAAGTTGCGGTTTGCTTGTCAGTTTGTGTGTAAATGTACGTTTTTGACCAGCGTTTTCCACTTCTGATGTAATTTCTAGCGGGAAATTACTACTGTAGTAATGAAATATTTGTTTAGTTCTGACCAAAGCTCGCTGTAGATCATTAAATTGTTACGCTCCCTCAGAAGTCTGTCTAAAATCAGTTTTGTGAGGTGCCTTTGTGCACTTACAGGTCATTGCCTGATAAGGCAGCGAGGTAACAAGTCTGCTACCTAGGTGTTTTGATGCAGCCAATTTCTCTACTTTCCCTACGTATTTGGTACATTAGCGGTAGCATTTCAAACTAATGTCACAAAAGTTACATTTCTTCGATGATTGGCTGTTATCCCAAGGAAGGCTAGCATCCTCTGCCATGTTACTTTTCTCAACACTCCTAATGAAAGTTAAGTACACATTCTGAGACATGAATAACTGGGAATTTTTTACATTAAATCCTCGCATTTTCACCTGATGAAGTAAATCAGATTACTGGCTATATACTGTGTCTAAAGTATAAGTTACTCAATATAATTTTGTTATGACTTCTTATGAGTGAGTCATTGAATCATTCATTCAACCAAATCTTTTAAACCAACTGATTCATTCTCTCAGGAATGAATACCTCTATTGTGTGTTCAGAAAAAGTGTGCCACTGGAGTCCTGAAAAGTGAAACCAAAGCGTCTCGATCGCCCCCAGGTGGCTGGAAGCAGTATAGGTCATAAACCCCGCCCTCTCCATGTAATGTAATGGGACATTAGAAAAAAAAATTACACTTCAAATAGTTTTAGACGGTTTCTGTCATTTTAGGCAGTTTTTAATCACACTGGTGTTAGTTCAAGTGTTCGTTTAAATAAGTTTGGTTTTAGTTAGTTATTTGACGCTATAAAAACAGGGGTGTGACGTCATGATTGACAGCTGAGATTGACAGCTTCTCTGAGTGAAGTTGTCACTGAGGAACCCACCAGACTTTTTCTGGCTCTTCACGAGGAGATTGGAGCTTCACCTTTAATTTATACATATTCATTACTGTTTCTTTCACACCGACATTATGAGTTTTTCTGAGTGTGATCGGGACCTTGATATCGCGGCTCCACTTCGTGCTCACCACTGCGCAGACTCTGGCTCCAAGTTCAGTACTGCGCAGACTCTGGCTCCAAGTTCAGTACTGCGCAGACTCTGGCTCCAAGTTCAGTACTGCGCAGACTCTGGCTCCAAGTTCAGTACTGCGCAGACACTGGCTCCAAGTTCAGTACTGCGCAGACACTGGCTCCAAGTTCACTACTGCACAGACTCTGGCTCCAAGTTTAGTACTGCGCAGACACTGGCTCCAAGTTCAGTACTGCGCAGACTCTGGCTCCAAGTTCAGTACTGCGCAGACACTGGCTCCAAGTTCAGTACTGTGCAGACTCTGGCTCCAAGTTCAGTACTGCGCAGACACTGGCTCCAAGTTCAGTACTGCACAGACTCTGGCTCCAAGTTCACTACTGCGCAGACACTGGCTCCAAGTTCACTACTGCGCAGACACTGGCTCCAAGTTCACTACTGCGCAGACACTGGCTCCAAGTTCACTACTGCAGACTCTGGCTCCAAGTTCACTACTGCGCAGACTCTGGCTCCAAGTTCACTACTGCACAGACTCTGGCTCCAAGTTCAGTACTGTGCAGACTCTGGCTCCAAGTTCAGTACTGTGCAGACTCTGGCTCCAAGTTCAGTACTGCAGACTCTGGCTCCAAGTTCAGTACTGCGCAGACACTGGCTCCAAGTTCAGTACTGTGCAGACTCTGGCTCCAAGTTCACTACTGCGCAGACTCTGGCTCCAAGTTCAGTACTGTGCAGACTCTGGCTCCAAGTTCACTACTGCACAGACTCTGGCTCCAAGTTCACTACTGCGCAGACTCTGGCTCCAAGTTCACTACTGCACAGACTCTGGCTCCAAGTTCAGTACTGCGCTGACTCTGGCTCCAAGTTCAGTACTGTGCAGACTCTGGCTCCAAGTTCACTACTGCGCAGACACTGGCTCCAAGTTCACTACTGCGCAGACACTGGCTCCAAGTTCACTACTGCGCAGACTCTGGCTCCAAGTTCACTACTGCGCAGACTCTGGCTCCAAGTTCACTACTGCGCAGACTCTGGCTCCAAGTTCAGTACTGCGCAGACACTGGCTCCAAGTTCACTACTGCACAGACTCTGGCTCCAAGTTCAGTACTGCAGACACTGGCTCCAAGTTCAGTACTGCGCAGACTCTGGCTCCAAGTTCAGTACTGCGCAGACACTGGCTCCAAGTTCAGTACTGTGCAGACACTGGCTCCAAGTTCAGTACTGCACAGACTCTGGCTCCAAGTTCAGTACTGCGCAGACACTGGCTCCAAGTTCACTACTGCGCAGACACTGGCTCCAAGTTCACTACTGCGCAGACACTGGCTCCAAGTTCACTACTGCACAGACTCTGGCTCCAAGTTCACTACTCCGCAGACTCTGGCTCCAAGTTTACTACTGCGCAGACTCTGGCTCCAAGTTCAGTACTGTGCAGACTCTGGTTCCAAGTTCAGTACTGCGCAGAGACTGGCTCCAAGTTCAGTACTGCGCAGACTCTGGCTCCAAGTTCAGTACTGCACAGACTCTGGCTCCAAGTTCAGTACTGCGCAGACTCTGGCTCCAAGTTCAGTACTGCAGACTCTGGCTCCAAGTTCAGTACTGTGCAGACTCTGGCTCCAAGTTCAGTACTGCGCAGACTCTGGCTCCAAGTTCAGTACTGCACAGACTCTGGCTCCAAGTTCAGTACTGCACAGACTCTGGCTCCAAGTTCAGTACTGCGCAGACTCTGGCTCCAAGTTCAGTACTGCACAGACTCTGGCTCCAAGTTCAGTACTGTGCAGACTCTGGCTCCAAGTTCACTACTGCGCAGACTCTGGCTCCAAGTTCACTACTGCACAGACTCTGGCTCCAAGTAGTTCAGTACTGCACAGACTCTGGCTCCAAGTTCAGTACTGTGCAGGCTCTGGCTCTAAGTTCACTACTGCGCAGACTCTGGCTCCAAGTTCAGTACTGCGCAGACTCGAGACTCAAGATGGCTTCACTTACTACAGTGGAAGGGAGTGAAGGTGTGATGTCCATCTTTTTTACAGTCTATGGTTCAGAGACATGTTGCAGCTCAGCGGACTCTGTGACTTAACTATTTTTGTTTGTGGAGCAAAAACGAACCAACTGACTGTCATTGATCGAGTGGCTTTAACACACGCACAGGAGACTCAAAGGAACAATGCTTATTAACTCAGAATATACAGGAGAAACGTTAAATGTGTTTATCATAACCTTAAAATAAAATGATAAATACTGTAAGTTTGCAATATCAAGCAGCATGCCAATGACAATACAATGTTTTTGTAGCCAATACAACTTCAAAAAGAATGTGGATATACCAGTATGCATAAACTTAATACTTACAATCATGTTGCTCTTGCTTAAGTGTCCAAGGCTTGAGTTCCCCATCTTGTCTTTGAAAACCCAATGACTGTTTAAGTGTGGTGTGGGGTGTTCTGGTGTTAGTGGCATCTCGCTCTGCCGGGAAAGTGCAGTGTTCCCCCGAGGCTGAGACGCGTTCCCTCTATGGTTGTGTGCTGATAGAACACCCTGCAGCTCCATCTGCGAGTGCATTGTCTACCCTGAAAGGATCAGACAGCACAACATTTCACGTAATCTATCATGAAGCACCAAACCCTTACCAGCATCCATTGCATGCCTGGAGGTCATTAGAGCATGAGATAACATAGTGATGGACAGAGACGTGTGAGAGAAATGCCACATTTAGGTGGTAAAGACAAATGATTTTGTGTTGTGTTCTCTTTTTTGCAATCACCAAACAGACCTTAGAAGCAGCCAGGGGATTATTTGAAATCCTCAATTTGGTTAAGAAAGCAGTTGTTCAAGAAAGGAATCAATATACACATTTGCAATTTAAACAGTTTGGAGGACTTGCATTACTTAACATTTAAAGAAAAGAGGAGGAAAGAGCAATCCAGATTCTTTTTGCAGCCTTAATGTGTATTTTTAGCTAGTAGAATCAAAGCCAAGCAAAATTCTGCCTTGACGCTATTTAAATGCTGCTGACTCCCTGAACACATGTTTATTCTGCTTTCATATACTTGTGGATTGTAGTTGAACTTGCATGTGGAAGGTCTCTTTGAAGGAGATTTTAGAACTGCCCGTGTCTGCTCTCAGTCATGAAGACCAGCTGAAGTGCTGCTATGTGCCTGTTTCATGTGGATTACACTGACAGGATGTCTGTGTCTCGTGTGGCCTCTTGCTTTTTAACTGTATGCTCAGTGTATTACCCAAGGTGACCTGCGCTCCTCTTTCTGTTATGTAACATGTTTGAGTGCTTCTGACTTGTGCTTCAGTGGTTGAGACGTGACAGAAATAACGACATATGTAATGCAGTGTTTTTTCACATAAAATGTATTCTAGTTATTAGTATTAGTGTATTAGCTCTATAAACATATAAATCACTTCTTGTTAGGTACTAATGGAAGTAAGCAAAGCTTACATCAGTATATTCAGTATATTCATCAACATTTGCAGCGCACATTTGTGAGATACTTCAACGTCTGACATGCCTTACAGACAACAGTAGTTACTAAAGATTGATATCTTGTCCTATATTTGCAGCAACATGACTTTAAAACAATAGCCCACTCAAATTATTATTTTGTTGTTATATTCTCACTCTGTCTGACAGTTTTTCTGCTCCAGTATTTTTTTTTTAAATGCAAAATGAGGCATACTGCAGAATTTTAGAGCTTTTGTTTTCCTTACAACAAAATACTTAAAGGGATAGTTCAACCAAAAAAGAAAATTGTCATCACTTACCTCAAGTTATTCCAAACATGTATGAATTCATTCTTCTGCTGAACACAAAAGATGATATTTTGAAAAACATGGGGAAACAAACACCCATAGTATGGGGAAAAATACTATGGGTGTTTGGACACTGACATTCTTCAAAATAGCTTCTTTTGTAGCAGAATAAAGAAATTCAAACCGGTTTGGAACAATTAGAGCATGAGTAAATGATGACAGCATTTTCATTTTTGGGTGAACTATCCCTTTAAGATATATAATACAATACAATATTTTTTGTAGCTTAGCAGAATAAATCACTGAACAAAACCTTAGAGATGTGTAATGCATTGGAAAATATGCATGGAATGGGGTTTATTCCCTTTATTCAGGCAGTGAGATAATACATTGCAAATGCTGACAGTACCACCATAACTCACGTCTTCCTTTATCTAAACAATTATTTTCCACATCACTAAAGGGCTTATGCCTGGCCGTGTGTCAAAATTAATTTGAAGCTACTTTCAACCCCTATTACTTCAAGGACAATGAGCTCTTTCAGGGGAAGAGTGAGGTAAATGTCACTAAAATGTAAAAAACCTGAGGAATTATTTCATAAGAACCTTCTTTTCCCAGTCAGTGAGGATTGTTCATTATATTAAGTTGATATATATATGATTGATGTTGATATATCGTTAGAAATTTATATTCGTTCAGAAATTTATATTCGTTCAGAAATGTCTTTCTGTGTCTTACCCTCTCGCTTGAGGGTGTCAATGATGGCCTTCTGGACAGCAGTCAGGTCGGCAGTCTTACCCATAATTGCGGTTTTGAGTAATGAACCAGGCTGGGAGTTTTTAAAAGCCTCAGGAATCTTTTGCAGGTGTTTAGAGTTAATTAGTTGATTCAGATGATTAGGTTAATAGCTCGTTTAGAGAACCTTTTCATGATATGCTAATTTTTTGAGATAGGAATTTTGGGTTTTCATGAGCTGTATGCCAAAATCATCAGTATTAAAACAATAAAAGACCTGAAATATTTCAGTTGGTGTGCAATGAATCTAAAATATATTAAAGTTAAATTTTTATCATTACATTATGGAAAATAAAGAACTTTTATCACAATATGCTAATTTTTTGAGAAGGACCTGTATATAAATATATATGCACAGACATGAACTGCTATATATAAAGGCAATTCATTATGTCATTTCATAGTACATCCTGTACATTCATTTGGCATTGAAATGCGCTGTTACTAGAATAGATTCTTAGTCACTGGGACTTCAATGTGTTTTGACAGTGAAAAATTTTGTTTAATGTACAATAATGTGCTGCCTTGTTTGACAAATGTGTCAAATGTGTTGTAATCATGAGACGCAATTTAAGACTTTGAGGTGCAAAAACAATTGTTGATGCGGTAAATATGACCCCTGCTGATGTTCTCCCATGATATCAGTTTATGAAAATCTTTCATTTTTTACTTCACTGAGCATCTGCTGGACAGATGGAATGATCAGTGTTTAGTCCTTGTAACAACACACTATAACAGAGATTACTTCTTACACCAATGGACAAAAACAACATTATTTAGCATTTCTAATATCTGACAAATGTGTCTGTAAATTGTTTGGATGCTGAAAATATCTTTTTAACCAACAGTTAGTTCCAGTTCTCTGATCTGATTAGTCGAGCAGCAATTCAAAAGCAGGAGGGATTTGAGGGAGTGAGTGATTCATTTAAAGGCATCTTAATTTAAGGGTATTATACCCCTTTTTACAAGATGTGAAATAAGTCTTTGTCCTCAGAGTTGTGCGTATAGTACGCAATAAAGTGCGTATCATATGCACGCGAAAAACTGCAAACCCTTTTTGGTGTACACGTTCCACAGCATTGCAACTCATATTATTTATACGCATTTTCGTGAGATCGGGCTCAAAGACTGCTACTAGTTGCAAGACAGCTCTTGGTTTGTTTGGAACTATTTTCATTCATGAAGCAAAACAGCTGACAATATTGTTTAAAATGTAAGAGACTCAGTATTAACTTGTTAATTCTTGCAGCTGTGCTGTTTTTGCTTGTGCCTACAGCCTAAAGTATACTCCCCTTGTCCACGTTCCAGTCCGACTCACGGTGTGATAGTGTAGAAATATCTTATATAACATATACATCCTCCGTCAGTGTAAATGTAGAGCTTCATAATAACCTCTTGCACACAGAATTACACAAAAAAAATGATGTAGTTTCAAATTTGGATTGCAAAGGTTTGATGCATGTGACCCTTAGACGCTTTGATGTGCAAGCCTTCACCAAGGTGGCCCTCTCCTTCCTCAAAATGATTATCCATGGTGCAGAGCTGGAGTCAGACCTTCCAATTTACAGAGCCATTGCTGAGGGCAAGGAAGACCAGCATAATCAGCCCTGAACCCCATTGTGTATGGTAATCATAGCTGCATGGAAAAGACTGCTGCCATACTAGTGACCTCCCAGGGCGTCAACACAGGATATTGATTATCAGTCTGATACTGAGTGATCCTTCAGCATTGTGATGCATTATGGATTTTGTTGCCGATGGTTAGCTCTGATGAATGAGGAATGCAGATCCAAGCTCCTCTGCTTGCCTTATATTATATCCTAAATGCTTGCTTTCCACAAATACATTACACTTTGGTGTTCTATGGTGTTTCTAAAGCAATCAAGGTACAAGTTCCATGCTTTTTCTTTTGTGGGAACTTATATTATGTAAGATACACTATATTGCCAAAAGTATTGGGACACCCCTCCAAATCTTTGAATTCAGGTGTTCCAATTACTGCCACAGGTGTATAAAATCAAGCACCTAGGCATGCAGACTGCTTCTACAAACATTTGTGAAAGAATGGGTCACTCTCAGGAGCTCAGTGAATTCAAGCATGGTAGCATAGGTTGTCATATGTGGACTACTAAATATTCTATGGTCAACTGTTAGTCGTATTATAACAAAGTGGGAGCAATTGGGAACAACAGCAACTCAGCCACGAAGTGGTAGGCCACATAAAATCACAGAGCGGGGTCAGCACATTGCAATTTTCTGCAGAGTCAATAGCTACAGACCTCTAAACTTCATGTGGCCTTCAGATTAACTCAAGAACAGTATGTAGAGAGCTTCATGGAATGGGTTTCCTTGGCCGGGCTGCTGCATCCAAGCCTTACATCACCAAGAGCAATGCAAAGCGTCGGATGCAGTGCTGTAGTTGCCTGGAGAACAGTAGTTGCCTGACTGCATTGTGCCAAGTGTAAAGTTTGGTTGAGGGGGGATTATGGTGCTGGGTTGTTTTTCAGGGGTTGGGCTTGGCCCCTTAGTTCCAGTGAAAGGAACTCTTAAGGCATACCAATGTGGACAATTTCATGCTTCCAACTTTGTTGGAACAGTTTGGGGATGGTCCATGACTGTATGACTGCGCTCCAGTGCACAAAGCAAGATTCATAAAGACATGAATTCCCCTAGCTTTAGGAGTAGGTAGTGTGAAAAAAAATGTACTGATATAATCCACCATTAAAATGTGGCATATGTTGAAATGATATTCAGTTAATTATAATTAAAACAATTTCACAACAAATAACTACGCAACATAACTAAATTACCAAAAACATAATAGTGTTACCCAATCTGGCTTATTTTTAAAATACATTCATTTGTAAAATGTTTAAACTTATTTGTATGCTAATTTAATATTTATTAGTAGAAATATAAGTTTCTTTAAAAAAAAAAAGGCCACACTTTAGATTAGGCCCAATCCTCACTATGAACTATAACCTTTGCCTCAATAAACTACTAATTACTGCTTTTAATAGTTAGTATGGTAGTTGTTACATTACGAATAACACATTAATATGTGCTCTATAAATACTAATAAATAGTAATATACATGCTAATAAGAAACTAGTTAATAGTGATCATTTGACCAAACATGGCATATTTTTTAAATAAATATATTGTATACATTTTTTATAATTTATATTTATGCTAATTAATTATTGATCAGAAGAAATATGAATATGTTTGTATGATTTTCAGGCATTATTTTGTTCTCTACTACTCTTTGAAAATGCCTGTTAATTTTGTAGCCTTTAGGAAAAAATGAGATCTGAATACAGATCTGGAACAGAATCGTTGTGCAACAAGCCACAACTTATTTCAAAACAGCTGTTATGTAACCTAGCTAAGAGTCTGCCTTTGTTGTTGTTGTTGATGTTATTGCATGGGTTTGGGTGCAGGAACAAAAAAACACCCCTTCCCCTTTTTGCAATCGCCCACACAAACACATAAAGTCCATTAGACCACTGCTCAGAGGAGATGCTAGAAAATGCTCTCACAGTTCAGTCTAGTTCATCGCCTTTCTATTTTCTCCACAGCGACAGAGGCATGTGCTGGAGTATTGGATCTGTCACTGTTCCCCTCTGCTTTTTGTGATACTAATTAGCTTGTCTATTGCTTCCTGAATCATGATCGAGGACCCTACAGCTGAGCTGAATTTAAAAAAAAGGTCCCGCATAAAAGTCCCATACAGGACAAAGTGTGCTGGATTCAATCATTTTTAGAGAGCAATTTCAATAAAAAATTGTCATGAAGAGAATACTTTCCATTTCTTTGAGTTTTATGAATCCTGCAGGTTTCATAAAATCCATGGCTGATTCTGTGATTCAATCCCTGGTGATTTCTGTAATTGTCAATCTGATTTCGATTCAGTCATTTTGTCGCCTCCTCTGAAAGCTGACTCATTTTTATCAAAAATGAAGTGGTAATGGACCCAAACAACTTTTCAAGATCCCAATTGCCCAGGAGGGTTGTACTAGCATTAGGGAAAAGGGAATGCACTGTAGCTTTGCATAAAACATCTGCGGGTATTTTAGAGAAAGCCGCCGACCCTCAGAGAGCAAGCTGGTAAGAAGAGAGTCATAGAGTAAATGTTTTTCTTCCCAAATCTGATTGGCCAGATTGGAAAACTTTCCTGGCGAGCGACTCAGACAGTCTAAAAATAAGGACGGCAAATAAAAACAGCACAGCAACATATTTCAAACCTGTGGATTATTGTTGTGTTTTCTTGGGAAGGTAATAGATTGTCCATGACTTCTTGTTTGACAGAAGGTTATTGCTTTAGAGATTTTCTTGAAAATATGTCTTGGCTGTATTAGTCTCTGCACTAAGATTAGAGTGGAAATGTTATAACGGTATATCAGTTCATGTATGGCAGCCAATGATTTCTATCATTATCACACTACAATTAATAACAGGCTGCGTCCAAAAGCTTAGGCAGCTGACTTATTGCCTCACTGCCCTATCAGGCAATGGCTTTCCAGGAAGGAACCTCACGAAATTGATAACGGACAGACTTCTGAGGCAGTGTAACGGTTTAATGATCTACAACAAAATAGAGGGGCTTTGGTGATAACTAAGCAAATAGTTTCTTGCTAGAAATGCCATCAAACGTGGAAAATGTTGGTGAAAAACATGTTCACACACAAACTAACTACCAACCACAACTTTCAGACGCCACCCATCTTTATTTTTTTAGCTGTCTGTCACAGAATGGAAAGCACAGGATTGTGGCATATCAAAGGCAATGGAGGATACATCTATGCTGCCTTGAAAAATTGATCAGATGAACGTCTCTCAGGAGCTCAGACATGCCTTGATGCCTTCCTACCCTGGAATGCATGGCACCGAAGTGGGCAATACGGCCTAACAGGTTATATCAATTATTATGGCTCAAAGATTTTAAGTTAATTTTAATATCTATCTTGTGTTTGTAGACCGTCCACCCGTTCCGGTTAATGTTTCGGTCATGCACCTGAGAGCTGATTCAGTAACCGTGTCCTGGGAGGTGCCTGAGGGTGACATCATCATTGGCTTTTCCATCTCCCAACAGGTAAATTACTTTTCAAGGAATACATTTCAAAATTTTACACAAAATATACCCTGTCAATTGTAATATTTTTAAGAATGCTGAGATTGGTTGCTTCTGTGCCTTTTGTAAACAAGCAGAGGAGACATTTGCACATTTGTTTTTGATTGCCTATTATCCAGACAATTTTGGTCTGACCTTGGCTCATATATTTATTGAAGAGAACATGAACATGTACCACATGAAATATAGTAAATCTTACATTATAATGGGCACATTTAATCTGATTTAATATTGCATATGATGGTTGATGTGTGTTATTTTTATTAAATGAACAAGATATGTTTTGTATAATACTGATTGTAGGCGTCCATACATCCATCTTCCATACCCCTTGGGTCGCAGGTGTGGGTCGGGGTAAGTGGTTAGGGTAACGTTAGAATAACATTAGAGCAATGTTAAAATAACGTTACAAGAACATTAAAGTAACGTACGAATAGTTTTACTCTAAAAACGAACTTTCTATTTCCATTAAGAAAATGTTCCTGGCTAACAAAAACAACCCTAAAAGGTGCACTGTGTAAATTTTAGCGGCATCTAGTTGTGAGGTTGAGAATTTCTTACCGCCCACCACTCACCCCTCTCTTTGGGGTGTATGGGTGTACCCCCGTGGTGTATGAAAATAGAATTGGCTCATTCTAAGGTAATAAAACGTAACGGTTGGTCTTTATACACCACTGAAGACATAGTTATGTATATTATATTGCATTTCTGTCAATAGATCCTCCTAAATATTACACAATGCACCTTTAAAAAGAACGTTCTGGGAACCAAAAATTGTTAGCTGGGACCTATTGTACATTGTACTGGAATATTACTGTTATCGCCAATACCGGTATATTGTCACACCCTTAAATAACACAATATCGATATTTAATGTTATGGCAATATTAAATACCTGTCAGTAATGTTATGCAATCGTTTGTCTGCACATCTGTAATGGCTGTGCAGGCGACGCTCGCAGATTAATGTATTATTAATTTAGTCAAGGACTTCCATCAGACTCCCCTAAACTGAGGCTGCTTCAGAGCCCAAGGGCAGAGGAAAGTGCTTTGGGTCTATTCGCATACTGTAAAGAATGCAGAGCTAAATGCAACATTAAGTTAGAGGTCAGAATTATAGCTGAAATTAAAGGCTGTCATGTTTGGCTCGCAGGTCTTCGAGAAGATCCTTTAGTGCCCTAATGTGTGATTTATATTTTTTAGGTGACCTCACAGAAAGTGCTTACTGTTACTGCACTACTGACCTCTAAACAGCATGAGCTGTTTGAAATGTCAGCAGATACCAGCCTGAAGCTCTGTAGGTGACGTTTCAGAGTTTGTAAATTCAACAGGAGCTTGAAAAGTTGTTGTTGTTTGAAAGAGCATCTAAATGTAGGTAGTTTAGACAACAGATAAACCTAGACTACAAAACAGCCCATCACAACCTACAGCATATAATTCACCATAATACAGTATATTAGATGTCTGATAGGAACAGTGTGCATTTACTTATACAGTTAATTGTAACATTAGATATGAGTTAAAGCATCAAATGCATCATTCAATTTATTGTTAAAGGAAATAATTGGAAACATCTGTGTTTTTCATAAATCATGAAAAGGATAATTTTTGCTGAATTTTGTGTCTGTATTTTTAATTGTCATAATACCAATAAACCATGAATTCGAAATAATAATATGAATAATGAAGATGTTTAAAATATACATTCAGTTCATGGAATTAAAAAACAGTAACTATTAAAAATAGACACCAGTTATAACATTTCACAACTTTTTACTTCAAAATAAAAACCTGAAAATCCTAAAATCTAAAAAATGAAATCTAAATGGATTACTGTTCACAAATCTACAAACAAATAGATATACAAACTTTTCATACATATAGTAAAAATCAAATTTCCAACATAAATGTACAGATCAGAACTGGAATAATTATCATAAATGTTGATGTTCATATATTGTCAAGATTAAAGGCCTGTTTACACATATTTTATTAGTTTTAAAAAATCATTCTAAATGTCCACACCACAACTATAATGGAATTCATTCGTTTCAGAATTATTATTATTTTTTCAGCTGATGAATGATAAAAATCAGCCCATGCTTAGAATAAACAGAACAATATTTTGTAATAGTTATAGTTATCTTATTATTTATCGTTGTTGGTATGAACAGACATTAATTAAAATGTCAAAAACATAACCATTTAATAAATATATTGAGATTTAATCTATGGTCAAGAAGACAATTCCTTATTGTTTTACCCTACCTTACCCAATAAATGCAATTCATGGTTTGCTTTATTATGTAACACATATGTATATACAATCAAAACAAAAAAGATTCAGACAATTTTTACTAGGGTGCAGGACACCATAGTTTATTTATGTAAGTGAGGATAGCAAAATAAAGGAAACTGTGACATATTATACCCAAACATTCTTCATACAGTGGACTACCAGTAAAATTTATAAAAAAATTGGGACCAAAATTATTCACACTTTGACCTGATCATGTTTTGCTCAAGTTTTTATTCTTTAATTGCTAATGTGACCTTTTACACCACAGACTGAGTGAAATGAAGCATTGCTTGCTAATTAATTTACCTAAATTGGTATTATCTATTTACCGGTGTGTACTTAAATTTAACCGCTGACAGCTGATTGGTTGATTGTAATCCATTACATACTTTTCTATCAAAGTTATCTGACATTACCAAGATGAATGTGTTCTGACACAGTTTGAGTTCTTGTCACATTTTATTACCATTTTCTAAACTATAGTGAATAAACTGTGATAATGTGAGAAAATGTTGAGGGTGTCTGAATAAATTATTGATTTGACTGTATATATAAATATACATAGATTACCATCTACCTTAACATAGATTACTGCTTCTTCTAATCTAATCAAGTGGTTTGACTCTTTCAGAGAATGGACGGCAAAATGCAGAGGTTTATCAGAGAGGTGAACACCACCAGCAGATCCTGTGTGCTGTGGGACCTGGAGGAGGAGACGGATTACATCATCCAGGTTCAGTCCATCGGCCTGTACGGAGAGAGCCAGGCCAGCACACGTGTCCACTTCAGAACCCTAAAGAAAACTGACCGTTTCCCCTCAAACAGTTCAAACCAAGGTAACAGCCCACCTTCACTCCTTTTCCACATGGGTATATCATTCTTTACACTTGTTTTGATGCAGTCCATCATAGCTTGACATTTAGTATGAAACATAAACATAATTGTTTACAGTATCGGGGGATTCTGCCATTGTGTTCAACAGTTCCCTTTCCTACAACCCAATTAATTATTGATGAACACTTCACGCATGGATGCAGGTAGACCTAGTTACTGCCTCTCATTTACAGCTCCAAATTCTAATCAGCCCGCTGCCTCTCAGGGGGATACGCTGTTTATTTGGCGCTGTGCGGCACGAGCGGGTGATCCCTAATAGCAGGCCATTGAGTGCATTCTTAACACCCATATCAATGTTGTGCTGATGCGCAATGTTTTTGAGAGATTTTCTCTTCTGTATGAAATCTAGCACTGAAAAAAACACTGAAAACCAGAGAAATCAAGCTGCCTTCAACATGAGAGTAGCTATTTTTGCCAGCCATGTTGACAATAACAAAACATCCAGGCTTGTGCACACCAACGCAGATGGAGCGCTCGAAATTAATCATCTGAGCATTCAAAGATCCTCATAGTTCAGAAACATGCTCCATATGTCATTAACGCTCTCCTGCCTTAAACTGAAAAGGCATATATTTAAAGCATTAAAGGGCTGATGAATTGAGAAATCAACTTTCCCTTGAGCCTTTGATATATTAAAGGTCATGGTAATATAAGAATATCCTGTAAGTTTCAGAGCTGAAAACACTCTTGTTAGTCAAAGAAAAGCTTTTATTGACACCAGACCCAGTTAACGTCAGCTCTCAAATATATACTGATCAATGACGTAATAGAAGGGGGAAATGCCGCCTCAACAGATAAATGTGTTTGCCTGCTTCTGTAGCCCTGCCCACCGACTCATGGAGCTAAACTGTGATAAACGGAGTTAATCGCACTAGCAAGCAATAAACATGCCGAAGATAGCAAGATAATCGTTTGTAAACAAGACACAGGTCGATACTGGATTTGCAGACATATTGAGATGTAAACACAATGCTGTGCCTTCTATATTGGATCTGACAGGAATGGTGAAACACACTTATGTGAGTAAAACAGGTTTTTATATGTAATAGTATTGCATTGTTACAGATGGTAAATGGACTGCATTTATATAGCGCTTTTAACAGACCCATGGCCATCCAAAAGCGCTTTACATATTGCCTCACATTCACCCATTCACTCATTCATTCATACACCGACAGCGGTGACAGCCATGCAAGGCGCCATCCAGCTCGTCGGGAGCAGCTGGGGTTAGGTGTCTTGCTCATGGACACCTCGACACTTGGTCAGGTGGATCCAGGGATCGAACCACCAACCTTCCAGTTTGTAGACAATCTACATGAATCACTGCCGTCCCTACAGATTGTTATGATTATGTGTAACTTAGCACGCTGTCACAGGCTGGAGAATCCTTTATTTGTTGGTTCATTGCGATTCAGAATCAGACTCGGACATGTATGGGCCAGGGCTCGCAAATGCCAACGTCCCGGGGTGTTTCCCAGACGGGCTACCCCCATCGGCCCGTAAGCCCGTCGGCAGGCCGGTGAATTTTTAATAGTGAAATAACATTCTTTTCTTGACTTGATATTTGAAAAATGCATGTGTGTGTGTGTACGCGGTTCACGCTTATATCCACCGAATGGGTGGGCCAAGTAATAACAAAATAAATCAATCGCGGGTGGATGAGAGATAACTCATTGTGTTTGTTTGATAAATACGGTTTGAGAGCCCTGTGAGAGAACCTTTCCGGTTGCCGCTTTCAAAACAATTCCCACATGCACTGACAGAAGCTGAAGCTCATTAATTATACAAATGTTATCCAATCCTAGCCGTGGGCATTTACTGCCAAGTCTTCAGTGCGGCACGCCCATCAAAACCGAGCGTGTCTTGAGAGAGCCTCAAAACCAGTGGAGAAAATAGCCTATTACTTCATTATGATGTTTTTGAATGTAAAAACGACGCGAACATCATAAGTAAACCTCAGACAACAGTATACATTGTTTTTAAAAGCCAGTTCATGACACCTTTAAGTATATATCAGCAGACTTTTTTAGATATCCCGTTTGGTTTCACTCTTGCTGGTACGGGAATGTGGGTAATTAAGGAAGTTCATTGAAAACCATAGATCTTTTAGTTTAATTGAACTATATTTAGAATTATTTCTAAAGCTTCCTTACAATCGCAAAGGTAAAAATGTAGTTTCTTTCTTGATGCTTTTGTAAACGTTTGAATTTAGCTTGGCTGTCAGCAGTGTACAAGGCCACAGTCTGAACAGTTCTGCCTGGACAGAATTTCATTGAGGCATAAAAAAAAAGCAATAAGATGTTTTCTTAACATACATCTATCTTTTTCTTATATTTTCTATTTTTCATAGTAGCTGAAATTCAAGGAGCTTTAAAAATCTCTTCATTTTTCTGGCCTCTGTCTTCGTAGTTTCTAGCCCAGTACACTTGAAAAACGGTATTTTAATACATAAAACAAATAATAGTCTACAATTCTTTTCATGCAGTCATGATATTGTTTAATACATTGACAGATGTGAATGCATTTGTGGAAGTTGTGTATCCAGATGTCATGCAGGTAATTACGTAAGAGATAATACAGTTTGCATTTTATTTACACAAAATACATTTATATTTATATATTTGTTTTGTGAGAATGACTTGCTGTAAGTTATTCTGCTTGTCATACTTGACCCGTGGACATTATTTTGAGTTGAAACTTTTAGTTATTTTACTTAAAGGAACACTCCACCGTTTGTTGAAATAGGGCTTATTCAACATCTTTCCTACATTTAGATATGTGGGCAAATGCATTTTTGACTGGCGAAGCACTGCTACTTGGGAGCAGAGATATCACGCAACACATGAAATCCCACAACTTCTGTCAACATACATTTCATTTGTTGCGTGATATCTCTGCGCCCAAGAAGCAGTGCTTCCCCATAATATAGTCCCAAGTCAATATCTGCCTAGGAAATCGCATAGCCTTAATCTGCATCACTATTTGTATTCGTTGTGAATACGCAGGCCGCCAGAAGGAAATAGGTGGGGGTTTTTTTGTTTGTTTTTTATCACTTTTACTCAGGACATGCTAGCTGGCAACATAGGATTTCATTCATTATGCTAAGCTAAGCTAGCGGTGACCTAAATTAATCTAAATGTAGGAAAGAAGTTTAATAAGCCCTTTTACTAAAAACGGTGGAGTGTTCCTTTAAGCTACTGCTAAGAAACATTAGACAAAAAATAGAAAACAGTCAACCTAAAAACAAAATAATCATTTTGCTACAATATATATGCAATATTTAACCTACATTTTAAATTACATTTTAATTAAATTTTTCATTTGAAATTAAATGTTACTATCTAGTTTTCCTTCTAAAATGCTTGTCACTGTACTTAATTTTTTTAATTTTTAAATCCATTATACTGTGATCTTTTTTTATTATTAAAGTATTTAATACTTGTTTGATCCTTCAGATCATATTTTTTCCTCGTTTTTTGCTGGGTTCAGTATTGAGGGTAATAGAATTGATCATAGAAAAAGTCATAATGATCTGAATATGATCTCTTACAAGTTCAACATCTTCTAAATACGTACATTTTCTGACACAAGTGGCTCCATTTCCTCAGAATGACTATATGGCATTTTCTCCCAGAGAAATAAATTAACAATGCATCATTTAAATATAGACATTTACAATCGAGCACTCAGTTCATGACCCAGTGATTCATGGCATATTCGCAGGAGGTTCAATTAGTGCAGTCTCTCTCAATGCATCAATGCATCTCTCTCTATTCCTATAATAATGAATCATGATGCAGCAACAGTTAAATACATTCTCCAACCCTCCCTCATCTATTTGAAATTAGAAGCAATAGACTTAGCAGGGAGTATTTGCCATCTGCTTACAGACAGGAATCCACAATGCAGCGTGCTACTTTTCAAAGTCAACTTGCCATAATCGCCTAAGGAATCTGGCAAATATCTAAACAAATCCGAAAAGGAAGGAAGTCGTCTTCATAGAGGAAAAGTGTGCCAAGTCACTGAGTAATGTATCTTGTTTTGTGACTCTAGACAGTTTCACCTGCATCTCTGAGGTATTTTTGACCAATACTTCTCATGTGCTGTCTGAAGATGATTCCCATTGGACTCAATTACTGTGATACTTCAAAGAACTGCGTGTGTATAGAAGCTGAGTCAATATCAACAAACCTGTGCATCCTGATGAGGAAAGACCCATCACAATTACAACTACAAAGACAATAAACAACTCATAGCAAGCACAATGCTTTCCACAACATGTCTTGCATTGTCTTTCACACTGGAAAAAATAAAGTAAGTCATATAGGGTTGCGTTTACACTGGAATCTGACATAGATCGGTATTTGTGGCACATGTTTAAATACAAAAGTTGGCATGAGATCCAATTTTATCGCATCCGTTCTGAGCCACTTCCAAATATGTTTTTTTTTATCAGATACATTACCGATATCTGGACATCTCACCAAGTCTAATGCATGGGCATTTTGTGTGTGGAACTACTGTGTGTGGATGGGACAAGACACACCCACTTTTTACGACTAATGATATAGGACCCAGTCACTTTTATCGTCTTTAATTCAGCGTATGTCTGTTTACCTACCAATAACCGATAAACGCTTTTTTTCCACTTTTCAAATTTTTACTTCAGTTTTATTGAAAATAAATTCCTTTCTGATCTGATATGTGATGGGAAAAGGTGGATTCGAACCTCAGAACGATTTGCGTCAACTTGATGCCATGCGTCTTAGCCCTAGACTATTGCCGCGGTAAATTATTCTATGATTTCCGTAATTTTGTCTGGCCCTATCAATCGTTTAGTAAACGGTGGTATATTTGTAGTTAATGTAAATGGCATCTAACGTTACTGCAGTAAAAAAAATTCTGAGAGAGAGGACCCACCCACATTTTATTCGCTTCCGACGCCCATGGTCTAATGGCGTGTATATCTAATTCCCCTTTGAATTCCAAACCATCACAAGGCGAGGGTGCCATGTTTGCCAACAAAGAAAGCTTTTTAATGTCAAATTTTAGCCGTGTTTCCACCGTAGGAACTTTCCCTAGGAACTAAGGACTTTGGGGTGGCACTCTGAGTGTTTCAACCGCAGGAGCTATGGTCTAAATGAAGTTCCGGGCAAAAATCCCCCTCAGAAAGTTCACGAAGTAGTACTTTTTCAAAATTCAGGAACTTTTGGGGGTGCTGAACATGCTGATTGGTTGAGTTCACGCTGCATTTTGATTGGTTGACGCCATGCAACATTTTATTTCAACCACCATTTGTAAAAGTCTGTTGCGTTGCGTACGGTAAGAGTTGTTTGCTATTCGAATCAACAATGGAGTTTAAAAAATACGACCGTTGGACCGACGACGAGGTTAAGGCTTTATTAAGCTTATACGTAGAGAACAAAATCCAGTGGGAACTGGAATGTTGTGCGCAGTTCTACATCACTGGACTAATTTGCCTAATCTTCACGATACTTTAGACCGCGATGGAACCGCAGACAGCAGCAGGGCTAGGGGAAAAAAGTTCCTGGCACAAATTGTTCCGGGTAATTTCAGTGGAAACGCAGCTTATGAAGCAGATGTTCCTATATGCGCTCAAACTATTGAGGTGGAAAATTTCAAAGAGACTGCGCACACAGAAACATTCAGAAGCATAGATACGTGTTTTCAACCTCTGCACCGTAAATTGTAGAAATAAAATCATATTTCTCAGCAACAATGTTTATAAGCTGTTTTTGTAATTAAACTCACATTTATTAGACACTCTGTACAGATGTGGTTTACTCTCTCTCACACAGTCTCTCTCTCTCTCGTTAATTTATTCAAATTCATTCAGATAATGTAATCTTGCCACGCTGGCAATAATCATGGTACCAGCAGACGTGAATTATATAAATCATTTTAATAGCATGCCCATTCAAAATCCGAGGGTCAACCATGTTGCATAGTAAAGAGTTCAACAGAATAATTTCTGACAAAAATCAGATAAAAAGATCAGATCTGTGCATTAAAACTTTGCAGTGTAAACACAGCCTATAGGTTTTGGAACAACACGAGAATTTTAAAGTACCGCAGTGATTCTTTTTGGGTTACATAGGCTACATGTGCAACAACATCTTTGAACTGATCTCAGGCTGGTGGAACTAATGAGCAGATGTCTTGCTTTGGTTCCTTAGGCCAAAGAGGAAGCATTATGTTGTCTGACGTATAGCAGCTCCCTTTTAAAGTACTCCAGAGAGCTCCCCCGTTGGGCTTTTGGAACAAAACCAGTTAAATAAACAGCATTGCATCCCACATGAGGCTCTTATCTCTGTTGAGAGAAGTGGCAAGGGTATGTTGAACCTGTTTAATGCCGTGGAGCACAGACACAGTAATCATTTTCCACACATGAGTGAAAAACCTTTACACGTCATTATAAATATTCATGGGGATGATGAGAGGAATATTTCGCTGTCTTCTGTCCTGACTCTTTAGTGTCAGATAATGTGAATGTAAGCGAGCGCTCATCTCAATACGTTGAGACCGTTATCGGAAATCACGACAATGCTTGTGATCCTTCCAGTAATTGGAAGGCAGAATCAACCCCTCCCCCCTTACTTTTTCATTTTATGACAGCGGGTGTCTCAGTGGCAGTGCCGCTTTTATCCAGAAAGGAACAGCAATTGGGAAGAGTGGTGCTCTGGACCAACTCCACACAGGTTAAAAGATACTTGGAGGAGAAAATGGGCCTGAATTCAATCCCTTTAACACAGGATTAATAATGAAGACAGATGGCCGGTTAGATCCGGCTGAGGTTGGATGGTGGTGGTGATAGGGATGCTGGGAAATTGACCAGCTATGGGATACATACTTGGGGGATACATACTTTATGGGATACATACTTTAATTTTACTTAAAATTAATCACATAAGCCCTGGCTGCATTCTACATTGAATTTTTAATGGTCCTGTGTGTTAGTGTGTGTGTACTTCTTTTAATTACATTTTATTAAAGTTATTAAAGAAATAACATTTTTAAAAGTATTTTTTTTTCTGTGCTTAAAGGGATTGTTCACCCAAAAATTTTAATTCTGTCATGAATTACCCACCCTCTTGTCATTGCAAACCCATTAGACAACACAAATGAAGAACTTTCATTTCATTTTCATTTTTGGATGAAAAATTACTAACCCTTTAAATACAGTCTATAAGTCATTTCCCTAAAAAAAGTGTAAATTTTTACACAAATAATTTGGTACAATTTGCACTTTTTATCTGTCCTCACTGTCAGACAGAAACCTTTTATCTCCAAAAACACTTACTTTAAGAAAATGAAAGAAGAAAAATCTCAAATTGATGGAGTTATGAGGTTTTTGACCAGTGAATTTCGAAGAATTCCAGACATGCGTGTTTTGTCCGACATTTGGCATCTGAGGACGCAAGTGCATAGCATTACCTTTTCAACCAATTATAAAGCTTATTATAGCTCTGTGTGTGCTTATTTCTTCCTGTCATCTGGCCAAGGTCTCATGCTATAAATAAAGATTCTTTATTTACCCTTGCATTGCAAACAATAAGAGATGGTCCAAACTGTATGAGGCACTTTATTTACAATAGAGGCAGGATGGAGTTATGAGGCTTTACCAAAAGTTTGACGATACTTTTGGAAGTTCTTTTTAATACTTATCATTAGTTTTATATATTTAGCAAAACCCACAGACAGACATGGGGTGGCCAGTAGTTATGATTTAGGAAAACAAAATATATAAATGATGAAATACAGAGATACAAGGTTTCCATTCGACAGTGATGAAAAAGTTATCACACAAGGGGTGTTTACATGACAACAATGTACTAATAAAATAAAAAAAAGTTTTTGAAAAGTTTGGGGTCAGTAAGATTTTTTTTTTTTTTAAATTACTACTTTTATGTAGCAAGAGCAATTGTATCTAAAGTGACAGTACAGACATCGATAATGTTTGAATTTCAAATAAATGCTGTTTTAAACGATCCTAAAAAAAGTATCAAACGTTCCATGAAATTACCCCAAATTTATAAACCATAGTGCATAGAATTAAAAATCAAAATGTCTTATTCTTGACCACAAGAATGAAAACTGTGATGACTCTATCAGCTATAATGACCATTCAGTTCTCAGTACAATCACTCAAAGAAGCTCCTCTGTCTCTTCTAACAGATGACCCAACTGTCCAAGGCATGGATAAAGGTCGACACCTGCAGACAGGGGAGATGATCATCATTGTGGTGGTGCTTCTTATGTGGGCAGGTGAGACACTGATGTCAGCTCAAAAGAAATTAATTTCATCCTATAGTCCTGGAATTCTGTTATGACTGTTTATATCTACTGAGAAAAACTATGCTTGCAAACATCACCTCATAAATGATTCAACTTCAAGAGAGATGAGTCTGAGAAAGAGAGAGCGGATCATAGTTTGTCTTTGATTTGCTAATGGCTATTAATTTTTCACCTGAATAGTTTTAACATCACTTGAATTAAATGGTACTTAAAATTCCACTGTACATGCCAGCCCTAAAAAGCCTTTTGAAACCATAATATGCATTAAACCGATAAAATATGAAATGTACTGCTTGAATTTTGAGAAGGGCACAGGAAATAGAAGCACTTCTCTTCTTACGTAAGGCACTGAGCCAGTCTACCTCACTGTCACAAAATAATTCATGCGCTCAATTGCAACTGCCACTCCAGCAAACAAGGAATGTCTTCGCACTGCTGGGCTTTGACTACTGAAAGGAATTCTGTCTGCCCCTCTCAATCCAAGAGGATGCTGAGCGTGTGCAACATTAAGAGCAGGGGCGGCCCCCACACCTTGATTTAAACGTGACTCGGTCGCCCTGGATTTACACTCAGAAATGCTAAATATGATTTAAAGGTAACCTATTATGCAAAATTCACTTTTACGTTTGAACATGAAAGTGTGTAGTGTGTACAAACCTATAATGGTAAAAAATGAATGCAGCAGCCTGACACAGCGCCTCGCTCCTCTCAGGGAACCATGGTTACATACGTAACCTGAGACGTTCCCTTTCAAGGGAACTTGCGCTGTGTCGAAACGCTGCAGGAACTTAATACCCACGCCGCTATAATACCAAGTGCCTGTCTGTGTGAAATCTTAGCGCACACTATGTCACAAACACTCGAGACCCCGGAGTCGAAGCCACACCCAGGTTTTAACCATACTCCGAGTTGAATGGGCTCAGATCCTTAATGATGAAGGTTGACCGGCCAACTCATAAGCAACTGAAATAGCCTCAGCTATCCATTTGCTCAAAGTCTGCTTAGATGCAGGCTTCCCCTTACTAGGGGACCTACACCATACAAACAACTGGTCAGTTTTACACCACAGGGCAGTACTGTGGCCGTAAGCATCTAATGCCCTTACTGAGCAAAGCAGATTTAATTTCTCCCTGGTCTAGTTTCTAAAACAGACGGAGCTCTGGAGTGAAGAATGGTCTCTACTGAATCACCTCAGTGGGAGGATCTGAATCTATGAGCTGGGCCCCCTCAGAAGCCAAGCCCACAGTTTCCATAACTCTAGGTGGGGGTGAAATATTGACCCCATCCCTTGGAAAAGAAGGTCTCTCCTGACAGGAATCTCCCCCGGAGGGCAGTCTAGGAAAGACACTTTGTTCTGATAGCCACACTTGGCCCAACCAGAACGGGGCTATTAGTAACAGACGAACCCTGTCCCGGCGTCCCTCTCCAGAACTCCTGGGAGCAGCACCAGGGGAAAGGCATACAGACGCAGCCTCGGCCACGTCTGCACCATGGCATCCAACCCCAGAGGAGCTGGATAAGCCAAAGGAGCTCCACCACCTGAGGGTGGAGTCTCCACTTCCCGGGTGTCAATCCCTGCCTCGACAGGAAATCTGCTCCGTGATTTACTCATGATTGCCCTACAGCCGATGAGGAATGCATCCGTTACCAGTCCCTGGGACAGAAACCAAGGATTATTCCACATAACCAAGGCATGAAGCCAATGCCGTGTGACCTTGATCATGCAAAATGGATTTCCCCTCGGGGAGAACCCCTTGGTCTTGAGCCACCACTGCAAGGTTGGACGCTGCTGCCATCAGACCTAACAGTCTCTGAAACTGTTTCACAGTAAGTGACTGGCCTATCTTTACCTTATTTATGGCTATGAGAATCGTTTCTACCCGAGCGGGCGTTAGATGAGCCTTCATGGTCTTTGAAATCCCAAACTACGCCTAGAAATGTGGTACTCTGTATTGGAGATAAAACACTTTCTTGGCGTTTAGCCTCAACCCGACACTTTCATGTGAGCGAGAACAGCATCTCGATGCTGAACCGCTAGTTGTCTTGATTGTGCCAGAATGGGCCAATCGTCTCAATAGTTCAGAACACAGATGCCCTGGAGGGAAATAAAGCTAGGCCGAACGGAAGAACCTGATACTGGTAAGCTTCGTCCCCGAAAGCAAACCTGAGGAACCTCCTGTGTTGAGGAAGGATGGAGACGTGCAAGTATGCGTCCTTTTAAGTCTATTGTGACCATCCAGTCGTCGGACCTGATTTGACATACAGTCTGTTTCAGTGAGAGCATTTCTTTTACTGCAATTTAACTGATGCAGATCTAGAATGGGACGCAGCCTTCCATCCTTCTTCGGAACTATAAAGTACTAGCTGTAAAACCTTGATTGGGAGGGACCCTCTTTATAGCCATTTTTCGCAGAAGAGTCTGTACTTCTTGTTCCATAACCAGAGCCCGCTCGGGGCTAACCACTGTGGATACCACCCCGTTATCTATCTGCAGGACCCAATCAGAGAAATTTGGCAGAAGTTTCCAGGCTGCCAGAAAATCTCTCGAGGCCAGCCTCTGGTGTTTGTTGAGCGTTCAGCTTGGTGTCCTGAAACGGAGCACAGGCAGGGAGCAACCGAACCGACCCTCTTTGATCCCTCCTCGTAGGGCATGAGCTTCCCCGTGACGCTACGTTTCCGGGCGGACATGGAGACATGGACATGCAGAACCTCTGGTGCTTCAGGGCGCAGCGGTCCTCAAGGCTCCGTGTAATGAGGTAAACACCGACCCACTCCGAAGGGGACTGCCATCAGAAGTCTGACACTTCCGGTGTCAGGACTTTATTTTATTTTTAATGCAGTCAAATATAAACCAGACAAGTAAAAACGGTCTGGATGAGAGGCTGCATATAGTGAATAGTATTTATCATTTAATCCCTCAGAATTAAATGCAGCCAAATATCAACCAGACAAGTAAAAATGGTTTGGATGAAAGGCTGAATATAATATTTTAATACAGATAATCTTCTGAAAAGTATTTATCATTTAATTCCTCAGAATTAAATGCAGCAAAATATCAACCAGAAAAGTACAAATGGTTTGGATGAAAGGCTGAATATAATGTATTAATACAGATAATCTTCCTAAAAGTATTTATCATTTAATTCCTCAGAATTAAATGCAGCCAAATATCAACCAGACAAGTAAAAACGGTCTGGATGAGAGGCTGAATATAGTGCATTAATACAGATAAACTTCTGAAAAATATTTATAATTTAATTCCACAAAATTAAATGCAGCCAAATATCAACCAGACAAGTAAAAACGGTCTGGAAGAGGCTGAATATAGTGTTAATACCGACATCAACAGATGAATATTTAACATTTAGTTTAATCAGAAAACATTTACAAAACTTGGTTTTCAAGTTGACCGACTGAATATTCACATATATATAGGCCTATTTTTTCTCACTTTTACAAAGGGAACCATAGACAGTCTGCAAACACACATAGGCCTACTTAGTTTGCACACGATCATAAGAGAGAGAAATTTCCGTCTGCTCAATTCCCCACGCATATATTGCGGACCATAATCCACACATTGCCTCAGCAAATGCGAGATCTGTGCCGCGATCTGTAGCAATTCCATTCTTATTGTAGATGCAGACCCATAATCTACGAGATGCCTCGGCAAACGCGCGATCTAAGCCACTAGACTCAACCCCGAAATCTACACGCTGCCTCGGCACACGCAAGACCCGAGATCGAGTCAGAATCTATATTGCAGACCCGTGATCTACACGCTGCCTCAGCAAACGCGAGATCCAAACCAAGGACCTTTGTTGACCATCTCCCCTTGAGAAGAAAGCCAACAGGAGCAGAGACTCTCGATAGTGCATGTTACACGTCGGGAATTTTATGAATGAACACTGTCAGCTCCGTTTTACTAGAGCTGACCGTGCAGCATTCTCCACTCCAAGCAAACAACACAATAATCGCGTGTATCCCCACTCGTAATGAAGCGAGGGTAGGGAGGAACACACGATCAAAAATGCTGTCTGCTCGCCATTATATGTCCTGTCTATATGTATTTTTTATGCTCTTTTTTTTTTTGGACAAACAACAATAAATAGACAAAGACAGTTTCACACAGAGCGCCTTGCTGAAGACAACAGAAGCTGACATCGTTTGGTTCAGGGGTGCTTTATAGTTTCCTGGTCAATGACGTCACCCGCATATGACGTCCCGTTCACGCCATTGGACTGATTTCACGAGTGCTTCACGACACAGTAACGCAGAGGCATTCCCGCAGCGTTTCGACGCAGCGCGACTTCCCTTGAAAGGGAACTAAGTTTTTTTAAGCTGTCGACCCCCCCAACATTTTTTAAATAAGCTTTTAGACATTGTTTTTTTTTGTTGTAATAAGTCAGAAATGACAAGGAGGCCGCTTGACGCGGATATACCTAGGTTTTTGCCTGATCGGATGGACAACCAGTGCAGCAAGATTCCCTGGAGTCTGATTGTCAATAATTGTCAAAAAAAGTTACAATTTCGATTCACTGTCTTAACATAATGATACGTTTGAAGTTGGCTCATTCTGTGATCGTGTGAAAAAGCTCACAGCGACTGGCCAATTGGTGGTGCCTTAACATGGAAAAAAAACATAAAAATGGCTATAACTACGCAACCCTAAGTCTGATTGACCTGAGAATTGGCATTCAGTGTCTTTGATCAAGATGCCAAGGACTGCCTTTGAGGACATTCGCGTATCTTGAAAAATGTAGCCGGCGGTGACCAATGATGTTTGAGCAGCTATCAGACTAGGTTAACAGAGGCCTATTGGAACGAAGCTCGCTGGACCTTCGCGTATTTCACATGCATAAAGGATTGTGTACCACACGATTTTTCGCACAAGCCCATACACAATTCTTGGGGGACTCTCCAGGTCAATTATCAACATTTTGGCCTTTTGGATAGCTATAGCTGGGCCCTTTACAAAACAGATATGGCCAAGTCTACCCAAAAGCTTACCAGGAAAACTCAGAACTTCACGAAAATAGGTGAGCTTATGCAACATATGATTCTAAACAAGCATGAAAAATTGGACCATACAGTGGATTTCCTTAGTAAATTGCTTTTATTGGCTGTAAATGGTCTTTTCTATCTCTAAGTGGTTACGGGCTTGTTAAATAAAACATTACACATGCGCATAAGGGCCTTAAAGCGCTTGAAGCCCTATTATTATTAAAAAATAATAATAATTTAGTTGCTAAAGTCCACCTTCAATTTTTAGATTTTTAAATCTGAACCCTTATCTGACCCTTAGAATTAAAAAGTCACTTTTTTGTTTTGAGATCACACTGAAATGGTCCGTGACATTGTTAATATGTAGTTTCTGTCATCAGAGCCTCAGAATTAGACTTTTCCTTATTTTGCTCAATAGTGTTGTTCTGGTGTTCAGGACTAATGTCTGTCCTCCTTTTTCCTTATTTCCTCTCTGTGTCTGGGTGGACCAAGTTTCTGATCATCTAACAGGTGACATTTGAAAAGCATTCAAAAGTTTGGGGTCGGTAAGATTTGTTTTGGTTTTTAAAAGAGGTCTCTTATGTTCAACAATGCTGCATTTATTTTGATCACACATTCAGTCAAATCTGTAGTACTGTGAATTAATATTACAATTTAAAACAATATTTTTTTATTTTAATATATATGTAATTTTATTCCTAATGGCAAATAAATAAATAAATTCATTTCAGCATCTTTCAGTGTCACATGATCCTTCAAAAGTCATTGTAATTTGCTTTTTTTTTTTAATCATGTAATAATGTCTTATTATCAATGTTGAAAGCAGTGCTGCTTAATATTTTTGTTCCATCTTTTTAAGATTCTTCGATGAATAAAAACTTCAGAAGAACAGCATTTATTTGAAATGGAAATTCTTATATTAATATAATGTCTTTATTGTCACCTTTGATCAATTGAATGCAACCTTGCTGAATAAAAGTATTAATTTCTTTAAAAATATATAGATTACTGACCCAAACTGACCCCATGAACAGTTATCTATGTTACAACCAGCACATTTTTTTAGTGAGGAGGACATTTTAAATACTTAAAGTCACAGTATGTTATAATCAAGCTATTTCGTGTCAAAAGGTCAAGGAAAAGCTTGGCACTATATACTGTATTTTAATTATAATTTTTCATTGATAGCTTTAATGATCCTATAAAATTTGAAGTTGGGTTGTATACATGCTAAGTGCTGAACTACTTAAGAAAATGGGCCCAGACAGAGGTGAAATGGAGGTGAACTGGGTACAATTTAGTTTTTCAGTGTTTTTGTGTAAGGTTTGGATGCTTCAGTGACTCTTGAGACCTATCAGTCTGTCTCTCCAGAGCTTTGTAGAGTTACAGCAGTACGACGACTCTGTGTCACCATGTCTTTTCTGTTTCTGCAGCCGTAATTGCCTTGTTTTGCCGGCAGTATGACATAATAAAGGACAACGATTCCAGCAACAGCAAAGAGAAGGCAAAACCATCCTCAGAGAGAAGCACACCAGAGCACCACAGCGGAGGTCTTCTGCGGAGCAAGGTGGGAATCTGCACCTCTTTCTCAACCTCTCAATCTTATCTAAATCACACATTCCTTTTAAAGAATGCGCAAATAAAAAAAGAAAGTAGTAATTTCTAAATTTACTTATTGACAATATGAACACAAAATATTTCATGTTTTGTCTGGTCAACTTCATGTCATTTGTAAATATGCATCCTTTCCTGTCATTCAGACCTGCAACACATTTCAAAAAAAGTTGGGACAGGAGCAATTTAGGGCTAGTAATGAGGTAAAATGGTTAAATAATGATGTGATTTGAAACAGGTGATGTCAACAGGTGATTGTAATCATGATTTGGTACAAAAGCAGCATCCAAGAAAGGTCTAATCCTTTAGGAGCAAAGATGGGCCGAGGATCGGCAGTTTGCCAACAAATACGTGAGAAAATTTTTGAAATGTTTAAAAACAATGTTCCTCAAAGAAAGATAGGAAGATATTTGGATATTTCACATTCAACAGTGCATAACATAATTAAAAGATTCAAGGAATCTGGAGGAATTTCAGTGCGTAAAGGACAAGGGCGCAAGCCTAAGCTGAACAACCGTGATCTCCGATCCCTCAGGCGGCACTGCATCAAGAATCATCTTTCATCTATAAGCGATATCACCACATGGGCTCAGGACTACTTTGGCAAACCTTTGTCAAGTACCACAATACGTAGTTACATCCACAAATGCCAGTTAAAACTCTACTGTGCCAAAAGGAATCCCTATGTTAACAGTGTCCTGAAGTGCCGTCGACTTCTCTGGGCTCGGAGGCATCTGGGATAGAACATCACACAGTGGAAACGTGTACTGTGGTCAGATGAATCAGTATTTTTTTCTGGAGGAATGGACGCCGTGTGCTCCGGACCCAAGAAGAAAAGGATCATCCAGACTGTTACCAGCAACAAGTCCAAAAGCCAGGGTCTGTCATGGTATGGGGTTGTGTCAGTGCCCTTGGCAAAGGTAACTTGCACTTCTGTGAAGGCACCATTAATGCTGAAAAGTACATAGAGATTTTGGAGCATAATATGCAGCCTTCAAGAAGACATCTTTTCCAGGGACGTCCATGCATGTTTCAACAAGACGATACAAAACCACATTCTGTACACATTACAAAGTCCTGGCTGTGGAGGAAGAGGGTACCGGTACTTGACTGGCCTGCCTGCAGTCCCGACCTGTCTCCAATAGAGAATGTGTGGCGCATTTTGAAGCGCATAATGCGAAAACGAAGACCCTGTACTGTTGCCCACCTTAAGACTTGTTTGCAGGAAGAATGGGACAAAATTACACCTGAAACACTTCATTACTTGGTGTCTTCAGTCCTTGAACGTCTTTTAAGTGTTGTGAAAAGGAATGGCAACATTACAAAGTGGTAAATGCTTTACTTTCCCAACTTTTTTAAAAATGTGTTGCAGGTCTGAATGACAGGAAAGGATGCATATTTACAAATGACATGAAGTTGACCAGACAAAACATGAAATATTTTTTGTTCATATTGTCTGCAATGAAATACAAGTCAAATTAAATTGAGATTAAAATTTAAATTAAATTTTTTTATTTTATTTGCGTTTTCCATAGTGTCCCAACTTTTTCTGATTTGGGGTTGTATTTTAATGGTGCAAAAAGTCAAACTTCAGAGGCAGTTGGAAACTGTCAAAACGACAATACCTCATAAATACACATGCATCATTTTCAATGTCAACAGTAAGAAGCCAATTTAAGTGCAAAAAGTGCCCAATATAAGAGATCGGAAAAAGCAATGTAATTAACAGGCATTTCACTCACGTTAATGCACACACCACTGCCAAAATGCATCATTTGATACTGTACAATAATCCACCAACAAAAAGATAACAATGCGTTTACCTTTGTGTTGCGCTTTGCTCTGACGAATCTACAGTACTAGCCTTTAATTGAATGTGCTGCAACAGATTTTAAACTTTCAACTAAAATCTGTCACCACATCAGGTCAGATATCTCCAGTTTTGTACTGTAAATTGCAATATAAAACAACTGTGCATTTGTGCTTTTTCCTACAAATTGAGAAATCTATTTCCCTGTAAATTCACACCCGATACATTTCATTAGCTCTTAATGAAAAGCGTAGCATAAGCATTTTGAGCTAAGAGGACACAACCGGATCACTTTAACACCTGCACAAAGACTTAGACAGAAAGCAGGACAGCATTAGATTGCTATCCATCTCACTTCTCACAAAGACTGTCAGCCCAGGAACTGCCAATTGATAAAACCTCTGATTGATCAAGCCCTTTTGTTATTTGTCGGATGAAACCTGCCAGCAATGAAGGATGAGGCAAGCACTATGGCCCACAGTGTCAGTCTGTCAACACTGAGCCATTCCTGCATTCCCTGACTCATGTGAAAGGCTTCTTCAAGTTTTGTGATCAACTAAGCCTATGGAGCTTTACTCCACAGGCAGTGCTAGAATTCACTGTTTGATTAGTTTAATCTCTGATCAGTAAAGCTAAGGGGTTTGCAAGAGAAAGTATATCAGTGTCTGTATATTCATTTAGGGATATCTCAGTCATATTGTAAAATCTCTCTCTGCTGATTCAAATGGTCTTTTTGAACTAGTAATTATAAAAGAACCACCTCATAAGAATCAGACTATTTTTACACTATTTTATTTATTCATTTATGAATCGGACTACACTTTTTTTTTTAGTGTAGTGTTTGTTTTTGCATGCAACCTGCAAGGGCAATTCAACTGAAGGCCATTGTCATTATTTTGCAGTTCAATGTATTTTTATTTGATTCAAAACACTGATTCAATACAAATCACAAAAAAATATTTCTTTTACCATGGTGCTGAAGATTCAACCGTGTGAAAAGCGGTGCAGGAAACATTGAAACAGAAAACCTTCAAACTTTGTATAGTATTTAAAAAAAATAATTATTTTTTTCCCCCAGATTATGAAGCACTACAGAATACAAATACATTTTCGTGCAGCTAGACCAATTGTGTGATTTTTAAAGTGCCCCTATTACGCTATTTTAAAGGTTCCTCGTTTTGTTTTGGAGGTCTCCTACAACAGACATCAAAGGTCAAAAAACACTTTAATTTTCTCATAAAATACACTGCCGATCATCACATTTTTCAATGATTCTCAAACGACTCGACATATGAATCAGTCTCTCTAAATCCCTCCTTTCTGAGAGCCTGCTCTGCTCTGATTGGCCAGATGGCCTAGTCTGTTGTGATTGGTCTACCGCTCACTGCGCTTGTCGGAAGCTAAACACCCATTACCATAAACCTCAGCCCTGTCCGGAGGCTTCCCAAAGCTCAGCGATTGTACACACTGTAAAGACCATAACGATGACGTCAATTTTTACCAAATCAATCCGAGCCCGATGATGAAACATTGGAAGAACCCAAACCTCAAAATAGTTATTCAACCCAAACCTCCATTGCGATGACGACTTGAGCAGGACGTTTCTTAGTGATACGCTACTCATTTTGATGTACATTATGAAATGTTGCAGCTGTAATTCCTCACCATCAGCATTAACAAGTGTACGTCCATCAACAAACCCATGTGTATATTTCTAATTTATTGCTGTGCACATGCGGGAACTGAATCAGTAGCAGTGCATACGATAGCCAGCACTAACATGAATGACTGATGTAACAAACGTTTGTAAAACAAATCTTGCTCCATTCTTCATCTTTACTGAAAATTGTAAGAACGACAGACATTCTGCATTAATAGACTCAGTTTTAGGTAATAGTGGCCCACAGCTGATTAGCAGAAGTTTTTCAGTAAGACAGTTATAACGTGAGTAAGTATTTTGAAAACCCAATAGAAAGTATATATACAATAATTATTCATACTTCGGTCATTCTGAGGAGCAAGCTGGTCAAAATAAACTGGGTATTGACCCATCTTTCAGGAGGAAGTGTTTTGCGAATCCCACATTGAACTTCTAGATTTGAGAAGCTGTCATCAAAGTTGTTTGCAAGTGGACAACGAACAGCATAGGCCCTTCTCAAATGGCACCCTAAACCCTGTCTTCATCTGATTCTGCACTTCCACGACATAATGCTGCTTTGACTGCCAGGAATTAAGTCGGCTGTGTAACCCACACCAGTGAGGGCTCGGCAGAAGTGCTCATCGAGGGCGCATATCGACCGCAAAGGGTGCACTCACGAGCACCCTTCTGAGACCCTAAAATGACAAATGGGACACCTGCGGTCTCGTGGACTTAACCGACACGCACACGCATCGGCCATTGTAATAGCCTGACAAGCCAGACCCACATCAAGATGTTTGGTCTGGAAACTCACCGTTTGCAGGACTCAATCCGAGGGGCGGGATAAACGGCCGTCTTTCAAAATCACTGCACGCAATAGGATAGCGCTACAACCAACCAGAGTAACGAGGAAGCACAAGCGGAAGCTAGTTGATCAGTTAAACTTTTGCCCTATTCGGTCGGCAAAACTCCAAACACATCTTCCTTTTTTAAAAATGACTTCAGTGAGGTTATTTGCTCTGAATATTCCAAATCTTTCAGAGTTGCGGCCAAAGCCGATTCGAAAGACCGCTGTTCGCCGGCATCTCCAGCCGCCATCTCTTTTGTTTTCAAGCAGCCGGAACCGTCGCAACTCTGCCGTCATTACGTTAAGCCTGCCCACCGACTCTATATACACGATGTGATTGGCCTGACCAGAGTTTGTTTTTACCAGCTCGCAAGTCTACAGAGAGTTGCTAGACTACACTCGCTGATTTACTGCCGCTAGGGTGCGTTTAGATTTCTAGGCTACCGTTGTAAGTCTACAAGACCGAAAGTGCACATGAAGGGGGCCATTTGGGACTGGGCCATAGGTGTGATGTGGAACTTAACGCAGATGACTCGTTCAGAGTCGATTCTTTGTTTTGGGAGACAATAACTTTATTTATTGTGCACTTACAACTTTAGAACTTTGCAGAACTTTTACAATCACAACAGCTGTATTACACCCTGCATGAAAGGGAATATAAGAAAAACTATAATGGAGCACTTTAAGAATTGATATCAGAATGGTTTGTTAAGATCGCAATTAACCCAACAGCACCTAAAACATGACCAATTATAACTGTAATAAGATATTGAAATAATAATGGCCGCCATAATATTTATTTATTCTTTGTGACATCCATGAAGATACAGACTGAGAGGAAAGTGGAAAATATTATGCATGACTTAATTTTAGAATCAGAGATATTTTTCAGCATAATAAGTGCTTTGGATCAAACACCAGAGCTACTGACCTATTTCTAAAATAAACCATCTCAGGAAAACCACCATGTGCCTTTGAGCCTTCATGTTCCTGTAGCTCTTCACTTGGCACTTTCTCTGTGTTGGAAATTCAAAGTGACAGAGCAAGGATACTTCACATTTCACCCGTTGCACTATGCGCCACCATTAGTCCTTATGACACATCAAAAATCAGCCTTTTAGACGCGTGATACAATCAATATCAGACCCTGTGCCAAGACCCTAATTGCCTTCATTTCGACATATTGCACTGCTACAGAGCAAAATGATGCACATTCATCTCTGTGTGCATTACATTTTAGTGCTCAAAGCCATATACAATAATCTCAAGCTGCAAATACATCCAGCGGCAATCTATCCATCCGGGAAGCCATCCTGTCCCAAACGATTGTAGGCATTGATGAAACAGGCTCTTCAGAGGAGAATCACTCTTCTGTTTTTTGTCCTCCTGTCTGTTGCAGTTCCACCAGTCTGTGCCATCTATCAACATCATTGAGGTGTGATGGGAGTTTCGCAGATGTCAGTCACGCCCTCCGTCGCACCCCCCGCAGTATCAGGATGACAGTTTATCGGCCCTTCCATCATAACGAAGTCAAGAATCCTCATGGAGCAGCACATCAGCTACACCACAGTATCGGCCCACCCATACCCACATATATTAAAGCAGTCTACTGGGACTGTAAATATCATATATTGCATACTGTATATGACCGGATGCCTATATTGTATGATGGATGGAGAATTCCCAAAACGTTCATGCAATATATCAGATTCAATTTGTTTTTGTTTTTTCTCTTGTATAGAAAAGGAAGGAAAGTGTATTTTTGATATGATACTGGTGAAGTATGACAAGGTTTCTACTCTTTATTAGCTTGTGTTGGTTTGTGCATGCATCTCTCTCGGTCTGCTAGGATGTGTACTGAAGCAGGTCATCAGATTAAGCTTGTGCTCTTTTCATTAGTCTGTAAAGCTAGTGGATTTGTGACTTAGCTGCTTATTAGAGAGGACAGACTGACGCCAAATCTCTCTGCTTGTGAATAAAATCATCTCTTCACCCACTTAACCAGTTTTTTCGCATCTTAAATATGGCTAGTATTGATTATTTACCCACTGTTTTCCCCCACTACATGATAATCTTAAAACCTGCCAGAATGAACAATGTACATAATTGCTTATCTCTCTGTGTTGTATAAAAACATGCCCAAAAAAGAACATCCTAACTGAATTGTTTGTTAAGAATACAAAGATGCCATAAACTTCATGATGATAAGTACATGCATATATGTTTAGTTTTTTTATGCTCTTAGTTTATGTTTATTCTATTTAAATTAGATGATTTGGTTATCTTCTATTTCTCCATATCAGTTTTAATAAACAATAATGAATGAGTTGATGGAAGATAGTTTTTTTTCTTATTGAGATTTTAGTATATTTGGAATTTGAGGGAAGGGCTTTTCACACTGGGCTTAACTCCGGGTTATCGTCATTCTAAACACCGCTTTTAACCCCGGGTAAACGAATGAATGTTTCACACTTGTAATTTAGATGGGGGGTTAGCACCGCTTTTTACCCGAGGTTTTGAAACCCTGCTCCGGTGCATTTTGTTAACTCTGCATTTCAGTGTCCAAGTTGTACAGTGTGAAACTATGCAGTATTAGAATGTTACAGCTAGATGCTTAGCAACCAACAACCAATCACGTGCCTGGTCAGTTGTGATTGGGCAGTTACGGAAACTGTGCGATGTACACCGTCCAGGCATAACATTATGACCACCGACTGGTGAAGTGAATAACACTGATCATCTCTTCATCACGGCATCTGTCATTGGGTGGGATATGTTAGGCAGCAAGTGAACATTTTGTCCTCGAAGTTGATGTGTTAGAAGCAGGAAAACTTAGTTTGACATACGCTAAATTGCGATGGCTAGATTGACTGGGTCAGAGCATCTCCAAAACTGCAGCTGTTGTGGGCTGTTCCCGGTTTGCAGTGATCAGTATCTATGAAAAGTGCTCCATGGAAGGAACAGTGGTGAACCGGCGACAGGGTCATGGGTGGCCAAGGCTCATTGATGCACATGGGGAGGGAAGGCTGGCCACCTCTCGAGCATCTATGGGATGTGCTGAACAAACAAGTCCGATCCATGGAGGCCCCAACTCGCAACTTATAGGACTTAAAAGATCTGATGCTAACATCTTGGAGCCAGATACCACAGCACATCTTCAGGGGTCTAGTGGAGTCCATGCCTCGACGGGACAGGACAGTTTTTGCAGCAAAAAGGGACCAACAGAATATTAGGTCATGATGTTATGCCTGATCGGTGTATATAAACAGTAGTTTCTGCGTATTATAGGAAAAATGTCAAACAGCGATGGAAAAACATTTAATTCTTACCTTTATAGTTTGAAAACTTCACTCATTAATGCAATTCTAGAGCCTTTATGTAAACATGTCACGTGCTACGTTTGTCCAGTCAGTTACTCTGACACTGCAAATGTTCAAATAAGGATGTGCAGTGTGAATGGGCAGTTTATGATTAACTGGGTATAGTTTGAGCAGTGTGAAACGTGAATAAAGATAACCCAGGATTACGTTTACCCAGTGTTTAGAATGACCCAGGGTAAACTCTTGTCAAGTGTGAAAATCCACGTACAGTAGGCTACTATACAGAAACCCAAACCTATATCGTCTGTTTCAACACAAACATGCCAATAAAGTGGGAACTAATTTATTAGTCCATTCAACCACCAAGCAAAGTACATTAATCCTCGGCTTCACAGACAAGGTTTAAGCTAGTCCTAGACTAAAATGTGAGTTGTTTTAACTGAAAGCAACTTGCACTTGCACATCTTAAATTATATCAGTGAAATTGTTTTTGTCTTAAGATGCACATCAGTAATGTTTCAAAAAAAAAAAAGAAAAATTGTATAAAAGCTACTTAAACTAAGGCCTAATCCTGGTCTGTGAAACCAGGCCTAAACAAATTTGGGAATTTATCAAATTAACTAAACATTCTTTGGTCAACTGGCAATTTTTTATTTACTAAAAACACAAGACGCGTGTTTCTGAACAAATATTTTATTACACATTATTAAATATCAACCAATTGTTTATGTATTAATGCAAATGACCTCTTGAGCTCCATTATGGTTTCATGATGGTTAAATAATACAAATTATGTGTACAAAGCCAAACAGATTGCATAGATTTTCTTTAAAAAATGTAACAACTTGAATTTCTTACTATACAAAATGATTAAATAAAACACATTATAAAGACAATCACACATTTTTCAGACGATCTACACTGATTGAACAATATTTATGAAATCAATTAAAAATGTTTGCTTTACTATAGTTGTTGTTTTTGTTAAAGACATTGAAAGTGTCTCAAATCCTTTCACAGAACACAGTGATTATTTGAAATTAATAAGCAGTCAAATCAGATCAAACATTTATTATTAAACCACTGACAGTTTCAATATGATTAACAAAAATAACCAGGACACTACTAACTGAACCTTTAGCTACAGTAGATACTGCTATTACAGCATGTTCTATTAAATTAAATCAAACTTATTCCACTTTTAGGAGGATAGAAAATGTAAAACAAACAAATTAAAAAAGAAATACTGCATGTTCAAAAATGCACAAAAGAGAAAAAAAGCTGACAGAGCTATTGAACATTGAATGATTTCAGAGTGTGCATTTTAATATCACTTAAAAAGGGCAGAATGGCAGTCCATCACATGTAACGGTAGTTGCTAGAGACTGATGGAACGCATGGGGAAAAGATTATTTTTCCTTTCTGAGAGCCAAAGTGTAACATTCTTTAGTTCAGCACTTATAAAGCAAAGAAATGTCAGAGCCTTTAGAAATAAGATCTATATCGATTTGACAGAATATGACATTTATTTCTAAAATGATTGTGTGATGATTGTCTGCCCAAAGTTCAACCAAATCGATGATGATTTTGACATCATTTGTTTGACATGACATTGTCTGACTGGATTATGTCATAAATTGATCTAAAAAGAATAAACAGTCTGGGTCCTTAAATTAAGAAGTTGCATATTTTTAAAATAACTTTAAAAATAGGTTTCACTGATGACAAGCATCAGGGTGAAACTGTACTGTGAACATAATGGTAATAATAATCTAACACTTATGGTTGAAAGCCAGTGTGAGAGGCTTTTAGAGGGAAGTATTTTGGATCCTAAAAAAGAAAAATCCGTAAGTGTCTGGAGAACTTTCAAAATTCCACGATCCACAGAAAATCATTTCTGTAATGATTGCTTAAGTAAATGTCCCCTGACCCACAATCTGTCTCTGAGATGGTAGTCCTGAACAGCTCTACATACATACACTATATTGCCAAAAGTATTGGGACACCCTTCTAAATCATTGAATTTGGGTGTTCCAATCACTTCAATGGCCACGTATGTATAAAATCAAGCACCTAGGCATGCAGACTGCTCTTACAAACATTTGTGAAAGAATTGGTCACTCTCAGGAGCTCAGTGAATTCAAGTGTGGTACCATGATAGGTTGCCACCTGTGCAATAAGTCCATTCATGAAATTTACTAAATATTCCACGGTCAACTGTTAGCGGTATTATTACAAAGTGGAAGCAATTGGGAATAACAGCAACTCAGTTACAAAGTGGTAGGCCACGTAAATTCACAGAGCGGGGTCAGCACATGCTGAGGCGCACAGTTTGCAGAAGTCGGCAACTTTCTGCAGAGTCAAGAGCTACAGACCGCCAAACTTTGTGTGGCCTTCAGATTAGCTCAAGAACAGTGCATAGAGAGCTTCATGGAATGGGTTTCCATCGCCGAGCTGCTGCATCCAAGCCTTACATCATCAAGTGCAATGCAAAGCGTCGGATGCATTGGTGTAAAGCACGCCGCCACTGAATTCTAGAGCAGTGGAGACGTGTTCTCTGGAGTGACCAATCACACTTCTCTGTCTGGCAATCTGATGGACAAGTCTGGGTTTGGTGGTTGCCAGGAAAACGGTACTTGCCTGAATGCATTGTGCCAAGTGTAAAGTTTGGTGGAGGGGGGATTATGGTGTGGGGTTGTTTTTCAGAGACTGGGCTTGGCCCCTTAGTTCAAGTGAAAGGAACTCTTAATGCTTCAGCATATCAAGACATTTTAGACAATTTCATGCCCCCAACTTTGTTGAAACAGTTTGGGGATGGCCTCTTCCTGTTCCAACATGACAGCACACCAGTGCACAAAGCAAGGTCCATAAAAACATGGATGAGCGAGTTTGGTGTGGAGGAACTTGACTGGCCTGCACAGAGTCCTGACCTTAACCCGATAGAACACCTTTGGGATGAATTAGAGCGGAGACTGTGAGCCAAGCCTTCTCGTCCAACATCAGTGATCAGTGCCTGATCAGTCAAAAATTCCTATAAACACACTCCTAAACCTTGTGGAAAGTCTTCCCAGAAGAGTTGAAGCTGTTATAGCTGCAAAGGGTGGGCCAACTCCATATTAAACCCTACAGATTAAGAATGGGATGTTATTAAAGTTCATGTGTATGTAAAGGCAGGCGTCCCAAAACTTTTGGCAATATAGTGTGTTTGTAAACGTTCACCAAGAGTGTATAACCCACTTTCTGTAACGTGTGGATCTAGTACTTAATCACACTTGTCTGAGAGTGTTGCTGTGGCTTATGTTTAGTAAAACACTCGACTGAAATGACCCATGCGATCTGACTTTCAGATGAATGCAGTGGGAGTCTTGAAGAATGCTGGGCTGAAAGTCAAACATCAGTTCTTTGTGGAATGTACATTTGGTCTCCCTTTCAAATACATGTGTGTAGTTATTGTATAGTTAAATAACAACCAAAGTATCTACATTATAGCACCAATGTGTTGAAAAGATTTACACTCTTTACATTATATAGATAGCAAATCTACTTACACACAGCTCGAGTACAATATAACAACATGCAGATTTATACATGTTGTATTGTCAAGTTCTTACCCTGAACTTACAGTATTATAATGCAAGTACATTGGCATTCAAGAGTTATATAGCTGAATCATGCATGTCTGTGATGTGGTATTGTTTGCGGTCTTAAGTGGCAGTGGTGTGAGTCAGTCCATCACTGAGGCGTAAGTTGCACGTTGTGTGCGGTGCTGGGGTGTGTTGTGGGTTCAGGACACTTTCTGACAGGCTGGTGAGAGTGATTTGTGTGTGTTCATTCCGAGTCCTCACTGCTGAAGGACAGGAGATGATCTTCCATTGGACTCACAGCTGCATCCTCAGACACGGTTCTGCTGCGGGACGTTGCCAGTCTGATTGAGGGAACAGGAAGAGTAATCTTTAATGTTTCTTATAATGTTTCCTTCTTGTTTTAAACTTTTTCAAACTCCTAAGTTTAAAGGATAAATTGGATGTTAAAACTAAATTCAAAATTACACTGAAAGATGTGAAAGATGCACATGCAACAATGCTTTTATCAGGGTTCCCACAGTCATCGGAAAACTGGAAATGTCAGGGAATTTCATTTTCCAGACGTGGACATTTTTTTAACTCTAAACATTTCATCAGCTACACTACTGTCCAAAAGTTTGTGGTCAGCATGACTTTTTTTATGTTTAAAAAAAAAAGAATCCTTTATGCTCACCAAGGCTGCAATTATTTCAATACAAATACAGTGTCACATGATCTTTCAGAAATCTTTCTATGCTGATTTGCTGCTCAACAAACCTTTCATATTATCAATAATCAAGACAGTTCATATTTTGTGGAAACCCTGATACTTTTAAACAGGATAATACGATGAATAGAAAGTTCAAAAGAGCAGCATTTATTTGAAATATAAATCTTCTGTAACATTATAAATGACTATAACTTTTGATACTTTTGATCAACTTATGCATCCTTGTTGAATAAAAGTATTAATTTCATTAAAAACTTTTGAGTGGTAGCGTAGATAATGATCTTGTGCAAGTAATAAATTGTGAGTGAATCATTCGTTTGACTTCTTTTCAGTGAATCGATCAGATCTGATTAATTAGCGAATCAGTTTAAATCAAAACCATTTTTTAAAATGATTAAATCGCAAATGACTCAAAGTCATGTAAATTCACTGGGAACCCTGTTGTAAGTTGTGTTGAAGTGAAACAGACAGCAACATAGTGTCGGCCCAGATCCGGGCCACATGTGTATTCAACATGTACCAGACGTGGGCCGGATCTGGGCTGACACTATATTGCTATCTGGGTTGAAGTGTAATGATATTAGTTTCTCATTGAGGTTTAGTGATGGTTGATGAAAACCGAGGCATAGCATTACTGGTACGGTTTCTCTCACCTCACTTACCTGCGTCCATCTCCTCCACCTCCATATTGCTGCATTGCAGGTGAGAGAGAGCATGACACATGCTGACAGTAAGTCATGATTATACCATCACATCCTCCCCAGCGTTCTACTGCTCAAACTTTACCAGCCTTTGTCAGCAAGTGGAGATCTACATCTATTATTACCATTTTTATTGTGTTTTTTTACATGCTCAGTGAAAGGAAAGAGCTGATTTGGATTTGCCTCAACTGATCCACTTAGAAGAATCATGGTCCTTTTTGGCCCATTACATTACTTATAATAATGGATTCCACCAGCAAGATGTGAGTGCTGTTTCTGACCTGCTGTATGCCAGCAATGAAGTCATAGCAATCGGTTATAACTTATGGTGGCCGAAAATGTGGTAAGCAAGGGTGGCACGGATATGACGTCACGGACGGGTGACGCAAGGACACGGTCCGTAACACTGGATAAAATGGCTGATTTCTCTGGATTTAAATATTTGGAAATATTTGGGGTAATGTAAGCAGGTCGACAAAATAGTGTTTTTTGGATATTTGAATAAAAAAATTTGACATGTGCCTTTAAGCAATGAGGATGTTTGTGATTATATTATATAAGGACACTGATCCCTATTGCCATAAGGATATTAATCTATTTTTATATACAATATTTATCATGTAAATATACAGTTCTGTGCAAAAATGTTGGGCACATTAGTATTTTCAAAAAAAAATAGCTGTAGCAAAATATCTGCTGTAGTGTAGCAGTGGCAAATATCAGTTTACATTTCCAAACATTCCTTTTGCCATTAATTGTAATAATCCAGTGAGATTTGTGTATGCACAATGAGTCTGACGACAGCTGGTATGCTCCATATGGCTGTTGTCAGACTGCTTGTGCATATAAAAATCTGCAAAAATATATAAATAACTGGGTTTAAACCATTTTTGGGGTGAAAATACTAACATGCCTAAGACTTTTGCCCATGATACATTATATTCTTTTGTATAATATTTGTATACATTATTTTAATTATATACAATATTTAATGTGAACATCTGTTCATTAAGTCTTCTGCTTACTCCATCCAGATGAACATACAAGGTTGTTTTTTTTTTTTCCATAATTCTACTTTTTATGTGTTTTGGCCATTCATTTACTGTACATGATGTGATAAAAACATTATCGTTATCGTCTCCATATAAACAACAACAGTGACGTCATGCGCATTGTGTGTTCAGTCTATAGACCCCTTCACGGTTCACGTCACAGGAAAATGTGCAGTTCGCAGTGCGCATGTCAGGGTCAGAAAGCTCATTCCATCCCATTGAATTGTGTGTTAACCAGGTCATTTCTCGTCAAGAAAAAAATGTCTACTCCTGAACTGTGAAAATCGCACCAGTTATGGAGTCAAGTTTTCAGGATTCCTGCAGGTTCTCATTCGTAAAAAAAATAAAAAATAGACGACATCTGTGGCTGCAAGCTATTAAACGGGCAAACTGGGACGATGTGATCAGAGAGGCTCGTGTTTGTAGAGGCTCAAAATAGGAGAATAATGTAAGATATATAAACCATATTTGAATATAAATAGAAAAAATTTAAATAATAACAGCTGAAAATAACAATTAGAGAAGATATCTACAAAGAAACTCATAAAATTGGTACATTTCTAGTCATTGTCTGTGTTTTATATGTGCTTTATAAATACTTGCCCTCTGTAGCGAACCTAAGCTACTGGTCCATTACCTGGAGCTCTGAAATTCAGTGACTTAGCCACGGTAAAAAGAGTAAAGTGTTACAAGTGATAGTGGTTAGCCGCAGGCTAGCGCCAACATTGTGACAACAACGGTAGAGTTAAGCCATGCAAGTAAACAAAATGTTTTCTGTAAACTGTAGACTGATTTAATAGGTGAAGTTTGATATCTGGCAATAATTGTGACCTGTGGCATGCTACAGACTTAGCAGACTATCTTTACATTAGCGCTTTCACTATGACAACACTAGATCGCGTTGTGTTTCCGACCCCATGCTGCGCGTGCACCCAACCTAGATTTTCGATGTTTACAAATATTGAAGGAGTCTATAGGCGAGTAGTGTTTCTTTACAGAGTGACATCGCGAACAACTGGCCTGGCATGGACAATACAATGATTTTCATTGTTTTCTTGGATCCTTGTGATCGGGGATCGTTTTCACAACGTTGTCGTCTGCAGAGGCATAGCACAAGATCCCGGGCCCTATGTATTGGCAGTCCTGATGGGCCCCCATGTTCCCAAAATAAAATAGGATGCAATAATAACAAGTGTAAACGATTATATTTATTAAAATTATCAAATGGATGCAGCTTTGGATGCAGGCCAATAAAAGCCTTCCCTACACCGACTCCTAACCCTAAATGTAGGAGCCTTATTTTGCTTTTCACTGACAAATATTGCAAATTATGTGGTGCATTTCAGTCTTTAAGTATTTGTGTTTAGAGTGTAAATTGTATTTATTTGTGTGTACTATTTAGATAATTATTTTCATATTTTCATTGAAATATGTTTTATTTTAAAAATGTACACTGTCTCTTTAAGAATTGCAACTGTAAGTGATGCAGTGGTTCATACTTTGTAGGAAATAGTGGAGTCAAACAGTTTTCTTTACAGCATCCGTGATATTTAGGATTTAAGATAATATTTGTTTCTTGTATTTTCTTGATTTATTAATGGATCAAGATTAAAGGAAGGTTTTTCATAAAGAAGACTGTGGATTGTTTTTATTGGACACGGAGCGAGTTGACTGGAAATGAATGCGATGCGAACATACACTTCTCAATAAATGCTTTTATTATTATTAAACATTTCGTTAGACACATTATTTCCACTTTTAGAACATTTTCTTAATTTTTATTCAAAGTAAATGCCTTTCCGATGTGATACGTGATGGGAAAAGGGAGAAGAGCAAGCTCTGCAAAAGGCGGATTCTAACCCATGGGTCAATCGTGTCAAAATCAAGATCCTTAAGCCTTATGCTCTACTGATTGTGCCACTGAAGATGTTCATATGCGTATGGTTTTTTATTGTTTTGTTAGGTGAAGCTATTGCAAATAGCGCTTGCCAACAGGGCATGCTATTTGCACTTGGTGTGAATAGACACTCAGAATAAAAATGTTCCTGACTTTTCAAGGGCCCCCTCTCCCCTTGGGGCCCTGGTAATCAGTACTAGTTTTACCCCCAGTCCGACGCCCCTGGTCGTCTCTATGGTTTCTGATTTGTTCATTGATTACATTCACCTGTGTCTTGTTAGGTTCCTCATTTAGCATTGCGTTCACTTTCAGTTGTGTTTTGTCTGTTCTGGTTGCGTTAATGTGTGGTTTCTGTTTCTCCAGCGGTTCCCTGTTATCCTGAATATTTTGATTATTTTAGAAGCTGCAACTATAGATCCTCACTTTCACAGAACAGATTCTTTAGTTGTGTTTGTGTTTCCCAAACCCCACCCACTGTACCACTGACTATCTGTTCATCTGGATAATAAAAACTAATGAATTGTTTTGGTACTGCTGTTTATATACATGCATCAACCAGCTTTAACTGTACACAGAAATGCTTGAATGAAGCTGTTATGACCCTAACGCTCTTTACAGTCCATCTGCTGCTAAACGTGACTAACTCCAAACTATCATTGCATTCATTTTCAGGGCTCTGTTTGAATTGATATTAATAACTGTGTATGGAGAGACACTCAGAATAAAATGGTTCACCATGCCTATTAATCTGAACCAGAGCTGCGATGGCTAATGTGTTTCAGTGCTCCTACTGTGTGCCGAATCTCTCGCTTCATATCCACTTTATGAGACATAATGTCACACCTGAGGGAGCGCGAACACATTAACTGACTATATGAGGCTAAATATTTTACATAAAGTTCCGCAGCAGCATACAGATGGCCTTGAAGCTAACACACATTAATGCTACAAAACTCACATTTTTATTTCAAGGGATCTTAAAAGCAGCAAATCAACAAAGATAATAAACAAAGAAATATTGACTGAATTTTAGTGTATCTCAGGGGAAATTATCTCTTTTTAAAAATCTGTATTCAGACATTTGCTGAGCTGCATTGCAGTTAAAATTCCAAGGTTTTTTACAAATAAATACAAGTGTACATGTACACCGTTCAAATGTTTGGGGTCATTAAGATTTTTCTTTTACGCAGCAATGAATTGACAGTAAATACTTTGATTATGTCCATTGAAAATAATAAGAAATGTTTCTTGAGCATCAAATAATCATATCAGAATGATTTCTGAAGGATCGTGTGACACTGCACACTGGAGTAATGAGTAATTCAGCTTTGCATCAAAGTGTATTAAACAAACAAAAAAAGGATTTTGATACAATATTTTACAATATTACTGTATCTACTGTATTTCTGATCAAATAAACTTCTTTTGAAAACATTAAAATAATCTTGCAGACACCAAACTTTTGAACGGTAGTGTTTTTTTTTTTTGTTTTTAACCAGTCAGTTCTTTTCTTTTTGTGTATGTTTGAGTATTTTAAAGGGTAAGTTATGATCAATAAGCACTATATCTCCAATAAACACTATCCTGGATGAACAATCTCTGATTTCTTTGAGGTTTACTGTGTGTGATTAAAAGCGAGCAGAAGGGAACACAAACTTACCTTGAAAACGCATCATCGAGGCCATCTTCCGCATCCTGAAAATCAAAGAACATGCTAGAACCATGTAAGCACACACTTCACAGATCACATCTATAATCATAACTGCAGAACCAGAGAGTAACTTGAACAACATCAGCACCAGCAAGCTCTAAAGACTTAATCTACTGTATCTTCTGTGACAGTCAGTATGAGACCAGCATACTGAAGACTGAAGAACCTGCCTGAACAGTGAATGGAATTTAATCATAGCTGAAAAAAAGTCATTAACAAAGTCACAGTTGAGCATGATGTGCAGACAGAGAGCTTTACGGATCCAATATGGGCAGCTCTCCGCCTAGTGGCCATATGTTTAATCAATAAATACTGTATTAAAGCAGAGAATGCCACTTAGTGGTGACTATGTGCTTTATCAACAGCACAGGCCATGCTGACTGACAATATAATGGCAATTAGCCAGTGGCAATAGTAATTACCTATTTTGGCATGGCTTGCTTTGTATCAAACAACTGACCTTCGGTTCGGAGCTGATACTCTGCATAATAGTGGCACTCTTTCAGAAAATTAATTAAAGTGTGGATTCAGATGGTCAGGTAGGCCAAAAGACAAATTAGATTTGGGTTACCAGAAAGGATTGCCTGGCATTGCAGCCATATTTAATCACATGATATGGACACGATTCAAACTGTCCCAGACTGTTGGAAAAGCACTACCGTCCTTCTCTGGAGGGATATTTATATGTGAAATTAGTTAAATTCTGAATGAACTACTAACCCTCTGAACATAGAGATTCTGTTCATTTGCTGCAAACTAATCTAAAAAATTGTTACAAAAAAATTATATTTCTAATAAATCTCTTGAACTTTCTATTTGTCAAAATTCTGTCTATATTAGAAGGATTTCTGAAGTATCACGGGACACTTAAGACTGGAGTGATGCAACCCTCAACGGTTATCAAAATAACCACCAAACTGACCCACCGAATCAGTGAAAGTCTTCGTAAAATGGCACAGCTTTTTAAATATCTGAACGTACACTCTTAACATCAGTCAATAAAGCATTATATTATGATATTATGATAATCAAACTTTAGTAATTTGAACTAAAACTTGGTAACCACATATGAATTCATATTTGTAATAAAATTAGGACTGGTGGCGGTGCTTAATATATTGTTGGTCATTCTGTATTTCTGAAAAAAAAAAGAAATAGAGAAGAGTAATAGATCATTATTATTAAAAGATACTACTAATACTACTAATTATATTACTAATAACAATATACAAGGATTAATGAGCTGCTGGGTTCATGAATATTAATCATGTTGTGGGCGTTCACTTTAACTGATTTGCTGAAATCAAAATGGTAATAGATGAGCACCAGCCAATGAGTTTGCAGTTTGCGCACTAGGTCCTCCCACTACCGGAGAAACCGGTATATCTTCGAGTATGAGGTCTCAGTGGAACAAGAGTGGGCATTTCTAAATAAATGGGTGTTTTCAAACTGATGGGTGTTTATAAATCACACAATGAAAATGATCCCCTTCACCCGGCCCCAACCCTTAAACCCTACCCACACTGTGACGTGGGCAAATCAGGTAACACCGTCCCTCGATTTATGGCCACACCAACTGATGAGGTAACTCCTATTACTAACCTGCAGAGATATATACTTGATATCTTCTGCTTGTTCTTAAAATCTGAATAACTCCAAATGAACTCTGTTATTTTGACAGGAAAATACAACAACAAATATCGTTTACATGTAGTTTGTCTATTCTGCATGGTATGTGAGACTTTCTCTTTCTCTCTTTGTGTGTGTGTGTGCGTGAGAAACACAGCACTCTGCTGTGGTGCAGGTATGACATCACTTTGTAGGCCAAAACACGGAAGTGAGTTAGCACTTCTGGTCGTCCAGAAGTCAATGTGTTTTTTGAATGGGAATTTGGTTAAATGGCTGAAATAAGTTCTGTGGTGAACACAAGCTCAAGACACTTTTACCTTTTATCCTACGACATAACACATCAGTATTACCCGTGATTTTTTTGATGCTGTTACAGGTCTTGAAAAAGGCAGTTGCTAACAAGAGGCTAAATGAGACTGCAGAGGCTGTCGGAGACATTAAACGTCATCATCAACCTCATTCTGCTTTTACAGCCTCATTATGCTTATAATTGCGCTCTTATAAACTAGTCTAACTCAAGCCTACCTTTAGCTTTTCACTTCTGGAGACTGCATTTAGGCTTCAGAATTCATAAAAGTTGTGTTCATCTGTAATAACTATCTTGAATGTGTAAGCATCATAAACTTGTGTTGATCACAAAACTTGCTTTTTGCGATAATCCAAAAGCCTATTGGGTTCTTCTTGATTACCCGGTGCGATGCTAACTGCCAGTTGGCCTACAAAGTGACGTCATACCTGAACCACTCTATTGAAACAGTACAGAACGCTTGATGGAGAGTGAAACTCTCAAGCACTCAGTCAGTGCTCAGCGAGTGAAATGATATCTCTGCTAAACTTATACTTAGCCTCTAACACACACACTGGCGACTGGCGGGTAAAATCTAAGAATTTATTAGCAAATGGCTAATGATAGACATTATTTAGTGAAGATTTAGTCGCATATGCGAGTGGAGGGTTGTAATGACTGCTGAAAATTCATTTAAATTCATTATATTTAAAATATAGAGACTTGTTTCAAAAACCTTAAAAATTCTATAAAAGTGTATGCTCAACAGTTTAATGACATCATACCCAGGAGTCATGTTTGATTGGCCGTCTAGTGTTGCTGCGTGGAGATGGTGAAAGGAAGGAAGGAAAGAAGGGCTTCCTCAGTTTGTGCTCCATCAGAGCCTGAGTCTTCTCCTCCTCTGACACAAGTAAAGAACAAAAATTAAGAGTATTCCCACGAATTTAACCAAATTAAGACAAACAAGCAAACCATTGTGTTTAGAGGAAATGTACCTGAAACATTATTTGGTTCAGATTCAGGCTGAGATTCAGGGTCTGAACACGAGTAACATGTGCGAACTTTCTTGGTTTTGTCTGCAATGGAAAAATGAAGACATAAGAATATATGTGTTCTGCTCCATGTATAGCCATATATAGCCTGTGAAAACAAATGTGGCATAAACCATCACCTTCCTGTGCGATCTCCCACATATCTAGAGCTACTTTAAAAGCTTGCGCAACTGTCAGAGTCACAGCCTGAGCCTGTGGAGAACACAAGACCACATTAAAATCAGGGTGATGGGTAAGAGATTTAAAGAATCATGCATTTGTCCGCTAGATGGCGCTATATACCAGTTATAGATACGGATCAAGAGAAAAGGCTATGGCTTACACAATAACCAGTTTGTCAATTACAATTAAATGAATAAAAAACTAGCTAATTATTTATATGGAACCATAACATGGTGATGAAGGATTGCAATACTATCAAAATGTTAAAAGTTTTAACAATGTTCACAGGCTATATTAAAAATATGCCTGGGAATTATGCCTATGGTGTGCCATCTGTTGCTGTACATCCAAATATGTTCATGATGTGCATTTGAAACACTTACTATTTTCTTTTTTTGGCACAGGAAGGCATGGCACTCCAGAGTTTCATTGAATTGGCTTTGGGAGACGTAGGCAAAGACCTTATCCTGAGTTTTGTCAGTTGTGCAGTAAGATATTCTGCAGGGGTGAGAAATAAAAGCTTTTCACTGTGGACTGTATTGGTTCATAAAGACTCATATACTTAAATAACATTCTCAGGAATGAATAATGTACTGGCAGGGTCTTAGTTATGGCTGTATTTGTATCTTCAAATAACTTCAATGGAAGTTTGTGAAAATCATCAACTTTATTTTACAAGCTGTTTGACGTTTCAGTGACAGAAAAAATATTTACGGAGTCTTTTTTAACTAGTAATAATTGCCTCCATTAAAAGCCATTCAAAGTATAGGTCATTTAAAGTCATTGTAATCTCTCAGATCCATATCGGTTAAGAGAAAACCCTTGAAAAACCTACTCATCACCTCAACTGTACTAATATTTCTGCATTAAAAGAAATAATGCACCCCAAAAATTCTGATTGTCATCATCGTTCCAAATCCGTATGATTTTCCTTCTGCTGTGGAACACAAAAGAAGACATTTTGAAGAATGTTTTTCCTGCTCTCTTCCATACAATAAAGTGTTCCTGTAACATAAACAGTAGAGCATGGGAGAGTTCCCAGGGAATGCAAAACATTCAACAATGAACAAATAAATCATTTTCATAAAAGCATCTGCCAAATTATTAAATGTAAATAAAATTGTATGGGCACTAGAGCTATCCTGGCTCCGCCCTCCTACGTACTTCAGCTCAATTTTCCTTTTCCTTTGCGGTATATTCTTTGTTTTTTTCCGGTCAAATTTTAACTGGTCCAATCATCGAACACAGGGAGTGGCTGTTGATGTTGACCTTGTGCGCTAGTTTGAGATGACATACGTCACAACCAAACAATACCGATTTTCTATGGCAGATCCAGAGTGGCTCTGGGCAGATCCACTAGTTTTAAACTTCAACAGAGTACCCGCCTTTAAGGAAGTTAACGCTGGTCAATGGAGAGTGGCCAGACTCTCTGTACAAATGAAATGTACGAGAGTCTGGTAGGACCATGGCTACAGCTGCCAAGCTTCAAAAAGCACTCAAAACATCTTAAAAATAGTTTATATTTGTGCACTATATTCTGAAGCCATTTGTCAATCCTTTGTTTAAAGACCATGACTGATATTTAAGTTTTTAATGTTATTTTTATTCACAATCAGAGACAATGGAAAGACATGGTTCCATAGAAAAAGGACCTGAAAGACCTGATATCCTGACAGTGACAGGTTTTTATTATTATTCTTTTTTTAAAGCGAGCCAGGGACCAACAACACTGTGTAGATTTCTCTGCCAATGAGATGATGAGATATATCATAAAGACAATTTACAATAACATAAACCATCAGAAATGAGAGCAGAGAGAAGACTATGAACGTCATTTTAGGAATCGGTCCAGAATTTAGAGCACCAAAACAAAAGAGCTTGTGAGAAATAATGAGACACATTAGGGAAGACAGAGCTCTGAATCTCACTTCATCTAAAATTGTTAGTGCACTACTTCTGATGCACGACCTAAATAGAAATGCCCAAGACTCCCTATTCCCTTTCTCCCTCCCCTTTCTCTCTCTGAACATGGGGATTATCATTTATTCCAGTCTGTGGTGCATTGCACAACTTCATTATTGAAGAGTGTGATGCTGAGAGGGAAGGAAACTGTAAAATGCCTGATTTTAGATTGTTTGTAGCTCCTTTTGAACAGAATTAAAGGAGGAGGATATTTTATCTTAAACCACCAGCTATACTGACATGAACCTCTCAATCTTTGCTTTCGTGGAAATCAAATAGGACATTTTGAAAGTAAAAATGCTACGTGAAATTGAATGCATTACAAAACAAACACTTATTTACGTTTTATACAACAGTTCGTTTCAGTCCTAGAGTTTGATTGGCTGAGCGGCATTATAGTGCTGAGATATCGTATAAAGTTCAACAACAGTGTTTGCATCACTCCACTTTTCTGTGAATTCTACAGGCAGGGATTTTACATTTACTTTTTCAGCAGGTCAGGTCACTGAATCATTCACTTAACCGATTCAATCATAATCACAGATTCATTTTGAAACGTAACACCACTTCTGTGTGTCACTGGAAGATACACAATTTGGCAGCTTTGCTGTGGAACAATTTTTGTTGTCGCAGCAAAAACAAAGTAATGGCAATGTTGTGTCTAAAATGAAAGGTATGGTGAATGGTGCGATGGCACCTATTGTATCCATTTGTCTTTTTATTCTTCTTCCGCCATGGGAGTATATGGCACATGCAGCCCATAGAACCGTATGGTAAAAAGTTGTGAAATTTGATAGACATTGATAGAGGTCAGTCCATCCATTCACCACAGCAAATTTGGAGTCTCTAACTCAATGCCTCTAGCTCCAACAACAGTCCAAAGTTTTACTTAGATTTATGCTAATAACTTTTGAACCAGAAAAGCTTGAAACAAACTTTTCCCGCCAAAAACTGCTTCTAGACGGTTTGTCATATTTTCATAAAAATTTGATCAGATCATCTTCAGACCATGTTGGCATAAAGTTATCAAAAGCTTTTTGATAAATCCAGCCATTCTCGAATAACGCATTAAATAATTTGACCAAGAACACGCCAAATTGGACACGAGGCAATATCTTAGCAACACTTTAGCATATTTTGACCAAACTTAGTACGTCATCACAAGCATGACCTGAGGCTACATGCAGCATTTCAACACAACACCAAATACTTTTTGCCCAAAAATAATACAACTGGTCACTTCTGATTCAAGGTGTCATTTTTTCCCATATTGACTTTTGTGGGCGTCGGCCAGTCAGAATTTTGTACTAAAAGGTTGTATTTTATGAACGCATTAACGTATCGTTACGAATCATCCGGATCATGCCCTGAAGGTACTCAAAAAGTTGAGACAGCACCACCTTGTGGCCAAAAGTTATAACAAATATGCTGATAACTTTTGAATAATTTTGCCTATTTGAATGATGTCTTGATATATTCCTTGAATCATGCCGAGAACAACGATACCAATTATGTCATATTTGCCCGAACTTGCTGTCCGCCATTTTGAATTTTTCCCCACATTTTTAACTCCTCCTAGACCGTTCGTCTGATTTTCACCAAAATTGGCTCAAATCATCTTTAGACCATGGCGACAAAATATTATCAAAAGCTTTTCGATGAACTAAACCATTCTCAAGTAAAGCATCAACAAATTTGTTGGCATTTTCATTCTTCCTGTTTGTGGTTGTGCCCGATAATTGCTGCTTCCAGCTATATTTTTATTTGCTTTTATTGTCAATGCGTTCTTATACCTTTCTGTTATCAGATCCTACTGTACTGTATGAATGGGAAAACAAAACACAAAGACATTGAATCCAGGCCAAGTGAAAAGCAGTGATAGAGTAAAGTGGCATTGCACATTGAAGTGAATTTGGCCTTAACATGACAGCATTCTGCTTTAGGCAAGGAGGAGACATATGCTTGTTAAATTTCAACATATAGAGCCTCAGTCAGGTCACGTACATTGTAAATAGAAAAAATAGGGGCTTTCACATAAGCAACTCAAGGGTAACAAACATGACCTTGTGGCCCTGACTAGCATAACATTTTCCAAATGCTACCGATGTCATTAAACAGAGCAAAGAGCAATGTAAAGTGAATATAATATATACAATTAAATATAACATTTGTGAAAAAGTCTGTGAACACAAAAAAATAACAAGCCCTTTCTTATTATAGTTTTCCTTGGCAGTGTTTGCATTGGCAGTGGCACAGATTGCTCCCTCAGTGATGCCCTACTGGCTTCCCTCTCTTGCCGAACACATTACAGTGGAATATGGCATTACCATAATGGGAAAAAAGCCAAAGTGGGGTTTAATCTTTTCATGAACCCCCATACAGTTAATGCGGGACCGTTGTGAATCTCATTACACAAATCACTGTGCAAGATTTGTGGTTTAGGAAAAGTCTTGCACACAAATATAGATGTTTTCTTTTCAAGAGACAAGCTGGCAGTAGTGACAGTAATGAAACTGAAGTGTGTATTTGGATAAAAAGGCACAAAAAAAAAATTGCAGCGAGCACTGACGGAAATGAAACAAAATCCGCATAAAAAAAGAAAACAAAAAAGACCCAGAATGCCCTTCAAACCTTTAAAATATCAGATGTAATAAAGATGACAGCTCCTACTGAGCCTAGACAAACATCATAATTTCCTATTTTTTTACTAAAAATAGAACAGCTGTGTTTTTTTTCTTCATTATTTGTATATGCAGCTGTGGAGAGGGGGTGGGACTCAAAGGAGTGAATAAAGATGAGGAAAAGTGTTCATATCATCAGCATTAATTTGTTTCCTAAAACCTTGAAAACCTTGAAACCTTTTGAAATGCTCTCGTTTATTTAGCTGTCAGTGAAAAGGCAAAGAATACCCATGATTCTGTTCTTCACCCTCCAAATGGTTGTCCAAAACCCCCTCAGGGTCTGGGTTGAAATAGCATTTATTATAGCATTCCGACTGAACTCAGATTTTTTGGTCCCCCGGTACTTGTGTTTATTCTCCAGCCTCCTTTGAAAGTCAAACCGAGGCGGTGTGATCAAAGTCTACACTGATTGCATTCTGCTGTTTTAGACCTATCCCTCGAGGGGCGTATTCTTTTATTCTGAGGTGTTTTTTACCTGGATCAAGCTAATAGTACAATACTAAAAAAATAAGCAAAAAAATGTGGAGAGTGGAGAGCAGTTTGTCCTCTACGTGAGCTCTCAGAATTCCTTGTCTTACACAGGAATCCATATGTCATTGCACTAAATAGCCAGAAGCCCACAGAGCATCTCTGAAGGGAGCAGTGCCACGGATGGAGGAGTTCCAGGTACAAGGACAGAGTGTTTTGTGTCAGACCTGATGCTCTGCTGCTAAAAAAAATCAATTAGTATTCTGGCCTTCATTATCACTAACAAAATATTATAGCTGTCAAACGATTAATCGTGATTAATCGCATCCAAAATAAAAGTTTATGTTTACATTATATATATATATATTTATTTATTTATTTAATATATATATATATATATATATATATATATATATATATATATATATATATATATATATATATATATATATATATATTTTTTATATATATATATTTTTTAATATTTATATAAAAATATGTATATATAATATAAAATATATAAATGTATACAGTATATACATATTATACAAATACAATACAAATATTTATTAAATATATACATTAATTTGTGTGTATTCATATATACATAATAATTATACACAGTACACACATATATTATGTAAACACAAACTTTTATCTTGGATGTGATTAATCGCGATTAATCATTTGACAGTCCTAAAAAAATATATAATTTTGCTTCTCAAATAGATGTATTTTGCTTTAATTACTATTTTAATTTTAGATGCATTTATAAGAATAGGGGATATTCAGTATCTTTTTTATTTTATTTAATTTTTCTTACCCCTCCAGAATTTATTTCCCCTGTGTAAACTTCAATAAAGAACGAGCAGAAACAAAATATGAAAAAATAAATAAGTTGTAAAAATTCTAGAAATTTCAGTAATATATTATGCAATTTAGCTTATCAAATAAATGTATTTTACTTGAATTACCATTTTGATTTTACAATAATTTATATTAAAGACTAGAGAGAATGTGCAGTATCTTATATTAAATGAATAATTCACCCACAAATTTTAATTCTATCATAATTTACTCACCCTCAAGTTGTTGCAAACCTGTAAATGAATAAATGGATTTCTTTCGTCTGGTGATAACAGTTGATGGACCATATTGACAAGCATTGTATGGGGATACTATGGAAGTCAATGGGGTCCATCAACTGTTTGGTTACTGACATTCTTCAAAATATCTTCTTTTGTGTTCAGCAGAAGAAAGAAATTCATGGTTTGGAATAACTTGAAGGTAAGTAATTTTCCTTTTTGGGTGAACTATCCCTTTAAGTTTATTTTTCTTACTTTAATCTTGGTCTGTCCTGTTATAAGGGTAAAAATCAATACGTGATAATACATTTAAAATCATATTGTATGCAATTTTGCGTCTTAAATAAAGGCCGCTTTACTTAGCATTTTTTTTTTTATTTGACTGAAATGCAAGAAAAAAATGGGATTATAAAAATTATAAAAGAAAGACAGGGAGAGTGTGTGTGGTTTATGTACTGTATATGAGAAAATGAGGAAGAGAGGAAGGAGGGATAGAGGAAACAATAAGACAGTAGGAAGGGTGTGGGATAAGTTTTTTTTTTTACGGGCGAGGATTAAAGAGATGCATGATTCCCGTGACTGTGTCTCTGGTGTAGCTGATAAGGGGGATCAGCATTGGGGCTTCTCTCTGCACTCTGAAGCACCCCTAATGCCCACTGAATAAATCACCTCCCTCTCACAGAGGGGCATAATACAGTCGAGATGTACCACACATGATTTTATATATATATACAGTACACATATTATATACAGGCAAGATGTACCACAATCTCATGTTCATGAATACGATCCAAGCATGTCACCTCTTGCATCAATATTTGTTTGACACACTCAAATGTTAATGATTCACTGGTTAGATCTCACTGCAGAGTTCATGTTGTTCTATAGACCTTGACTGACTAAAAATCTTTAAACAACTGATTTGTAGGGAGTGAAGTATGCTTATTGCAATAATTGACTCAATGGCTTTTAAAAATCCACAGAACATAAAGAACAAATATATGCTTTGTCAGGTGCTTTGTGTGGTTTGAATCAGCCGGGTTTGACAAAAATATAATATGTCATAATGAAAAAAATAAATGTAGATACAGATTTTATAAATAATAAATAAATTATAAAGCAAATCATGTTTAAGGATTAGTTCAGATACAAGTACACTGTTCAAAAGTTTGTGGTCCGCAAGATCAGCAATTAAATTGACCTAAGTCACAAAAAAAATTACATTTCTAATTAATACTGTTCTTCGGAACGTTCTATTTATCAAAAAATCCTAAAACAAAATATATAATTTTCCATAAAAGGATTAAGCAGAACATTATTTTCAATGTTTCTTATAGTAAATCATCATCATAGAATGATTTCTGAAGGATCATGTGAAGTAATGATGCTGAAAATTCACCTTTGCCATTCAATTTTAAAATATATTACAATAGAAAAGTTTTTAAATTATAGTAATATTTCACAATATTGCTGTTTTTACTGTATTTTGAGCAAATAAATGGGTAACACTTAACAATAAGGTCACATTTGTTGAAATTAGTTAATGCATTAACTAACACGAACTAACAGTGAGCAATATCTTCTTACAGCATTTATTAAAAAAATGCTCATATTCATGTTAGTTTACAGTGCATTAAGTTATGATAACAGATACAAATTATGATCTTAAAAATGTATTGGTAAATGTTGATATTAACATTAAAAATAATTAATTAATGCTTTGAAAGTATTGTAAATTGTTATGTTAACTAATGTAGTTTTTGTAAATTGTTACCAATAAATGCAGCTTAAGCAAAAAAGCCTTCTTTCAAAAAATATTTTTGATATTTAAGTATAAGAATGCCTTTTAATTCTCACCACTATGATATAATGCACAATATTATTTTGGTTTGTTTTGGTGTGGGTTTTATACCTGTAAATGGAAACGTCCTCAATGAGGTCATTGGTCTCTGTGTCTGAGATGATGATTCCCTTGGGGGAGACAGTGAGGGTCACTTTCCGAAACTTCTTTGCACTTGCCCGAGCCTGCATGTGGTTGACAAGGATAAACAATTTGTGTGAACCCTGGACAAACATCTTTGTCATTGTCAATTTTGAAATGTCACTCATAACTCACTGACCATAAACAATAACCTGAAAAGGTCAGCGAAATCTGTGTGGGCTATTAAATCCAACTCCACGGGTACAAGAGCTAAGAGTCAATATATAAAATTCATTCTCTGCCTTGTTTAAGTGGTGTTACTGTGATCCTGGCATATGAACAAACTGGTACATCAATACAGTGTGCTGGCAGGAAGAAAAGAGGCCAACATGGATGAGGAGGACGAACGGAAATTATAGTTAAAATGCAAAAGAGGAGAGAGAGGGGACTCGTCAAGGACAAAGGAAATCAGGCAAACGCATATCTGGAGGGTCTTTCTCCCTTCCCAGGAGACAGTAAACACTGATTTAAAACAAGGATTCCCAGTCTGACAGTTAGTTTGGAGAGAAAGTTATCACATATTGATTCGATTGTGCTGTTAAAGAAAGCAAGTCTTTTTTGTTTGCTTTCTGTAGAAGGATATGAAGGAATCATATTGTGTATTTAAATAGGAAACAGACTGTACTGAAAGGCTGACTCCTTTGTTCTGTTCAACATTTTATCACCACAAGTAAGCTGTTTTTTGTTCTGTTAACGACATCTTTTTATACCACTACAAATTGGCAAAGGCATAAAAATGATTTGAGTAAGATTTTTTGCCAACTTGGATCATGATCATTCCTGTATCCTCAAGTCCCTTGACCTGCTTTTACCCTGATGACTGACCGTGGTTACAATCCTCCTGATGGCAGCCACTGCCATGTCTTCTCCTTTAGGTTGGCCAACCAGAGTCATGCCCAGATACTTCACATTGAACACCATCCCTTCCAGGAGTGTCTCCTTGGTGTCTGTCCAGTTCTCTGGGAGCTCTAAAACACAAAATAAAACATTTTCCTTTTAGAGTGAACTATCCCTTTAAGAAACAAACTTAATGTTCAAGGCTTCAAATATCAAAGGCTCAAAACAAACCGCCTGAAATGTGAATGTGGATTTATTGATTAACACTGCAGGATATCACAAGAAAGATGCCTGGAAGCCATTACCAAATAATTATTTTTTGATGCAATAAATAATGATCAACTGGAAGCAAAATGTCCATTCGCAAAATGTGTTTTTCATATAAACCCATTGAACATAGATGGCAAGTTTCACACCTTTCCATTAGGAGAAGTGGGGCTCATTCCCATGTAAGGAGAACTGTGCCACACACTGAGCTTTAAATAGCTTTCCGGTCCCATTTGGGTCCAATACAAAGCCCTGTAGGAGTGAAGAGCTGGATCGAAAGATATGCAGAATGAACCTGACTACAGGACACCCACTGCCCTGCTAGTGCAATTCTGAGGCAGAAATCTATATAAAGCAAGCACTGAAGTGCTGGACCTTAACCAATGGTTATATCAGTGTGAATTATTGATTATTATGCTTTCAAAACGACAAAAATTCTTTATTATTATTTTATTTTATATAAATTTCTTATGTTAGAAAAACCATCAGAACTGCAGGAAGAGGGCATTGAAAATAGTGTCTCATTTATCATTTATATTCATCATAACAGGTAAGCCAAAGTTTGTCTGTTTCAAACATTCAGAATAGCATTGAAAATAGTGCCTCCTTGACCATTTATATTCAGTGGCAGGTAAGCCAAAGTTTCAAACATCAAGTTATTTTTGTGACCTCTAGTAGCAAAACAAAAATAGAGAACAAAATAAGAATTTATTTTATTTTATTATAATATAATGTCATTATAATGATTTTTGGAATAAAAAAAAAAAAACTACTGTCATGATTTACAAAAGACACGCAGTGAAAAATTAGCGCTGAACCGTTATTTTTACGGCTGACCTTATTGCATATGCATTTGTTGGATTTTCCCTTTCAGACACAAAATGTATGGCAGGTTTGCGCTAGTTAATTTACTGGTATTTGCGCCATTATTTAACGCCCCAAAAAGTCATGTCTTGCGTTGCTCTTTGTAGATTGCATTGATCATTATGGAAATGATCTGGCTGCGTCTGTGTTCTTTAATTTGCACAGTTAATTTATCAGTAAATCACCCACAGAACTTTCCACTCCCATCTGTGCTTTTATGGGATTACGCTCTCACGCTAATTTGCCCTGTTTAGTAAATCTGGCCCTAAATTTCTTATGGAAGTGGGGTTTCTATGTCCACTGTGTTGAGTTTAAGCACCGCTGTATTGAGTTTAGGCTATATAAACAATGGCGACTGATACTAAGCATTATGTTGGAGTTGGAGCTGAACGATGGGTACACTGTAAAAACAAAAAAAAATGAAGGAAGTCGGTTACATCAAATTTTTTTACTTAAGAAATGTTAAGTTTAAGTAAGTTTAAGTTTTTATTTTGTATTCATACATTTTAATTGCTCTTAACTAGATATATTTCAGTAAGCTTATTCATACGTTTAAATTAAAGTTATTAACTTAAATATTTTTTGTCGTAGAAATTTGGCTAGCTTTAATTAGGTAATTCAATAAATGCTACCTTGCTAATTGGTCACATAATGCTTTGATAGCATTAGTACAGCACATTTAACATACTTTATGTTCCTTAAACTCAGCTCATGCTCCACTCGTAACCATGATGGTAACCCCCCAAAAAACACCAAATAACAGAAACTCTTCTACTTCTAACATAGCAAAACGTTAAACACTACTAAATCTCCACCTCAACATTAATCTCACACAAAAAAACATTATATAACACTTAATTTTAGCACTTTAAATTTAAGTTAATTAAAAGAAATTAAAAGAAACAAGTTCATAAAACTCAAAACAATAAAACAATTCAGAATGCTTTAAATATTTTGCGAATTCAAAAGAAAAAAAGAAAGTTCGAAATACTCATAAAAGTTTGTTTGATTGAACTAATTTATTGAATTTGAGTTTGCTCAACTCAAACCAATTAATTATTTTGAGCATTAGGATTTACAGTGTACACAACTATGCATAGGCTACGCTGTAGCTACAGTGTACACTTGAGGCATAAGTATAAATTGCCCTTAACTGATTACTTCTTTGTTCCTTTGCCTAAAGAGAAAACTACGGAGGACAGAAACTCCTTTAATTTGACAGTGTCCTGTTCTGACAGCTCTGCTCTGAGCCATCTGGCTCTCCCAGCAGCACCAGCTGTTTGAGGCCAGGAAGACAACACCACCATCGTGCTTTCTCCACTGTAAGGTCAATTATTTACCTAAGAAGACACAAAATCTCAGCACTCAATAGGCAGGAGAACTAACACTCAATGCTCACTCAGCACTGCAGCCATCTCTAAATGACTTGTTAAAGCCAATTTGAGATGAGCTGCAGGGCATGAAAACATAACAGAAGCAGCCAAAAAGCTATAAGGGTGACTTGCTGGCATGTATAATCTCCTTGAGCTGTTGCAGCACATTTGTCGTGCTGAAATCCCTGGAAGTGAAATGTTGACACACACAAAACTTGGGCCACAATAGAGTTGCAACTAGTATCGCTCTGTAACTTGAGGGATGTATCATATGCTCACCAGGCTGCTGAATGAATAATTGATCAGGTTTTTTGTTGATGCTCCAGGCCTTCGCTCAGATTAGATTGAAGTAGGACATGTTTATGTTCATAAAACTTTGCAAAGGTTATGACAATAAAGTGAAGCAAATAATGCAAAGGCCATAAGGGCTAATGGTAATTGGATTAGTACAGGTTTAGCCAAGAGCAGGTTGCAATGTGGGGGGAAAAAGCAGCCAGTATTGTGTGTTTGGTGTGAGAGTGGCATTTTTAACAGCACATAATTTGATGTCTGGGTTGGTGCATGCGTCTGCATGATAGAGTGATCCGATTTGTGCAAACATAAAATGCGATTACCACAGTCGCTCAGACGTACTGTAACAGCATTTGTGTCTGAGCTAGACAAAAGCTGCATGGCATTTCTCCAGACTGATCTTGCCGTGGTGTAAAGGTTTCTGTGATACAATGCCTAAGCTTTTGATGTTTAAATAAAAATAAATCAACTTAAATTTGTTGTTTAGCATATTTTTTTCTAAAGCATTTTGAAGAATTGGGCTGAAATCTAGAACCTCCCAGCAAACACACAACGTTCCACTAACCACTAAATGCCCAAGAACAAGCAATAAAGATAATTATAACAATAATTATATTAGCATACACACCATGTCATGGTCATGTACTGGTGGTTGTAGTAATCGGATTAATCCACAAACATACACACTGCAGGAGAAAACTAAAACACAACCACATGAAATAAAGACAATATCGGCCAATTAACTGATGAAACTCTGGGCTTAAAGGTGCTGTTTACAAGGTTTGGTGACATGGTGTACGTTTTTGAATGTAGTAATAAAGCATAAAAATACCATAATATGTTTGCAGATATTTAGGAAACATGCTGAGTTTACATAGCTACTCGTTTCTCTGAAAAGCAATGCTACAGCCAGTTATTCTGCTTTGAAATGTGCGTTCCGTGTCGGAATGTCAGTTTTTGTTTTGGTCTGTGCGATGGCGCGTTTGCCAGTTTACCCAATAGTATTTCAACACCACAGGTTGCCAGTTGGCGGAAAACACAGCGTATTGTTGTCATGGAACCCAGCAAACAAACTGGGACAGAGATTGCAGATTCTACTCATCAACTTACAGTGTGTAAGTCTCCTCGCCTTCCATTGTCAATTGCGCTTGTTCCTGTTGCGTGTCCTCAAACTGGAAACCTGCGTGAGGGTCTAGTCTGAGGAGGAGGGGGCGGGGCAAACAATATTTTGACTTTGGACTGCAATACCCATTTCAAACACTAGATGTCGATCTTACATACAGCACCTTTAAACACAAAGGATGACATGATTGACAGGTGAACGTAATCAGTAATCAAGGGAACAAACTACGGACTAATCAAGACTAAACTTAACCACCAGAAACAAACATATGGGAACAAAAAGACAACTAATGTAAGGCTGGCCACACACTTGAAGTTTTTAACACCCAGGGGTCGGTGGCTACGCCGCTTTTTTCTTAGTGCAAACGAGACTCAAAATACTCTGTCGATTTTGGTCATACCGATAAGTATACATCATAAACAAAATGTTGTGCTTTTTGCAAAATAAAGAAAGCAAACATAATGCGCGATCTGCCGCCTCTCTCTCAATGAAATCCATTATGAAGTGAATGGACTTCAGTTTAGTCAGGAAATGAACAGTAACTTAGCGAATACTTGTCACACAAACATGAGACATAATATTATGTCAAAAAAACATTGAAATGTCAGGTTTTAAATAACGTGAGTCAAATCGAAAACAAATATTCTCTGTTCATGTAATCTGTTTGAAAAGAGAGAGATGTCAGTCGTTCGCAAGCTTACTCATTTTCCGTTAATGCGGCCACGCCCACAGAGAGCGCGAGGAATAATCCTTGAATAATTTACCTCAGAAGAAGAGTTGGTTTCAGTTTCATTTCGAACGTTACTACAACGGACATGTGTGTGTTAACGCGGTCTGGAAGAATCTTCTACTGTGTGCATTCGGAAGATTGAAGATTATAATATTAAACATCAGTTGAAACTGCCCCTATGTCTGTGGTCTCGATAATCGATTAAGGTTTGAAAATCGTCTAGTGTGTGCAGGCCTTAACATAATAAACACATCTGTACATACCATGATTAGAAAAGGCAGACTCATGAGCAGGTAACTTTCTTAATGGTGATCATTTTCTCATTCATAAAGACCTTGTGCTTTCACTGGCACTTTTGATATTTGAGCACATGGATGCCTTAAACCGTAGCACAAAAGGAAAGCAAGTGAGACGGTCAGCCACAGATCTACTTATGTATACATGCTTAATGGTCTCGTTTACATTGAAAAGTCACATGAATATGCAAGCATGTTGAGTCCCAGTGAAGATAATGACTGCATTTCCATGATGAGATGATTAATTAAAACATGAGCTCACACATGGACACACAGGCAGGACAGTTGCCCGTAGCAACGAGTAAATCAAATGCCTAGATTCCTGGAATGGTTCTGCACTAGCATTTTTATGCAGCACGTACAAATTGTTGAATATGAAATACCTCAGACTTGAATGTTTTTCCCTTCTTCAGCCATCTAAGAAAAATAAAAGGTTTTAATATGTGCTGACAGCAGCTGAATGAAGGCCTATGATCTCTGCTCTGCCACTTAGTGTCTAAATAATGAGTGTTGGGAAGAATCTAGGACATTACCTTGACAGTATATAGGACATGATACGGCAGAGAGGGAGGGCAGAGAGGAATTGGGGAATAGAACTGATTCTACCAGCCATAAGTGGAATACAGACTTTAAAAAAAAAAAATTGGGCAGTATAGTTCTTGATTTGGCTATATGGGTCTTTGTGTTCCATTAAGTTATTAGTATTGTCTTCAAAGATATTGGATCAAACATTACTCACTGTTTAGAACCTCTATTTTTTAAGAGTGAAATAGATTTTTCAGTTAAATCTGCATTGTTGAGGAGAAATAACAGGAAGGTCTCAAAGTCTCAATGTTTAATTTTGCGTTCTCAGCCCCAGAGCAGTTTGAGCTGTGTTGAACATGCCAGATCTTCATCAAAATTCTCTGCTCAGGACAACCACCGTGGTGTCAGACCAAGCTCCGTTGCTTAGCAACAAATGTCATTGGGCATAAGACAGTCCTACAATGGGGGATGTTAGCATATAAACATCAGCGGTCACAATAGCACACGCTAAACTCTGAGAAAGCATTATATTGGAAATTATTAAAATTATGGTTATAACAATATTTAATTAAAACTAAAAATTCTGATACATGATTAAACAACAGATATCTTTTTTGTAGTAATAAGTCAAACCTATTTTACTGTGCAGTTCTGTCACTTTGTTTTTTTAATAAATGATTATAAATGAGAAAGTTAAATTATAAATTATTTTAAAAAGTTATAATTGGTATAGAGTGTTTGGCATGGTAATGGATATGACAGTGGTAATGTATTTGGTTTTGGCAGAATAGATCTGCTACGCTTCTTCTGCAGAGTACAGGACTTGCTACTGCCAATACATACACAACTAGCTGCTGTGAGCATATAAGAAATGCTGCTACTGTACAATATAGCTTTCAAGAATTACCTGCAGCAGATATACACTATATTGCCAAAAGTATTGGGACACCCCTCCAAATCATTAAAATCAGGTGTTCCAATCACTTCAGTGGCCAAAGGTGCATAAAATAAAGAATCTAGGCATGCAGACTGCTTCTAAAAACATTTGTGAAAGAATGGGTCACACTAGGAGCTCAGTGAATTCAAGCGTGGTACCGTGATAGGTTGCCACCTGTGCAATGAATCATACAAAAAATACATATAACAAAGCTGAAAAAATTGGGAACAACAGCAACTGTGCCAGTGCACAAAGCAAGGTCCATAAAGACATGGATGAGCGAGTTTGGTGTGGAGGAACTTGACTGGCCTGCACAGAGTCCTGACCTCGACCCAATAGAACACTTTTGGGATGAATTAGAGCGAAAACTGCGAGCCAGGCTTTTCCGTCCAACATCAGTGCCTGACCTCACGAATGTGCTTCTAGAAGAATGGTAAAAAATTCCCATAAACACACTTCTAAACCTTGTGGAAAGCCTTCCCAGAAGAGTTGAAGCTGTTATAGCTGCAAAGGGTGGGCCAACTCCATATTAAACCCTACAGATTAAGAATGGGATGTTATTAAAGGTCATGTGCATGTAAAGGCAGGCGTCCCAAAACTTTTGAGAATATATTGTATACAGGTGGAGCTGGGGAAGGTAAAGGGTTTCTGAAAGAGAACTGCTACTACAGCAATGCTAACCATTTTTTAAGGTTGAGCAGTGAGCTCTGATACAACAGGAACCAATCAGCTTGCCCTATAGAGAGTGATGTAATTAATTAAGGACCTTTCAGCCTGCACCATGACAGAACTTTGATTTACATCACTGGGTTATTTTTGCAGAGTTATATAAACTCAGAGCCAGAGTGATTTTTCAATGTAAATGAATCTTATGAATCTTAACAGCTGAATAAAACAAAATCATTATTTGAAAACCTTAATTCATCTCTGTTCAGTTTCCCCCCCTGAAGTGTTCTCAGTCAGCAGAGGCCTATAGTTACGAGTCTTATCACTCATATGAAAGACTGCACAAATGGAATTAATGAACAGAAAACAAGGTCTGTCTTACAGTATGACTGAAAGAAGAAAGACAACATCTCCTGCCTCAAGGCGACAAGGGGCATCTTCTTCCACAAAAATGAATGAATTAATTACTTTTTGGCAGCTTGACTTGCCAACCAATGGGAACTAATACACACAGGCTGCCTTATCAGAACATATATTTATACATACTGTATATGGGTGTTTCTTCAGCTATAGGCCACTTTTGGCATTTAGGCCACTGTAGACATTTTCAAAATAAACTCCCTTAAAACACACACATCCAAAGACGTGATGAGAATTGATTGGAAATTATATTCAATATAAATGTCTGTACACATCTGTAATACTTACATTGATTATTGCAGCCTTGGTGAGCATAAGATATTTCTTTCAGTGTCATGTCATGTTGTCCACAATTATTGGCAACGTCCTTTTTCCCTAGATAAAAGCTCTGAGTCGTCTTCTATAATTTCTGATGATTTTGGAGAACACCTGACAAGAGATCAGAGACCATTCCTGCAGATCTTTCAGATTCCCAGATCAATGTCAGTGCTTCTTCTCTTCAGTTCACCCCACTCATTTTCTATAAGGTTCAGGTCAGGGAACTGCATGGGACGGTCATGGCAGAAGCTTCATTTTGTGCTCAGTGACACATTTTTGTGTTGATTTTGATGTTTGTTTTGGATCATTGTCCTGATGGAAGATCCAACCACGGCCTATTATAAGATTTCTAGCAGAATCGTTCAGATTTTGATTTTTTATCTGTTGGTATTTGCTAGAATCCATGATACCATGAATCTGAACAAGATGTCCAGGACCTCCAGCAAAAAAATTGTCCAACAACATTAAAAATCCAGCAGTATATTTAACTGTGGGCATGGGGTACTTTCTCTGCAAAAAATGTTATGTGAATATACTTCAGAGATATTTCACACAGTTCTATTTTACTCAACAAAAATTTCTAGTGGTGCCAATAATTGTGGCCAACATGCATTGGAGAAAACATTTATTTCATAATGAGACCCCCAATCCAACTTAAAATTGTTTTAATTCAATGAAAGTTCAGAATTTTGTGAATTTTTTGAATGAAAGACTAAAAGGATAAACAAAGCAGATTCATTTTCACAACCTCCTTTACTCATCTTTACCAAGGATGACAATATTAGTGAAGAGCCCTGTTTATATATATCCATACAGTACAGAACTTTAAAAAGTGTCTGTAGTTGAAGAAACATGCTGTAACTTCAGTAATGAGCTGCATGAATTATACTTCACTGCTACAGATTATGGCCATTCTTCCTTCTCAACTTTTATTAAATGTTCACAACAAAGAGTAAAGATTTATCATACAGACTTTTTCCACCTTAAATCCTCATACATACAAATGATGGATTATTTGCTTTTTGATTTAAAAGTAATCCAAATGCATTGCAAAAGGTTTCTTCAAAACCACAGAAGCTTCGAGTCTTATCAGCAGCAAAACAGCAGCTCACTTTGTGCGCTCAGGTTCTGTTTATACTGAACAGCATTAACATTTAGTTTTAAGAAAATGTAAACATGTTTTGTATGTTACAAAGGGACTATTGTTCTTCAGGTGTATCTGTAGCTAGTGTCTGGAATGATCTGAATGCAACTAACAGTGCAAGAGATTTTTAATGTGAACAAGGCGTAAGATCATATTCTGAGTATTGGAAAAGCACATTGAGTTGTAATACAGGTCTAAGTTCTGGTAAGATTAGAAGTGTGTAATATGACGCATCCCATACGCTATAAGCTATGGGTGCTTCCTCAGCACGTTTTTTTTTTTGTCCTGATAAGAAAGCAGTTAATGCTATCGGCTGTTGGTCACCTATATGCAAAGGTCATGTTTGAAACCATTTATCAAGGTCTGCTTTTCAGAGGGATGTTTTGCTAGATAAGAGAGGGCAGGCACGTGACTCTTACAAATCGCACAAGCTTTTAATTGGAAGCACAATATTTTTCAGAGAAAAAAAAAGATCTGCGAAATGCATAGCTGTATCCATTTATTGGATTCATGAGATGGGTAAATCATAGCTGAACCTTTTGTATCGCAGATGATTTGTTATGCAGTCACAATCTGAAAGTTTATACTATTTCAACATTATGCTTCAACCGCTGGTGTTAGATTCATTTATCTAATGGTCTAGATAACAGTTTGATCTAATTGTCCAGTGAATATTTAGACACACCATCAACAGAGATACCTCCTCTAAGAGCTCAGTAATAGAATAAAACTGTATGGGCTTAATATGTGTGTCGCAGGGCCTCAGCTGGTGTGTGCGCTGTAAGTGCTGTCCCATGGGGGTTTGGTACTAATGCAGCCCCTCCACGTGCTGCTGATTGGTGGATTTTGGTTGGTTCAGCGCCGCCCTTCTGAACAACCTGCCTGCACTCAGTAATGGCTGAGGTTAAAGGTCAAAGCCCTGAAGACACTGCCAAAGGATAGATGAAGTGCATGCTAAAATGAACACTGCTCCCAGCAGGCCTTTTGACTGACGGAGGAGGCTCAGTCAGAACTAAGCAGTACACTATATTTAGGGTCTGAATTTATGACAGATAGCACATTTCTTGTCAGATTTTAAAGAGATAGTTCACCCAAAATTGAAAATTTACTTATCCTAGGTGTATATGACATTCTTCTTTCAGAGGAATCGGAGTTATAAAAAAATGTCCTGGCTAATAACAGTGAATGGCTGTTTCAGTCCATAAATGTGCATCTATCCATCATAAAACTGCTCCACACGGCTCCGGGGTGTCTAAACTGTAGAAATACACTTATAATTTATTTTGATTATTTTTAAATTTAAATAATAATGTTTAGCTATAATCATACTGACCCCCCAAAAAACAGAATGGTCACATTTATGAAAAATATTAATAATATTTTTTATATATATTTTATACATTATATTAATCTAATAACCATATATATGACGAGATTGGGACACATTTTTATTATTTCACTTTTTGGGACAAGACTTATCCTCACCAAGGCTGCATTTATTTGATGAAAAATACAGTAAAAATAATATTGTGAAATATATTACAATTTAAAATAACTTTTTTCTATTTTAATATATTTTAAAATGAAGTTTATTCCTGTAATCGCAAAGCTGTACTGTCAGACTTCAGTGTCACATGAACATTCATAAATCATTCTATGATGATTTGATGCTCAAGAAACATTTATTATTATTATTATTATCAATGTTGAAAACTTTAGGATTCTTTGATGAATGTGAAAAGTTATCTTTTTATATCATCGGGGTCAACCTCGAGAGAACATGAGTATTAAAATCATTTGTGTATAAGATTTATTACAAGAATTATGGCAGAAGTGATGCATTGAAATGAAAGAAAAGAACACTAAACTGTATATTTCTAAATATTCCCTTTCATGGTGACATGTCAATTACATCAAAAAGTTTCATACAGAACAGCCTTAAATATCTCAAATGCCAATCCCATAACAGCTATAATAAGTTATTAATGGAATGTGTTCTTTATGCATATATACGGTTGAAACTCATAAAAGACAGCTCATTTGATCAGCTCCTCTTTCAGGTGTTCAGTCAGTCTGAGCGGAGCCGTTTGAATCCCACTGAGCCCAACTGCACAGATACAAGACAACCAGAGCATGTGTAGCTGGAGTGACAGACAGACGAAGAGAGACTATCAGTGACAAGGTTCACTAGGGGTAATGCTGGCAGCAGGGAAGGCCTAAAATAGAATAAAAGGCTGTTTTTTTAACAAGGGAATTTTTTAGAAACAGGTACCTAAAATCAACAGAGGAAAAGAGAGCTGTGAGACAGAACGAGAAACAGACGCAGAGAATGAGAAACGGGAAGATCAGACAGAACGAGTGTCAAATTTCCCTGATGCATGTCCAGGTTGTCAAACAGGAAGGAAGGTTTGGATGTCACAGATCTCTCTGTGGGAGGAAGTAACGGCTGATTCTCATGCATTCAGTGTGAGCTTTACTTAACTCTTTCTCTACGTGACACGACTATTTTTCAGGCTGGTACAACTGACTATGGGAGTTATGAGGCACATTAAAATTGGAGAAACAAATATAATTTATGAATAAGAATATACAGGTCCTTCTAAAAAAATTAGCATATTGTGATAAAAGTTCATTATTTTCCATAATGTAATGATAAAAATTAAACTTTCATGTATTTTAGATTCATTGCACACCAACTGAAATATTTCAGGTCTTTTATTGTTTTAATACTGATGATTTTGGCATACATCTCAATAAATTAGCATATTTCCGACCAATAAAAGAAAAGTGTTTTTAATACAAAAAAAGTCAACCTTCAAATAATTATGTTTATTCAAATAATAAAACAGTTATGCACTCAATAATTGGTGGGGAATCCTTTTGCAGAAATGACTGCTTCAATGCGGCGTGGCATGGAGGCAATCAGCCTGTGGCACTGCTGAGGTGTTATGGAGGCCCAGGATGCTTCGATAGCGGCCTTAAGCTCATCCAGAGTGTTGGGTCTTGCGTCTCTCAACTTTCTCTTCACAATATCCACAGATTCTCTGGGGTTCAGGTCAGGAGAGTTGGCAGGCCAATTGAGCACAGTAATACCATGGTCAGTAAACCATTTACCAGTGGTTTTGGCACTGTGAGCAGGTGCCAGGTCGTGCTGAAAAACAAAATCTTCATCTCCATAAAGCTTTTCAGCAGATGGAAGCATGAAGTGCTCCAAAATCTCCTGATAGCTAGCTGCATTGACCCTGCCCTTGATAAAACACAGTGGACCAACACCAGCAGCTGACATGGCACCCCAGACCATCACTGACTGTGGGTACTTGACACTGGACTTCAGGCATTTTGGCTTCCAGGTTCCCAAGGTCTGGAATCGGTCCTTCTCCACAATCTTCCTCAGGGTCCGGTCACCTCTTCTCATTGTGCAGTGTTTTTGCCACACTTTTTCCTTTCCACAGACTTCCCACTGAGGTGCCTTGATACAGCACTCTAGGAACAGCCTATTCATTCAGAAATGTCTTTCTGTGTCTTCCCTCTCGCTTGAGGGTGTCAATGATGGCCTTCTGGACAGCAGTCAGGTCGGCAGTCTTACCCATGATTGTGGTTTTGAGTAATGAACCAGGCTGGGAGTTTTTAAAAGCCTCAGGAATCTTTTGCAGATGATTAGATTAATAGCCAAAATCTGTATGCCAAAATCATCAGTATTAAAACAATAAAAGACCTGAAATATTTCAGTTGATGTGCAATGAATCTAAAATATATCAAAGTTTAATTAATTAATTTTTATCAATACATTATGGAAAATAATGAACTTTTATCACAATATGCTAATTTTTTGAGAATGACCTGTAATGTTATTACTTAACTCAAACACATTCCATGACTGAGGGAAATATTTTGATATACTAATATCGGAGCTTCTATATGCCTTAACCTGGCAATGGTTCAGTGAAATCTAAAGCAGAGGTGAGGGCGGTGTATAACGCTGTTTAGTTTTGGTGAACATAAGGAGAACAAAGAAAATCAATATTTGGGAGGACCGTATCATTGAGGTCTAACTGAGATAAAGCAGGTTCAGACTAATGAAAAAAAAAACTATGCAACTTCAAAGAAAGACCCGAAAGAACCACTGGTTATTTTTTAGATGAATTTAGAGCAAAGGTGTCTGTGCTGCATGTCATGAGGAGAAACTCACTGGATAAAGATATGCAAATTTATGCATTTATTAATTATACACCGTAAAATAAGCTTACCGGTACATACCCCATACTTCCCAAATAATGTTTTTCACCTGATAATAAAAAACAGTTTTTACTCATTCTCAGTAGCAGCACACATTTGTATGAAAAAACAGAGAGCAAGTGCATTGATATACACTGTTCCCATGGGACGGTGAACATTAGGGAATATTTGACCGCTGCTGAATGCCATTGATCTGAATCAAAGATTTCAGAGAACCAGGTTATACATGTAAGTTTGTATAATGAAGACTTATATTTCACCTTCTGTCTATAGAAAAATACTGGTGCTACTTTCATGTCTCTATCAAATATAAAGAAATTAAACTAGAAAGTAAACACTTGGCACTTTATATTTAAGTGTAGTAACTAACACAATAAAAGTCATTTGAATGGCAAATTAATAATATATAAATAAATTAGTGCTGGGGAAAAATTAATTGTGATCCAAAATAAAAAGTTTGTGTTTACATAACATATGTGTGTGTACTGTGTATAATTATTATGTATATATAAATACACACACATACATTCATGTATATATTTAATATATTTTCATTAAAAACATGCAAAAAATGTATGTATTTGGTAAGACCAACCAGGTCAGCATATATGAAATATCCATATATCACAGTGCCAACACATCACATTACAGTGTCCATGTTACTCAAATTATGTGTTATCAATTAAAATTGATTTATATGTAATTCTACACTGTAACATGAATGTGAATTTGTATGTAAAGTATGGGCCTGATTCCTTGTTAGGTTTTTGTGGATATTGTCTTGAGTGTGGCCATGAGTGCGTACTTTGTGCATCAGTTTCTCTCTCCAAAATCCCTTTCTCTTCTTTTATTCATAACCTGCAGGGAACAAACCACAGGGAGCCTCCATGCTCAGACACTAAGGTAAAATAATGACAAAGACAGAAGGATTTAGACACAGAGAGAGACCTATTCTGAGGTCTTAAGGGATTTGCTCTTATTTGCTAGTGATTTGAGAGATAAGAAGCAAGCAAACAAATCAAAAGAAGAAGAAAACAGAGAGACTGGTTGTAATTTGGTTTAAAAAGAAGGCATGTGAAGCTAAATTTCTCTTTGCTAACAGTTGTGAGAGCTGGCAGTTCAAACTGAATGCATTTATATTTGATCCAGGAAAAAAAACTATTTCAAAGAAACTGTCAAAATGCAATATTCACTTTAGAACACATCAAAACAGCACAGCTCACATGCTTTTCAAACTGACATCTAGATATTCACATTCAGAGCATTGAGACAACTGTTTGGCTGAACTTCAGTAGTGAAAAAAAGTTACAAATATTGAAATTTACTTAAATTTAACCTTTAAAGGGTTAGTTCACCCAAAAATTCATTAATTACTTACCCTTATATTGTTCGACACCCATAAGACCTTTGAATACCTTTACTCGGCGAGAATAGTTTTTGTGCGCAAAAAAACAACTAAATAATGACTTATAAAGAGACCGATTTCAAAATACTGCTTCCTGAACCTTCGAAGCTTTGTCATGTCAAACCGTCAAACTGATGAAATCACGTGACTTTTAGTGCTCTGAACCGCTGATTCGATTTGTTGATTCATAATGCTCCGAAGCTTCAGGAAGCAGTGTTTTGAAATCGGCCATCTCTATATAAGTCGTTATTTAGGGGGATTTTCTGCGCACAAAAACTATTCTCGTCGCTTCATAAAATTATTATAATATCACTGTAGTGAGATGGACTTTGTAACGACGAGTACCTTTTATGGGTCTTTTTACTTTATTGTCAATGGAGGCCTTTCTGAGCAATCGGATTTCAACAAAAATATCTTCATTTGTGTTCCGAAGATGAACAAAGGTCTTATGGGTGTCGAACAACATGAGGGTAAGTAATTAATGACAGAATTTTCATTTTTGGATGAACTAACCCTTTAACTTTACTCAAATACCTTGAATAGTTAAAACTGACTGAGTGAAGCTAATAAAATAAGTCAGTTAACTAGCAATTAGACATTGTGCACATTAGTAATGGGTGCCTTGCCTTCAAAACACTGCTTTGCGAAGCTTCAAACTTTTAGTTTTGAACCAGTGGTTTGGAGTGTGTTTCAAACTGCCACATAATTTAAGTAAACAAGGCTATGTTATGTCTTTTTGTAATGTTTAGAAAGTCCAATGGTTTGCCAATATGAGGCGATCGCAGAGAGCCTATGAATCACTGTCTTTGGCTACTATAGCAGGCAAAAAACAGTATGTGATAAAAAGTTTAGGCATGCCTGAGTTCACAGTACTCATACTAGAGTCGGCAAGAAGTACCCGAAAGACCTACTTCCAGTGAGATTCTGAAGCGTGCATATGATGGACACTTTACAAGAGAGTATTCGATTTTGGACACAGCCTATGGCTATTAAACATTAAAGGTATTTTCGTGCTGTGACCACCCCCACAGATACAGCACAAAAAAACTATTAAAACTTAATTTTGGAAAAATACTCTGTAATGCAAAGACAACTGTCTGTGGTCTCCCAGTGGCTTACATTATTGGAAGTTTAGTGTTAAGTGATTAATTTACACCAAAATAAAAGATAACATGCTTCATCTCTGAAAACATTGTTTTTGTCTTACATTTCATAATGAACTCAGACAAGCTCAGCGCCGACTCGTTTTTCCGTTGTGAATTGGAATGTGTGCCAAGGATTGCGGGTAAGTGAAGGACATGAAGGATACACTTGATGCTTCCTTTAAAATGAGCTGAATGAAGGACATGAAACGAAGGGTGCCTTCCACAGTTAGCCTTATTGTTTGAATCACTCGTTTTCTTGATTCACCGCGAGTAAAGTTTTTACCATGCCTTAGAGACAACACTATTTTGTCAAGTGGCTAACACAGCATAATCAGAGAGAGCTTTCTCCATCATACAATATATTTTACATTTAATCGCAGGTCATTTAGCAACAGTCATTTAGTCATCCTGTTTTTATTAATATGATATTCTAATATCAATCTAGATTACTGCAAATTGCAACAAGTCTCTCACACCAGCCACCGAGCGAAGGCACAAAGTAACATATACAACCCCAAATCAGAAAAAGTTGGGACAGTAAGGAAAACGCAAATAAAAAAAAAGAAGTGATTTCGAAATTTACTTTGACTTGTATTTCATTGCAGACAATATGTACACAAAATATTTCATGTTTTGTCTGGTCAACTTCATGTCATTTGTAAATATGCATCCTTTCCTGTCATTCAGACCTGCAACACATTTAAAAAAAAGTTGGGAAAGTAAAGTATTTACCACTTTGTAATGTTGTCATTCCTTTTCACAACACTTAAAAGACGTTCAGGGACTGAAGACACCAAGTGATGAAGTGTTTCAGGTGTAATTTTGTCCCATTCTTCCTGCAAACAAGTCTTAAGGTGGGCAAAAGTATGGGGTCTTCCATTGTCGCATTTTGCGCTTCAAAATGCGCCACACATTCTCTATTGGAGACAGTTCAGGACTGCAGGCAGGCCAGTCAAGTACCCGTACCCTCTTCCTCCGCAGCCAGGACTTTGGAATGTGGTTTAAATTGTTTAAAAATTGCTTTTATCTTATAAAAATATTTGTCCATAAATCTTCCATCAATTCTGTTACCGTACCATAAAGGCCAGTCAAGTACCCGTACCCTCTTCCTCCTCAGCCAGGACTTTGGAATGTGGTTTTGTATCGTCTTGTTGAAATATGCATGGACGTCCCTGGAAAAGATGTCTTCTTGAAGGCAGCATATTATGCTCCAAAATCTCTATGTACTTTTCAGCATTAATGGTGCCTTCACAGAAGTGCAAGTTACCTTTGTCAAGGGCACTGACACAACCCCATACCATGACAGACCCTGGCTTTTGGACTTATTGCTGGTAACAGTCTGGATGATCCTTTTCTTCTTTGGTCCGGAGCACACAGCATCCATTCCTCCCAAAAAATACATGAAATACTGATTCATTTAACCACAGTACACGTTTCCACTGTGTGATGTTCCATCCTAGATGTCTCCGAGCCTGCGAAGTCGACGGCGCTTCTGGACACTGTTAACATAGGGCTTCCTTTTGGCACAGTAGAGTTATTGTGGTACTAGACAAAGGTTTGCCAAAGTAGTCCTGAGCCCATGTGGTGATATCGCTTATAGATGAATGATGATTCTTGATGCAGTGCCGCCTGAGGGATTGGAGATCACGGTTGTTCAGCTTAGGCTTGCGCCCTTGTTCTTTACGCACTAAAATTCCTCCAGATTCCTTGAATCTTTTCACTATGTTTCACTGTTGAATCTGAAATATCCAAATCTCTTCCTATCTTTCTTTGAGGAACATTGTTTTTAAACATTTCAATAATTTTCTCACGTATTTGTTGGCAAACTGGCGATCCTCGGCCCATCTTTGCTCCTAAAGGATTAGACCTTTCTTGGATGCTGCTTTTGTACCAAATCATAATTACAATCACCTGTTGACATCACCTGTTTCAAATCACATCATTATTTAACCATTTTACCTCATTACTAGCCCTAAATTGCTCCTGTCCCAACTTTTTTTGAAATGTGTTGCAGGTCTGAATGACAGGAAAGGATGCATATTTACAAATGACATGAAGTTGACCAGACAAAACATGAAATATTTTGTGTTCATATTGTCTGCAATGAAATACAAGTCAAAGTAAATTTAGAAATCACTACTTTCTAAACTTTTTTTTCACTACTTTCACACTTTTTTTATTTGCGTTTTCCATACTGTCCCAACTTTTTCTGATTTGGGGTTGTACTTAGTTTCAACATACTAAAATGTATTTAGTATGATTGTTTTAACCATGTAAAACAGTACTGCGTTACCCCACATACGAAACAAAAAGCAGTGACTGCATTATAAGAAGAATAAAAGCTCAGGGAACTCAGTGTTTTGCGCAGGTCTCTCTCATTAGCATTCGGTATGTCCTGCTTCATTCCACCATAACGTTAATAAAACTTTAATACATTCGCTTATTCATGAACATGATTTCTGCCCGAGTCTGTCGGATTCCTTTCCATCAGCTGTGGACAACTCCCATGATTCCACACTTATTCACAGCGTCATCAGGCAACACCTTTGTTTTGAATAAGCGACCTCTAACGGTGAAACTTACATACTGTGCCTTTCAGTGGATTGTACATGATTACATTCGATTCAAGAATGTGTTACAGTATTTCATTTTAATTAAGCAAACTGAGCAAGCAGCAAATTTATATGAATTAAAACAATGCAGTATGAACATCTATTTTGTTATTCAGGTCCTGATTCACAGGCTAGGATGATTTTGTCACCTAGGGCATAAAGTCTAGTGTCTTTTTTAAGAAATTCAAACCTTTTTGTTAACCTGAGCGTCCTGTGCTGAGACACAACTAAAGGCAGACAGGCTGTTGCACTCGGCTGTCATTGTGTCTGAGGGTGATCACAATAACAATGTTTGGGAGTCACTGAGGCTAGAAGTAATAAAGGAGCATGTCTATTTCTCTCTCTCTTTTCCCTGTGTGCCTTCCAGGCCAGTACTGATTCCTAATTAAGGGAGAAGAATGATAGTTGGTGGACACACTCTGAAAGGAGCAGCAGGACACCCTTATAAAACCTAATGGGGTCTTTTTACACAGCACTGCACGCACTTGAATTAGAAAAATGGTTATGTTTGTGCTTATTTTTGTGGAAAAATGTTACAAAGCTTTCTTTATTACAAGAGTCACCTTAAAACCACCTCAAATGGAGTCAAAAAGCACACAAAACCCCTCTTTACAGCACATGGAACAAAGAATTCACAGAGGAAACAATTGCTTATCAGCTAACAGGAGTATCTATATATTTTCTATTATCAGGAACATAATAGAACAAAATATTGAACATATATAGATACTCCTCTGCTAGCAGCAGAAATGCATGAAACTTGAACTTTGCACAACAACATTCAAGCATGTAGCAAGACAAAATCAATATGTGTGAAATATCAATTGTCAGCAAAAATGAATATAAAGAATATGCTATGATACTATAGCCTAACGTTGTCATACTCAGATTCTAGTCAGAATATGAGTCTGATAGTGCTCCATTGGGCTGTGATTATTGGGCGTTTCAACCGAACCTCTGTAATCAATTGGATAGAACTACAACCAATCAGAGCAATGGAGTAAGTGACGTATGTTGACTTGAGCGACGCATAGTTGTCAACAGAACTCAACTGCACGCACGCTGGAAGAAGTAGAAGAAGAAGATGAGTGTAAACGATCTTTGCCGGTGTTGTAAAAATTATTTCAGGATACACAGAGTACTTGCCAACATGATTATAATTTTTGAGAGAAATAGTAAATGTGAATGCATATACGAACAAATTCTCAGTTTAGAAAACAAATTCAATCCAAGCGCTCTTTGGTCACCTTGAACTTTTGGATCATCTGTCCATCATTTTATAAAGCCCGCCCTGACAATTTGATTGGTCCGAACTGCTCTGGTTTGAGCATAGTTGCTCCACAACGGATCAGGTCCAGACCGAACTTCCTGACCTCAAATGTTGTGGTGGGGCTAAGTTCGGCTGGCATCCAGGCTAATGATACTAGCTTTATGACTGGTTAAAAGATTAAAAGAAACAACATACCAAGAATCTATCCAATAACAGAACCATAAATTTTAAAAAAATAATAATCGTATAATAATAAAGAATACAAATTCTACTTTCACAGGAAACATCCTTAAAATTAATTAAAATCAAATGTTTCTTGAGCATTTCTGAAGGGTCATGTGACTCTGAAGAAAGGAGTAATGATGCTGAAAATTTAGCTTTGCCATCACAGGAATAAATTAAATTTTAAAATATATTTAAAAAAATAATTACAGAATTGATAATTGATTGCATCCAAAATAAAAGTTTGTGTTTACATAATATATGTGTGTGTACTGTGTATAATTATTATGTATATTTGAATACACACACATACATGTATATATTTAAGAAATATTTGCATGTATATACTGTATATAATTTATATATTTTGGAAATATAAATATTTTATAAATCAATCAAAAAAACTATTCTTAAATATATTGCATGTATGTGTATTTATATACATAATAATTATACACAGTACACACACACATATATTATGTAAACACAAACTTTTGGATGAGATTAATCGTTTGACTTTTTGATCAAATAAATGCAGCATTGGTGAGCATGATTTTTCAAAAAATCTTACAGACCCCAAACTTTTGAACGGTAGTGTATATGTATATGTCACCTTATCCATTTCTGATCATTGAAAATGACACAGTTCTCTGTTGATAGTGTAAACTTCCCCGTCCTGATCCAAGTATGTATACATTTGCGGACATCCTTCCTGTAATCGGTTCATCCAAAGCCATGTTTGCTTTACTTCAGCATGGATTGACACAACTGTACCTTTCAGCTCAGAGGGTCTGACGTATTGATTTATGATTAAACAGTAACTTCCAGTGCATATATTTTTTTGTATATATATAAATAATTTTCTTTATGTCTACATTTTCTTTATGTGATTGACAGGGAAGTTGCTTAATATCATCAAACCTGTTATTTCCCAACTAGGGGTTATTACGATGGAAATTGCACAAGCTTGCAGAGTAAAAACGGGAAAGGGCATCTAACACTTACAGCAGCTTATGTGACCTTTGGAGCTGTCAATGCTATTTTAATGACACACAGAGAATTGATAGTGACTTCTCTCTGTTAACATCCTGACTTTAAACACACCAGCTCTCTGGGAAAATACAAATAAGAAACTCAATCATGATATTTTAGCTTGAACTTTCTCTTTTAGCAACATTAAACATGAAATTTCACTTTTAATGAGCGCCAGTGAAAACTTTGACCTTCATCAAGTCAAATGCACACTTGAGAGACATCACCACCCTTCCATGAATATTCATCATACCAGCACAAAAACAGTTCATTATTCACTTGTTTGTGTCCTGTACCAGCATCCACTCCCCTTTGACTTAGAAATATTTCATTAATTTCACAGTTTTTTTGCATAGAAGCACAAAAAGCTGAATTTTCAGCATCATTACTCCAGTTTTTAGTGTCACATGATCCATCAGAAATCATTCTAATATGCTGATTTGCTGATTAATATTATTTTTTGGAAACCAATTTTTTTTTCTTTTTTGGGATACTTTGATTAAAGTTCTAATGAACTGCATTCAATTGTAACAGAAATCTTTTATAACATTATAAATGTGTTTCCGGCCACTTTGATCAATGTAATGCATCATAGCTAAATATATGCAATCATTTCTTTAGTTCTGAACCCTGTTAACTTTCATTGCATGTACAAAAAACAAGTTAAATATTCTTCAAAATATCTTCTTTTAATGTTCAACAGATGAAAAAAAAATGCATAGCGTGTTGGAATGGCATGAGGGTGAGTAAATGAGACACTGAAATATGTATCTCTAGTCCTTTGTGAGAAATAATGCCAGTAGACCAACAAGCAATATTATTCCTAAACCAACAATTAAACCTTGTCTACTTGATCCTACTCACTCTGTCTCTGAAAAACAATGCATTTGGAGACAGACAGCCATTACAGACCAAATCATTAAAATTTAATCCGTGGAGGGCACATCTAAATTCCCAAGACACAGTTGTTGACTTTAATAATTCATTATGCTAATTTTCAAATTTAGCAGATATACATTCTCTCAGCAACAAGAGACAGGCAGATTTCCTCCAGCTGTATGCCTGGCACAGTTCAAGTGGGAATTGAGATGTTTTCTCCCCAGAGTGCCTCATGAACTTCACATCTCACACGTCAGAATGACAGCCCGTTGAGCCTCAGGCTCCTGCCTGTCACCACCGATGTGACACGGGCTGTCTCATATAACCACTGCCCTCTTTTCCATACAAGAGCACTCGATTCTTCCTCCTGACAGAACAAAAGCTGACAGGACCGGCCAACTGATTCAATCATTAAAACATAAATGGATGAAGTGTGATTTGGAGTGAAAGTGTGAAAGTTAGAATATTTTTTTTGTTTGTTTTGTTTATTTTGTACAGTGGCCAGATGTCTCTCTGACCCTGAACAAGTTTCAGCACATTTCATAAAGCCAGTCAGCCTTGAACAGTTCAGTGGTTAGGCTACATCTATTCCATCTAATTGGATTTTCTTATACACATGGGGAAAAGTGAGAAACAGATATTTTACAATAACCAGACTATTTAGGATCAATACTGCATGCAATGAAGGAATTTTTGTAATAAAACGAGAGTACAATTTACAATAAGTGTAATAACCTTGATAAATACACATGTGAATATCTCACACTGTGCAGAGACAAATAAAAGCAAGCAAATCGCACTGCAATAACCCAAAAAAATCATTGTAAGCACAAATAAAAGATGTTCAGGTAGTTTCACGTGTAACTGAGGCAGTGTAATCGTAGCATCGCGTGAACAGCAGCACGGATGCAGTTGTATTCATTCAATGTAAACAGAGATAAGCAGGCTATACTCACTTTCATGCTTGGACGTTCCCCATGTGTGCCGCGGAACTCCAGGACTTTTAATTATTGCTCTCCCGGCGGATTTTAACGCATCCATGCTGGAGGAGGTGTCTGCAGAGCAGGTGCAGAGCTCTTCTTTGGTGCCTACTGTGGGAATGGGGAAAGTAGAGTAACATGCAGCGAGTAATGGAGCGAGTGGACACGAGCAGCCTATAGACACCTCACACAGTCCTGTATACAGTAACATTAACCCTTCACTGCCCGTCTGACTCTGACAGAGATCCTCGAGCTGTTCCCTTCACACCCGCTGACGTTTCATGACAATAATGACATGAGAAGAATAACCATGCAAAACTTGTAGCGACCCATATAATTATTCATCCGGTTCATTCCATGAAGGGTGGTTGTGACCAATGTAAACAAAGACTTTAACAAAGAAAAGATAATACAACTTTTACTATGTGTTATTATTGCATTTTATACATACAGTATAGGCTATAGACTATATTTCATTATTTTTTTAGTATATAATATTATAATAGCTAATTTGGCCTATTTGAACTTGAAGTGTTCCCCATAGGCTATGTGTCAACCATGTTACTATCATAATTAAAATTATGGTATAATTTAAATTTAAAACATATTTTCAGGATGTGGACTCATACTTAGGAAGTAAATGTTTTTATTTATTTATTTTTATTAGTTTATCTTACGTTTGTTTGGTTTGCCAGTAGGGGGCGATCTTCAAAAGTCAACCCTTGTTAACATGATTTTGTACATAATCCTTTCACTATTGGAAACTAGATATTTGTTGGCTATATGATTAATGATTTAACAATTTCAGTAATATTCGTCCTACAAATTTTGACAATCATTTTAATTAAATAACATAAGATTTAGTTGGTTCTCTTCATATAATTCCACATAACTATATATATATATGTGTGTGTGTGTGTATATATATATATATATATATATATATATATATATATATATATATATATATATATAAATCAACCAACCATCATAATCCCCACTTATTAAACTGATGTATAATTTATAGGCTAATTAGAACATGAATTTATTTATTTATTTACAAATGCCACACGGATTTCAATTGTCTTTTGTTTAGTTCTGGCTTCTGGGCACTGATTCGACCATGTCTTTTGTTTAGTTCTGGCTTCTGGGCACTGATTCGACCATGGAGGCCATTTCGAGACAGAATCCGACAAACTGTTCTGGTTTACACAGGGACTTCAGGTGATCCAGGTCTCGTGGAGCTCTGCTGCAGTGGAAATTGGGCTGGCCTTGGATTTTCGAGCCAACAAACGGTCCTCTCAAGCAGTTGTCTTGGGGGGTCTGCCTGACCTGGGCTTGTCAAAAACTCCAGTCTTTTCAAATCTTTTTTTTATCCTCTGTACTTGACGCTGAGACACATTGAAGGTGTCTGCCACATCAGCAGTGGATCTGGTCTTCAGCCTCTTGATAATCAAAACTTTAGTCTCAGAGTGAATCTTAGGCATGTTTGCAGAGGTCTAGTTGCAGTTGATGTGAAGGTCTAGTGTACTGGGGTTCTTTTTATAAACACCTGAGACCTAATTGATCCATTATTAGTCACAGGTGAAACTCTTATGACAAGGCGACCACACTTATGTCTTTGCAAAAATTCACTCAATGGGCTTTACCAACCTGTGTATATTAGAATATTTTTGACAGTTTAATTTTGCTCTGAAACATTATTACAAAAGCTGTTGGGATTAAAATGAGCCATTTCTTGTAAAAAAATCTTGATTAGAAATATATTTCAACGGCACTTCAGTTCAATTTGTACACAAGCGACAAGATTTTTGTCAGGGACTGTACATATATATATAGTTGTGCTTAAAATAATTAATCATTAAATCACGCTAAATATGAAGGCCGTGAAAAGAAATCAGTATTGTTAATCCTTTTGTTTTAAAAATGTATAAAAATACAACCTTTCATTGGAGATGAGAAAATTAAATGAGGAAAATCACATTATGAAATAAATGTTTTTCACTAATATACATTGCTCACAATTAATCATACCATTTTATTCAATACTTTTTGAAACCTCCTTTTCCCAAGAGTCTTCTTCTATAATGCCTGATGAGTCTGGAGAACACCTGACGAGAGATCAGAGATATTCCCCCTTACAGAATCCTTCCAGATCCTTCAGATTCCCAGCTCTTCTCTTCAGTTCACTCCACTCAATTCCTATAGGGTTAAGCCAGGACAGAAGCTTGGTTTTGTGACCAAATTTTGTTTTGATGTTTGTTTTGGATCACTTTCCCGCTGGAAGATCCAACCATGGCCCATTATACGATTTCTAGATGGGACAGGCAGGTTTAAATTTTTTATCTGTTGGTATTTAATAGAATCCATGATGCCATGTAGGCTATCTGAACAAGATGTCCAGGATCTCTGGAAGAAAAAAGCTTCTTTTTTTTATTATCTGACCTGTCTGAAGTTCCAGTATATTGTCAGTTACTTTACAAATGTAAAAAAAAAAAAAAAGAGCTTTTGGTCAGCAAACACTCCATATGTGTTGGGTGCACACAGGGATAAAAAAAAAAAAAAAAACTCATGTGTACAGTGAAATATACTGCTGTATATTTAATGTTGTGGGCTCGACTTTCTGCCAGATCCCGGACATCTTGTTCAGACACATGGCGATTCAATCAAACAGCAAAAGATACAAAAATCAAAACCTGACCGCCTCTGCTAGAAATCTCATAATGTGCCATGGATGGATCTTCCAACTGGACAATGATCCAAAAAACATCCCCCATCAAAATCAATATAATGTTTTATGTATTTATGTAGTTTGCTACTGTTTTGCTTAATTCAAAGGACAACAGAAATATTTAAACTTTACTGCTTAGATTTTCTAGGTGCAGCAGGTCATCGATCTAGTCTGTTCTTAGAGCTCTAGCGCCCTCTGTCTGTGCCTTATAGAAACGCTGACAAAAACAGTTTAAATAGAATCTACCTACAACATAAAACAACATTCGATTATATGTATATATATATATATAAATGTGAAACGAGAAGAAAAACATGACACCATTCAATACAAATCTTTTTACTGACATACTGTTCCATTCATTGTTTCCAATCTAGTGCAGCTGTGAAGGTTCAGGTTTGGAAACTCCTGGAGGCAGGGCTGTCCGCTGCTCGTTTTGAACAGGACAGGGGGTAAAAGTTTGAGTTAGAGGCCTGATCTAGCAGTTCTTTCATTGATGCAAAGTGTCAAAAAATACTGGTAAAGAAAGTCAAGACATAGTGCAACTGTTGGCTCTGGGGTACCAGTACAATGTATAACTTAGCAAGCTGAAACTGTCAATGTAGATGTTTGAGATAAGACGTTCTCTTTAGTTAATGGGCTATTAAAGCTCTTCATTCATTAAGTACTCAATAACAGCAGGGGTTGCCTTTACTGCAGAAAAAAAGATGTAAAGTGAAGAGAGAAAAACAAGCTCATCAGTTTTCTAAACAGCATTCATAGTCCTCATGATGTTTAGGTTCCATAAGATCACAAGTTCTGACCCAAGATTATCATATTTAGGACATAATAGAAACAGCATGACGCTGAGGGCTAGTTCTAGACCTAAATCCCACAGAATTTGCTGCTTCTTCATGAAAATGCAACAGTTATGTAAAATGAAATTGCATAATTCAAACGAATGAATACCATGAGGGAAAAGCCCATAGCATTAGCCTGCAGCACACTTATCTTCAGCCCGCATTTCGCCATGTTGTCACGGGGCATGTCAGGCTAGCAACTGTGGCAGAAATAACCATGCTATTAATCCGTAGCTTATTACTGTTTCTTTCCCCCCCCTACGGATCAGTCAGGGGACATGAACCATATGGTCATTAGATAAAAGGGTATAGCTAAAAGGAAAGCAAAATGAAAAAAATAAAAAGACCAGCATCCAAATATGCAATGTTTTCTATAGGACACAGTATAAAATTGGTTAGCACTCCTCATACTTGTTGACAAACATGCGCTTGGTCATTTGAGTTTATATGATCATCTTTAATCCCCTCCGTGGCATTTGGCAGCAGCCCTGGATGCTTTTCTCCATCTCTCTCTTTTCTTTCACGCTTGCTGACTCTCTGCGTTTGCAGGCAGAGACTGGAAGCACCTAGTGGGAGTGTAGGTGGGCCGTGGAAGCCGTGGTTTTCCAGGAGTCGCTCAGACGCTGTCTATCTCGGGAACTGGCACGGGGTCGGTGCTCCCTGGCTGTTGAGAGGCACACAGAGGTTCACAGGGCTGGTTGAGCGATTCTGCCGACAGGCTCTTGCTAGACAGAACACTGCTGAGACTCGGCTTCCGGCCGCCCCGTGGCTGGGCCTCAATCTCCACACGGACCTCAATATTGGTCCCTTCCCTGCTGTAAACAACAACAGATTTAGGAAACAGGAGTTGATGATGTGACGCTTTTTTAATTCTATCTCTATATTTTGAGGGGTATAATGTCAAGAATGGCAGAGTAATAAATAAATAATAATAATAATAATAATAAACGTTGCCACAATTTCCATGGTTTCTAAAAAAATATTAAGCAGCACAACTGTTTTCAACATTAATAATCATAAATGTTTCTTGAGCAGAAAATCATATCAAAATGATTTCTGAAGGATCATGTGACACTGAAGACGTAATGATGCTGAAAATTCAGCTTTGCCATCACAGGAATAAATTACATTTTTATATATTTTCAAATGTATAAATAATAATAAATATAAAAATGTTTCACATTATTACTCTTTTTATTGTATTTTTAATTTTTAAAAAAAATGCTGTTTTGGTGAGCATAAGAGACTTCTTTCAAAATGTTTCCGACCCCAAACTTTTAAACAGTAGATATGTTTTAACAATCCTGCTTACTTATTTATATTTAAAAAATGATTGCAAAATCAAGCCGTGTCATGACATAAGCTGACCTCAGAGCAAATGTTTGTGTGCTTCTGAAGGCACACTCCTCAGCTACATCCACATCGTCTGACTGAACAACCTGTTCAGTGCTGTCATTATGTCCATCATTAGAGAGTTCAACGGAGCCCTTTACTCCAGACGGGACCATACTAGTGCTGGGAAGCGGCATCACTTCCTCCACATTCACACTCACTTCCTGTACGCTTCCTTCGGCTAGAGCTGGGTTGGGCTGGCCAGTCCAATGATCACTGACTACATGAGAAAATAGAAGATCTTCAAGAGAAGTTTAAATGTCATCAGATCAGGTCAAACTGAGAGCTTAATAAAGCAACTAATATTGCAGCACTACACAATGTTTGCATACAAACTCATACATAAAGATAAGCCATTTATAATAAAGCAGGATCATGTTCAAGCAAACAGTGTCATGGGTAATGTCCGTTTAACCAATAAATGTTTTTAAAACATAAAAAAACTGGACCTGTTGAACGCTCAGAGCTAACTTAAAGGGTTAGCTCACCCAAAAATATAAATTAGCCCATGATTTACTCACCCTCAAGTCATCCTAGGTGTATATGACGTTCTTCTTTCAGACGAATAAAAGTTGAGTTATATTAAAAAAGTCCTGGCTCTTCCAAGCTTTATAATGGCAGTAACTGTTACTCTGTTTTTGAAGTCCATAAAAGAGCATCTGTCTGTCAAATAACGTGCTCCACACGGCATCAGTGAATTGATGCGTTTGTGTAAGAAAATATACATATTTCAAACTTTATTAAGTAAAGTTTCGGCCGATCGCCTTCAGTATTCAGTTTATGGAAAAAGTGTTGAAAGTGCCTCTGCAGTTCAAAGGCTTACGCTATTTCGCTAGTATGCATCTTGAACTCCGAGAAAGCACTTTCAACACTTTTCCATGGAAAGCGATCGGCCGGAACTTTAATTCAGAAAGTTTTAAATATGGATATTTTTCTTACACAAACGCAATGATTTGCTTCAGAAGGTCTTTATTAACAGCCCCGGAGCTGTGTGGAGTATATTATTTGACAGACAGATTTTTTTATCGACTTCAAAAACAGAGCAACAGTTACTGCCATTATAAAGCTTGGAAGAGCCAGGACTTTTTTTATATATAACTCAACTTTTATTCGTCTGAAAGACGAATATCATATACACCTAGGATGACTTGAGGGTGAGTAAATCATGGGCTAATTTTCATTTTTGGGTGAACTATCCCTTTAACTGAAGCTATGTAGAAGCAGAATTATCTTGCTCTATTATCTAATAAATGTATTATATTATCCCTACATTATTGTATCAGCCATACAGCCTGGCTTAAAAACAGCAAGAATCTCTGTACTAATCTGGACAGATAAGTTTACAGTTGAAACATGGTTAACAGAAGCTTTATTTTTACTGCAGCTGAACTCCTCTTAGGCTACTGAGCAAATATTTAATTTAGTAGGGGGTCAACGTTTAACTTGTTAACTGGACTTACAATTGGCAATATCTTCCAGCTGTATGTTTCGTACTTCAGGAGGTTCAGTTTGTGGCCTGCACCAGCCATTACGGCACAACGACATGGGCACGACCCCGTAGACATACGTCAACATAAGCGGCACCCCCACACCTTGAAACACAGAAGATTTACTAAATTAGAATTAATTATGAAGTTATTCCAAAAGAGTATTATTATTAATTACAGAAAATGTTGTATAAGTGTACAAATCCCTACTGTATATGCAAACGAATACATCAAATCACTGACATAATTACCTCAAAAGTGAACTTATTTTCAGATGAATCTGAAGGAAAAGGGCAGTAATTCACATAATGGCAGCGTAAATACACAGAGGCATAATGCTAGCAGCAAAGACAAGGACAACACGCAATAAAGGAGACAAAAGGCCATGATCCTCCTGGTTCTGGATGAGAACAGTGTGGCATTGTTGATGAGGACATTGTAGGGGACAAGGCCCCTCTGTGGCTCTCCTGAGGAGAGGTCAGAGCTGCATAACAGACAGGGCTATTCAGACGGGAGAATGAGAGGGAACACAAGCTTTGGGTTTGGAAGGAGAGCACAGAGCAGTGAATGTGCTGTGCTCAGGTCTTCACGCTATGCCATGGAGATCGCTCTGACATTTTAGTTGCAGCCGGCTGCTGTAATCTTCCCCTCCCCGTTCCAACTCTCACAGGAGTGCCAAAGCAGAAGATAGATGAGTCATCAGAGACAACCGGGGCAGTCGCTGTGTGTGTGTGTGTTTGTCTGAATGAAACAGCTGCGTGCACATATGTAGGCTAAAATGTGTGCAATATGGACGTTAAAGGATTATTTCACCTAATCCCCACAAAAAAAGGTTATTTACCCTGAAGTCATTCCAAAGCCATATGATATTCTTGATTTTGTATAACACAAAATGAGAAATCTTTAATAATGTGCCAGTTGCTCTTTTCCATACAATTATGATTGAGACTGGAGATTTGAATATCATAAATATCAATAAAACATCATAAAAGTGGATGCAATTGCTTTGCTTGAACAGATTTATGCATAAATTGTTATTCAGCTAAATCAACTAATCTACTAAAAAAGATCTGGGACGTCTGTTTTTGGTTTCAGATGGCTTTTGCATTTCAAAGAGTGGCCTGGATATTCTTCAGTTCCCCTTTTGGGCTCCACAGAAGCAAGTCGTACAGGTTTGGAATGACATGAGGGTGAGTAAGGGATTTTTAGTTGAATGTTTTTTTCATTCCTGCCTTTTTCATTCAAGGTCTCTGCTGAGAGGCAAACTTGTGTCTTAAATAGCTTCATTTGTCTGAACTCATGCCGGAACTATCAATACCAAGAAATAACACTTAAGTCAGCACCTTTACATTGCCGACCACTAAAGTGCTTGTTGCCTTCTTAATACCCCCATTCCTCATATTCACATTCAATAACATACACAAGATAAACACTACTGTTTAAAAGTTTGGGGTCAGTAAGAGTTTTTAATGTTTTTGAAAATGTCTCTTATGCTTACCAAGGCTGCAATTATCAAGAATACAATAAAAATAGTAATATTGTGAAACATTATTACAATTTAAAATGTTTTATATTTTAAAATGTGATTCATTCCTGTGATGGCACAGCTGAATTTTCAGCATCATTACTCCAATATTCAGTGTCACATGATCCGTCAGAAATCATTCTGATAGGATGATTTGCTGCTCAAGAAACATTTATTATTATCAATGTTGAAAAGAGTTGCTGCTCAATATTTTATGTGTAAACTTTAATTTATTCAGTATTCTTTGGTGAACAGAAAGTTCAAAAGACCATAATTTCTTTGAAATTGAAATTTTACATTCCAAATGTCTTTACTGTCACTTTTGATCAATTTAATGCATCCTTGCTAAATAAAAGTATTAATTTCATAGAAATAAAAAATAAATGTACTGGCCCAAAACTTTTAAATGGTAATGTATATAATATAAAACACAACATATAACATGAAATGACCTCTCAAATATGCCAAAGTAGCCAAAGTGGATGGATGAGTTTCTTACCCACAGTAATGGCCGCTATGACTGGAGACACAAAAACAGACATCATGACCCCACTGGCCACTGTCAGATAATGCTTACTTCCTGAGATATTGTTTTTCTTACAGCGACCATGGACCTGAAAGGCAAGCAAACAGATTCAGACTTAAAGTCAGCATGAAAAATCATGATCATCCTATCTTTTTTTGTGACACACTATATTGCCAAAAGTATTGGGACTCCCCGCCAAATCATTGAATTCAGGTGTTCCAATCACTTCAATGGCCACATATGTATAAAATCAAGCACCTAGGCATGCAGACTGCTCCTACAAACATTTGTGAAAGAATGGGTCACTCTCAGGAGCTCAGTGAATTCAAGTGTGGTACCATGATAGGTTGCCACCTGTGCAATAAGTCCATTCATGAAATTTCCTCACTACTAAATATTCCACGGTCAACTGTTAGTGGTATTATTACAAAGTGGAAGCAATTGGGAACTTTCTGCAGAGTCAATAGCTACATACCTCCAAACTTGCAAAGTTTGGTTGAGGGGGGATTATGGTGTGGGGTTGTTTTTCAGGGGTTGGGTTTGGCCCCTTAGTTCCAGTGAAAGGAACTATTAATGCTTCAGCCTACCAAGATATTTCATGCTCCCAACTTTGTTGGAACAGTTTGGGGATGGCCCCTTCCTGTTCCAACATGTGCACACAGCAAGGTCCATAAAGACATGGATGAGCGAGTTTGGTGTGGAGGAACTTGACTGGCCTGCACAGAGTTTTGGGATGAATTAGAGCTGAGACTACGAGCCAGGCCTTCTCGTCCAACATCAGTGCCTGACCTCACAAATGTGCTTCTAGAGGATTGGTCAAAAATTCCTATAAACACACTCCTAAACCTTGTGGAAAGCCTTCCCAGAAGAGTTGAAGCTGTTATAGCTGCAAAGGGTGGGCCAACTCCATATTAAACCCTACAGATTAAGAATGGGATGTCATTAAAGTTTGTGTGCATGTAAAGGCAGGCATCCCAACATTTTTGGCAACAAGCTTTTTAATCAAGAAAAAATGTTTTGTGTGGGGCTTGATTTCATTCATTGGGATAGCTAAATTTGATTGGATCGTTGGCGTTTGCTAATTACTGCAGGTAATGTGACTGACAGGTTGCTTGTGCCGGTGCACACCTCATCAGTGAAGAGACGTCGTTGTAAGGGGGAGGGGAATGTGTTTGATTAAAGATATCAAGGGCACTCTTTTTTATTTTTTATTTTTTTAGAATTAACGATGTGCATGGATAAATAATGTATAATATAGGCTACACTGTAAGGTTTTTAAGAAACTTAAAAAGGAAGTAAGTGTCTGATTAATCTGATTACTCTTAAAATATCCTGTTGTTTTTTTTTCATGGGTTCCTAAAAAGCTAAATTGACTCCATAGACTTCACAGTGAAACACTCTCAACTTACTTTGCAAACAGTTTCTAAATCACATTTACCTGCTGTGTGAAGAGGACAGGTCTGGTGGATTTACATAAATTTACATATATGCATTCGGCAGCACTTTTCTTATGATGAGCACACAGCCAGGGGCATGACCTTGTCTTTTTACCATCCTAGAGCTATTAAACGGTCACTGTATCTATTTCTCCACAGAGAGGACAGACATAGAACCTCACTTTGAGTTAAATAATGCAGCACGCTTTAAGTCTTTACCTTACGGCCCATATAAATCGGGATACCCACAATGATGACCGGTATTGCAATGCCTGCTATGAGCGAGATCACCACCGGAGCCCCGAGCAGCATGCCGACCTGCCACAAAACCTTTCGGGTCTGCGACCACGGCTTCTTTCCCCAGAAAGTGCAGCCTGAGGGACTGTAAGAAAGAAGTAAATAAAGTTTTAAATTTACTGTATAATACTCACACACTGAGGCATGTACTGTATATGACATGAGGTTAAAGATAAGACAAGGAATATTAGACAATAAAAGCCAGACATACACACACTATCTCATGTGGATCAATATTTTATGATCCCATCCTCGATTAGCCTCATGCACTGCCTGGGTGAATTACAATCCTCTATGGTCAGTGTCACTTCCTGTTTTGTTCAGTGTGTCAAAGTGTTACAGGGTTCTAGCTTAAAAGCCAATTTGAAGTAAATATTTGAAGACAACACTCTATTATTGATGAATGCTGATCAACCACTCATAACAATAGCCAAGTTTTCATCCGAGGATTTTTTGCAGAATACGGATTAGCGCATCAAAATATTATCTGAAAGAATTGTACATTTTAGATACATTTTCAACACCATCTTTTTTTGTTTAACTTCAGAGCTTAAATTCTGTCAGTACTTAAAATATAGCAAAACTTTATGTCTACAAAAAGGGCTTTAACACAAATAAATATGATCTTCTTTTGTGTTCATCAGAAAAAATAAATTCATACAGGTTTGCAATTTGAGGGTGAGTAAATGATGACAGAATTTTCATTTTTGGGTGAACTGTCCCGTTAAACCGCTGTATCTCAGTTATGTTCAAGGTTTTTTTTTGTTGATGATGAAAACATTCTCTCAACATGTCGATCCATACCGGTATGGTTTTTTCCCTTTCTTTCATTCTTGTCCATATAATGAAAGTTAATGGGGTTCAAAACAACACTGGGCTCCACTGACTTTCATTGGACAAAAAACCTTTATTTCAAAATATCTTCTTTTATATTTCACCAAGAAAGAAAGGTTTAGAATGACATGAAGGTGAGTAAATGATGACAGAATTATGTATGTATTCTGTAATTTTATAAAAATCTTCCTTCGGCCAGCTGGAGCCCAGCAGAAAGGGTGTTCATTAAATTAAGAAACCTGCTTCTGGCAAATCATGGGGGTTGGGTTGCATGGACAGGGAAATATGAACCGAGATTTGTACTGATTAATTGACAAAAGTCGCTGCTGGCCGACATCCAAGAACGGAAAAATCTATTCGCAATCAGCTTTGGTGCAGCGATAGCTTAATGAAACTGGTAGCAAAGTCGCTATTTTAAAGCTCAGACCTCTAAAACGCCTCAGCTTCTGCAAGACTTGTGTTGATTAAAAGTAATTAAGCAAATCTGATAATCTGCAACGTTCATGAAGTCGGCTACAAAAGCAACTCGGCACAATCTCAGTATTCCCCGGCCAGAAAAACATTCTTGTGCAGCGGAATTACCCCTGTTTAGCTTGGACCGAATGTGTCAGAGAGTAGCTTAATAACAGATCACAAACTCTGGTGAATGCTTGTGATGAATGTGGGCTATGTGCTTGCAGGCAAATGTCCTATATTTGGCTGTGAAAGCTCTGCACACTGAATAAATGTTCTGTAAATGTTAATTAGAAAGTGTACAGTAGACTACAGTAACTTAATCAATTAATAAATGCAGTGAGTTTCTCTTACACAACCACGTACCAAATTTTGCATACAAAACTGCAGGCACATTCAGAAAATCACAGATTACAAACTATGATTATGGTTAATGTGACTTCCAAGGTTAGCATGTTTTTTTTAATCATTTTGCTGGGAAATAAAGTATTTAGGCCTAGAATGTTCAGGGCCGATACAATGAGCATTTGAGAGTAATAGAGGAGTGAGAGGAGTGTTCAATGTTACAGACATCAAATCTCCAGAATGAGAAATATATGATTAAAACTGTATATTCTGCCCTTTTTTTGTCCATGAAATAATCTGTACCTTTTTGTCTACTGTTTTTTTGCACCATTATTTCAATTATTTTCTATATGACTGTTCACAGAGATTAGTGAACCATTATTTAAATTAAAAATAGATATTCAAATCTTTTAATGTGGTATAATTTACATTACAGTTCAAAAGTTTAGGACAGGTAAGATTTGTTTATGTTTTAGAAAGAAGTGTCTTATGCTCACCAAGGCATTTATTATACTAGATATATTGTGAAATATTATTACAACTTAAAATAACTATTTCAAATTAGGGCTTTCAAATGATTAATCGCATCCAAAATAAAAAAATAAAAGTTTGTGTTTTCGTAATATATGTGTGTGTACTGTATAATTATTATATTTGTATACACACATGCAGAAGAAGAAATAAGAAATATATATATAAATACATATTTCTTCTTCTGCATGTGTGTATCATATACAGCAGGGGTCATCAACTATATTTGTCCAAGGGCCAGAATTTTTCTCTGCAGACAATGTAAGGGCCAGATACTGTAATATAAAATAAAATTCAAATTTCATATAGCGCCCCCTACCCTTGACCTTAAAAGGGTGGAGCACCGGGTTCTGACAGATGTCTCCCGACTACTGGTCCTTCTAAAAAAATTAGCATATTGTGATAAAAGTTCATTATTTTCCATAATGTATTGATAAAAATTTTAGATTCATTGCACACCAACTGAAATATTTCAGGTCTTTTATTGTTTTAATACTGATGATTTTGGCATACAGCTCATGAAAACCCAAAATTCTCTCAAAAAATTAGCATATCATGAAAAGGTTCTCTGAACGAGCTATTAACCTAATCATCTGAATCAACTAATTAACTCTAAACACCTGCAAAAGATTCCTGAGGCTTTTAAAAACTCCCAGCCTGGTTCATTACTCAAAACCGCAATCAGGGGTAAGACTGCCGACCTGACTGCTGTCCAGAAGGCCATCATTGACACCCTCAAGCGAAAGGGTAAGATTTCTGAATGAATAGACATTTCTTCCCAGAGTGCTGTATCAAGGCACCTCAGTGGGAAGACTGTGGGAAGGAAAAAGTGTGGCAAAAACGCTGCACAACGAGAAGAGGTGACCGGACCCTGAGGAAGATTGTGACGAAGGACCAATTCCAGACCTTGGGGGACCTGCGGAAGCAGTGGAATGAGTCTGGAGTAGAAACATCCAGAGCCACCGTGCACAGGCGTGTGCAGGAAATGGGCTACAGGTGCCGCATTCCCCAGGTCAAGCCACTTTTGAACCAGAATCAGCGGCAGAAGCGCCTGACCTGGGCTACAGAGAAGCAGCACTGAACTGTCGCTCAAATTTTGCATGTCATTCGGAAATCAAGGTGCCAGAGTCTCGAGGAAGACTGAAGGAAATGCCAAAATGCCTGAAGTCCAGTGTCAAGTACCCACAGTCAGTGATGGTCTGGGGTGCCATGTCAGCTGCTGGTGTTGGTCCACTGTGTTTTATCAAGGGCAGGGTCAATGCAGCTAGCTATCAGCAGATTTTGGAGCTGAAAAGCTTTATGGAGATGAAGATTTAGTTTTTCAGCACGACCTGGCACCTGCTCACAGTGTCAAAACCACTGGTAAATGGTTTACTGATCATGGTATTACTGTGCTCAATTGGCCTGCCAACTCTCCTGACCTGAACCCCATAGAGAATCTGTGGGATATTGTGAAGAGAAAGTTGAGAGATGCAAGACCCAACACTCTGGATGAGCTTAAGGCCACTATCGAAGCATCCTGGGCCTCCATAACACCTCAGCAGTGCCACAGGCTGATTGCCTCCATGCCACACGCATTGAAGCAGTCATTTCTACAAAAGGATTCCCGACCAAGTATTGAGTGCATAACAGAACATAATTATTTGAACGTTGACTTTTTTTGTATTAAAAACACTTTTTTTTAATTGGTCGGATGAAATATGCTAATTTTTTTAGATTTTTGAGGTTTTCATGAGCTGTATGCCAAAATCATCAGTATTAAAACAATAAAAGACCTGAAATATTTCAGTTGGTGTGCAATGAATCTAAAATATATGAAAGTTTAATTTTTATCATTACATTATGGAAAATAATGAACTTTTATCACAATATGCTAATTTTTTGAGAAGGACCTGTATATTTTAATATTCCTCCTATTACCCTATATGACTACGGTAACCCAGATTAAATAGATTTATGCTCCTGAAGCAATATTCTTAAACAGTGTGAAAATTAACCCAGCCCTGAATAACCTCAAGCAAGGCAAAAGGTAAGATTAAAGAAGTTAACAATGGGGTTTATTTATATAAAACAATATGGAAAATAAGAAATAAAAGAATTATATGATTCAATAAAAGGGGATGAAATATCCAAACGACTATTGTGTATTTACTTTTGACCCCCCGCGAAACGGTTCTTAACATAAGCCTCGCGTGTTCATCTATAGGGCCTATTGCACCAAATGCGACACTGCACTCCCTTGTGAAGTCGATTGGATGAACGGTTCTCGAAATAATAAAAATGCAAACAGGCATACAGACACAGATTCCTGCCTTTATAAGAAAGAGACATATGTTCAGCCCGAAGCTTCGAAGCTCAAAAAATGGTAATCGGACATGCCCTAAACTCTTACAAGGCTATTACTGAATTCAGTATTATTCTGGGGGCCGGATGGCAATCTCTGGATTTTAAGCACTAATTTTAATGTATTTTAATTTATTCCTGCAATTGTAGCATTACTCCAGTCTTCAGAATCACATGATGCTTCAGAAATCATTCTAATATGCTGATTTACTGCACAAGAATTTTCTTTTTATTATTATCAATGTTAAACAGTTCTGCTGCTTAATATTTTTGTGGAAACCATAATACATTTTTATTCAAAACACAGCATTCATTTGAAATCTTTTGCAACATTATACATGTCTTTACTGACTCTTATTAAAAGTTTGTCTGTCCTTAATAAAAGTATATATATATTTACAAAAAATGAACTCAAACTTTTGAATAGTTGTGTATTTAAGATAAATCCACCTTTAAAGTGCATAAAAATCTAAACTGAACTGAACTGTGGTTGGTTGCTTTTTACATGGCCATCAGATGGTATCTTCCTATCTAAATGGGCAGTTCTTATACAAAATAAGCTACATCACAGACAAGACCTTAGCTGTTAGCGATTAGTCAAAGATCTGGCTGCGTGCGACTTCTCTTACTGTAACTTGATGGCCGTGTGTGTTCTGTATGCGTGTACCTGAGGTAGTGCACATCAGTGATCTCCTGCATGCACAGCCAACAGAACTGACAAGCACACACTGTACAGTTCATTCTATTGCAGCTGCCATCATTAGTCTTCATGATGTAGGCCCCGCAACGTGGACAGGGCTTGATTTCCTCTGCATCTTGAAGAGCGACAGCAGAAACAAACATCTTAGCTGGGACACCAAACGGATATTAGGTTAGTCCCTCAATGTCTGCACCATACCGCCAGGTTCCTCGTTGAACACATAGAGAGTGGAAACATCATTGGCTCCTGATGTGTGGCGAGCGCGCTGACGTCTGGCTTGGTCGCAAGTCTGGTCCGGGTGCCACAACTGACGGCAGTGGTAGCAAAACTCGGTTTCACAGCCTTCCCGACCACAGCTTAGCTTGGGACACTCCGCACAGCCGTAAGCTATCACTGCATAGCTAATAAATGACAGAAACGACACAAAACAGAGACTATGCAGTAAGTAAATTATATTCAAAATAAGAACAATATGCAGCTAGTTAACATGTGTTAATCAATATTTTAAACACACATCATTTGATATGTGAACATAATCCACCATGTAGCAGACGGTGGTGGTTACATCTATTGTGTTTTTTTGTGCTTCAGTCACAGTAGTAAAGAGAGAGGATGCTCTCGGTCCCATGTGGAGTGACTGCAGGTGATACCTTATACTGTCTTGTTGACAAGAAATGCCAAACAGCCACAGATTCCCATCACTACTCCGATCCGGTTACCATTACGAAACCTAAAGCTAGGCTCCAGAAATATGCATAATGCACCACAGAGGAGAACCTGCTTCACGCTGCAGCGCAGCGTGACAAAATGATCTGCCACTTTTTATACTGTAAAAATACAGCTAAACCCCACTTCACATGATTTTTAGTTGGTTAGTTAAGATGGTGTGACTGAGGATGACCTAGTAGACCATTTCAGTCAAGCTGGTTAAGGCTCCGACTTTCTTTTGGGAGTTTGAAAAAGCTTGCCAAAGCAAACTTTCCGGAAAAGTTGGTAAAAACCTTTGTACTACCATTGGTCCATGGCAATTACATAATAGGTAGGTACGAGTGGTGGCTCCGCCTTCTTTCACAAATCTTTTCTGGCTCATTTCTTCTGTTGCGTCCGTAAGGCCAGACGTCCGCGACTGAAAACATGAACACACTGACTGGAGAACTGCTTTATAGTGGAAAATTAAGTTGTACTTCTTATGAAACGAGACACTGACACTGTTTTTCATGTTTAATACGGTAAAGTTGTTTGATTTGAAGCAATCTATTGTATAAAGTGCTGTTTAAATAAACCGAATTGCAGAGCTTGTGCGAACATATCCACCGTGCTATGATCAGATTCTTTTCTTATGCTTTATTTAAAAAATGCTTGCTGTTTTCTCAATTTTGTTGTTTGTTCCTGAAGAACATTTTATTTAATATAAAACTTCTCACTAGTAATTCCATTGAGTAACAATGAGTAGTGCCTCTATGTCAGCAAGTTTTTTTCTATGAAAAACAATTGTTGTGACAGGCAGCATACTGTAAAAAATGTCAAATTGGCATGCACAATATACAGTATTGATATCAGTTATCAGATGATCAGGTTTTTATGTATTATATAAAGTTAATATTATAAGTTACAAATAATTTAATGACACTGCTAAATGTAATCTTCAACAAATATAACAATGAATATTCATTTTTCTTACTGTACAACAATGTTGTGATGTATAAATTCACTTTTTTTAGTTTTTAGTGTCCATTAAAACAATATTTTTTATTCAATATAAAAATATAAAATAGTTTAGAATTTATCGTTTATCAGCCATAATGTAAAAACAACCATCTGTTATTACTGGCCAAAATATGAATATTGTAATCATAAGTTAAATTATATTTGCACCAATACGAACACTTTGGCTGATACCGATAACCGATAATTCTTCATATTTGAAAGCCGATATCCATCGCCGCCGCTCCCACCACGCACATCACGCTCTGTGCGTAGGGCACCATACGCTGAGGGGGCACCAAAAGAAGACACCCCTCCCCCCGTAATTCACCTCTCTAGAAGGTAACAAAGAAGAGGCATCCCCCCGGGGCACTATAAAGGAAATATGCTTAGGGCACCAAGACGGCCAGCAACGAAACTGCTGATATCTGATATATTGGCTGATAAATCGAAATCCAAATTTTTATGAAATTTTTAACCAATAAATCCATGCCCCAAGCACACAATTATAATGATGTTCTCATTATAATTTTATGTAGTCTATATGACAGACTTGTGCTGCACATGTTGCACTTAACTGTATTTTTCTTTTTGAAGTAATTCCAATCATATTTCAAGCAATTCAAAACCATCATGGCGAACAGTGCGCATCTGAAGTGTCACAGCGGAAACCTGAAGGAAATAATCCATTATTTATCGGCTTTAATATATTGGCCAAATTTTCTTATTCGGCCGATAATGATAACATTTAAAATTGGCCAATACCGATATGGTGGCCGATATATATTGTACATCCCTAATATTTAAAATCAAAGTTACAAACTGCCATGATAAATTCATTGCAATTTTTCTGCCACTTTTAATATAAATTATTGATGGAAAAAATTGTGCAAAAACATCTAAAACCTTTAAATGAAGTTCAATAAAAGAAAATTACACTAATATTATATGTCATCAGGTGAAGGTAAAATCAAATGTTAGAACAATTCCCTATATAATGGCACCTAAGAAGAGAGTGGGACAATAGCTGTGCTTCACCGATCACATTTATGTGCTAACCTGCAGTCTGGAGCTGGGCACCAGCGCGTGTCCGGGTCAGCAGCCAGAAAGCGGCGCAGCTGAAACTCTTCAAAGCGCTCCAGCAGTGCACCGTCATCCAGGATGGCACGGACGTCGGGCAGAGCCAGCACTTCAGGGCACTGCGGGCAGGCTATACCCACACGGCTCTCCGAGATCTCGATGCGTAGGTATTGGCGCAAACAGTCGGTGCAGGCACGGTGCTGGCAGGAGGACAAGCGAGGGAAGTGGCCGCGTGGTTGACTCAGGAGGCAGAGCGGGCACTCGACCAGGTGCTCGAGCAGCTGATCCTGACTGGAGGAGGACAAGGACAGTACACCCATTGAGCCACTGCTCCCACACTCCACACCTCCCTCGTCATCTCCCACTCCACCTCCTTCCCCTTTCCCAGGATCTCCTCCATCCCTACCGCCCTCTAATCCAACATCACTGTGAGCCCGGTCCTGAAAGGAAAGACAAAATGACTGAGGGCAGTAATGAAAGTTATGACTTGTTCTCAGACCAATGAAGACAAGTTAGCTTAATGAAAATTGTTATATTAAAAATGAAAATGACATGTCTGTTTCTAACCACTCAACATGACAAATAAGACATTTGTAAGAAAACAAATGAGATAAAATGATTTGTGGGATGTTATGCATCTAATTTTTCAGTGGGTGTGAGCACGGTGGACAAATGACGGACCATATGTCCAGTGTGGGTACAGTTTTATTATCATTGTATTGATTATTTAAAGATCACATTTTAATAATACTTCCTTTGTGTTCCAAGAAGAAAAAGTAATGTGTTTGACCTGTGAGATTTCCGCCACATCATTGTAGATAGACACTTTTTATTTACTATAATTATGCTATTTAATCATAATATTTTTTGGAAGTTGCATTCAAAAACCACTTGGCTCGGCAATCAAAGGGAGCATGTTTGACTGGGCATGATGCTTTCGAAAGGAAGTGAGATAATAAAGTGTCTACCAGGTAAAATGAGCCATTACAGCAACTGCTTACAGAATACAGAGATTAAACTGAAATATATTTTATGGTTACAGATGTACAGAGAATACATGTATAAATGTCATCTTACTTGTTCCACATGTTCATGCTCATTGGGTGTGAGAGTGATGGCCACTTCCTCCTTGTTTAAAGTCCCGGCGGGCTTCTCAATCCTGGGGTCAGATTTGGGCTTTCGGCTGAAGAAGCTGAGAAAACTGAGGGACTGTGACTGCTGCTTGGGCCTCTTCATTGTACAGAGCTGGACAGTCCAGTTTGTGTGTCTCTGTTTGGTGCTTATGGTCTGACACTGAACATTGGCAAATAGACCATTGTGATGAAGTACAAAAATCATCCACAACAGCGTTTCCTGATCGAGGTCATCCTTGTTTTCTTTTCACATTAAATGTTTTATGGTCCTTTATCCAAAAGAACCAATGTTCATAACTGAAAAAAAACAAACAAACAAACAAAAAAAACATATAAACAGTAAGATTGTTGTAGAAAACTATGGAGGACAAAGCCTGCAGAAATTTTAAATAAATAGATTAATGAATGAATAAGTAAATAAATGAATATTGGGCGATACCGATATGGTGACCAGTATGGTGGTCGTGGCTGATATACTGTGCTGATATCCCTAAAAATATTTTTTACAAAGATGCTTCCAAAGACCCTGATTATTCCCTGTCTTGTAAACTACTGTTCACCTACATGCAAAGACACCTGCATAGTGCAAACTTTCACTGAGAGGCAGTTATCATGTGCTATGGAGTGGCGAAAGCCATGGAATAGAGCAGTCTGAGCTGTATTTTATCTTGATACATGATCATGTGAAATTAATCTCCCAACTGGAACCACAGACTGTTACATTTGTATCAACAGTCAACATGTAATGGAGAAGGAGATGCCAGACAGAAGAAAAATAGTCCAGACTGATTTCTTTTTTCCCTGAAGGATTCAGAGGCTTCGATGTGGGGGATGGGGGTTTTACTTTCAATTGTCAATGCTACTCTCCTCCGAAAGAAACACTGATGCCGAGAGCCAGATGTGAAGATGGACACTGATGCACCTGACTCCATATCAGATAGATAACCTCATTCCTTAAGAACATCATGTTCGAACGTTTTAAAAATGAACAGACAGATCACTTCGAAACGTAGTAATACTGTCTTGGCAACTAAATGAAGGAAGTTAAAGTACTAAAATGTACTAAAACTGAAGCTGAAATAAAAATACATTTTGAAAAACTAATAAAATTACAAAAGCTTACAACAAAATTACTAAAATGTAAACTAAAAGCTGAAAATATAAAAATATAAACAAATTCAAAATATGTATAAATGGTATATAATACTAAAATAAATAACACTCAATTTGACGTTGTTTATAGTTATTTTACTAAGAATAATATAAGAATAGAAACTGCTAAATGATTCAACAATAGTAATAATAAAAACTAAAACATATATTCATGAGGATCATGTATATTGCAGATATTCTGATGCGGTCTCGCCCTAGATTAAATTCAGAGATATGGCCTATAAAGCTACCTATAAAAACAGTATTAGAAATAAATAGAAAATCTTCTTCTTGTGGTAATGAGTCCTAATATTTTAAAAATCCCTTACCCTTTTTAAAACAATCTCAAGAAAACACGGTTTTGTTAAATAGAGGAAAAACATTAAATCCCACGGGCCAAAAAACCCAAGATCCGCTAAAGATCAATATTTTGATCTGAGATAAGCACATCAGCCCCTTCTGGCAGTATTACGTAATTAATGTGAGGGTCTGTGTCTTGCCTTTTACTGCATGCTCCATCACTCAACAGAACAGAAACCAATAAAGAGGACCTATAATATCAAGGTCATTCAACACTCTGACAAGCAGGGTTTTAAAATGCACCGGATCGAGCTTGAAGCATGAATAAAAACGGTTATACAATTATAATGGAGGCTGTGGGACTCCAAAGCTTTTTTAATACATTACATGATACATTAAATTATTTCATGGATTCATTTAGACATTCGAAGAGACAAGCAATGTGGCTGTGGTGGGAATCAATGACAAGCAATCAGAACAGCCACATTGCTTGTCTCTTAGAATGTCTAAATGCACCCATGAAATAATTGTAGGCTATATAATATATTAAAAAAGTCCCATAGCCTCCTTTATAATGTTATATTATTCCTCTTGCATGCATGGTAAAGAAATACTTTTATCACGCATAATGCAGTGCCAGTGGACCTCAATGATGAGACAAAGCTCAAATGTGTTTTATAGCTTCTCGGGTCATAGAGCAAAATCCTGTGGCTGAGATCTTTGGATTGGCTTTAGTGTGTTTTCTTTCTCTCGGTTCCCTGGACTATTCCTGGACATGCACTCAACGGTTTTCTTGTTTAACCACATTAAGCAAAGTTGGGCAACAACTTGGCAAACCCAACATATCAAAAGCCGGTGCAATGCTATCATAGCTCTGTTTACAGTTCCATCACGCTCTTTGAAGAGGGAGGGGATCCCATTAATACCCTGACTAATAACTCTCATAAGGAAAGCATCGTGGCAATGCCGTTTAGGACGTTATATGAGGTGGACACACCTCCACTTTAGGGCCAAGAGCGACATTGACACCAACTGTTACTTTAATGATATACAGTACGAATCGAATCTTTAGATATGTATTTGTAATAATAACTTGCACTAAAAGAAGACCTCTCGATTGTGCGGACGTATGTCCTTTAAACAGTTCCTCAATTCTATTTACTGAAATTCGTTTTCTACGAACAGAGTGTGCATTATTAATTAATCAGAAGGTCTGACCAGGGCATCACAGCACTGCAGGGAGTGGCAAGGTTATTACGTATTACAGATCGCCCCTGCCGAATAATACACTTTTATGCGTAAATGCAGCGTATGATACTGTAAGGCAGAAGACAAAATCATCTTCTGCCCAAAAGATAGCGCACAATAATTTAATGAAATCAGCCTCTTACCTCCGCTCAGTGCGTTATCAGCTCAGCACCATCGGTTGGTTGGCTCCTCCCACTGAGCGGCTGAGGACGCGCAAGCTCTCGCGGCTCCTCCCAATGCTGTAAAACGTCGCCTATTTGGTGTCTTTGAGCGGTTTTCTGGACTCTGTGGTCCGAGATTCGCCGCATGACGTTGGCGAGGAGATCCCCTTGAACCTCGAGGTTCCCTCCTCGGCACACCGGCGGCGCCTGCTGCTTGAGAGCTTGTAATGGCCGGCGGGATCTGCTGCTGCTGCTGCAGTGATATGAATCCATGGGATGACGTAAAATCACTTCATTCAATAACGAAACACGCTATGCCATTTGTTAATGAAACAGTACCTGACAACAATCTCTGCCTCTGAAAACAACAACAAAAGGCTTAAATGCTTAATAAAAAATAAAAATCTGTTTAGTAATTTAGCAAATATGCAGGTTGACATGTAGACTGCTACGAGATGTAAATAGTAAAGAATGAAAATATAATATTGATCGTTGTTGTATTCATAATATAATATAATATAATATAATATAATATAATATAATATAATATAATATAATATAATATAATATAATATAATATAATATAATATAATAATATAATATAATATAATATAATTAATATAATGTTATAATATAGGCCTAGCCTAATAAGCAATAAGAATCATTATTAGATAGGCCTATGATGAATCAAATACACATATAATATAATAGTCTACCTAATACCGATAATAAAATATAATACAATACAATACAATACAATACAATACAATACAATACAATACAATATAATATAATATAATAATAATATAATAATATAATGTTGCAGCTAATTTTAATATAATGCAGCCCAATAAGCAATAAAAACTAAAAACAAAACAAAAACAAAAAACACTAGGCATGTTTATGGAATTGTTTATAATATAGGTTAGCTAAAATTAAGGATTATACGAATAGGCTAGTAAAGAAAGAAAATATTATAATATTGATGTTGTTGTATTCATAATATAATAACATATAGCCTAATATAATATAATATAATGTTGCTGCTAATGTTGTTATAATATAGCATAAAAAGCAATAAGAATCATTATTAGTAATTACTATACAAATTATTATTGTACGAATAGCAAGAAAGAAAATATTATAATATTGATGTTGTAATCATAATATAATATAATAACATATAATATTGTTATGATGTAGCCTAATAAGCAATAAGAACAAGTATTTGTTATTACGTCCATATAAATCAAATGCGCTAGAAATTAGTAAAAAATAAAAAAATAACACTAGGCATGTGTATGGGATGTTTATAATATAGCTAAGATAAAGCAGTATTTTAGATATATTATACAAGTTCCATAAAAAAGAGAAATGTAAAAAATAGAAAGGCTGCAACGTATCCGGAAACGCGTAACCGATGAAACGGATATACGCAACGTAGCGGAAGAAAAATGTATACAATGGCAATTTGGAAATCAATTAAGTTATGAAAAAAGAGCATTAATTGCCTTTCTTTGTGGTCGCTGTGTTATGGAATGGCGGACCGTGAGCTGTAGTGCACCGTCAGACGCCGCTGTTTCGCCTCGACGGGAACTGATATTTGACGTGTCAGGCAGAAGGAGCAGGTATATTTATGACATCTGCTGAGCTTGACAATATAGCTGGAGTTCAGAGTTTAGATTTGTGTGTTACATATCGACAGAATAAACGCAGAGGCTGGGCGAAACGAGTCATGCCATTCAGTACGTGTACACCACGAATACAGACATGCATTCTGTCGCACTACGAGTTTAAAATATCTTGTATGTGCTATAAATAACGCCAGTCTTATTTATGTTAAATGACACTGTAAGATTAGCATGTTAGCCCCTAAATGCGCCATGTATCTGTTATAGAGGTTAAATGACGTGCATGTCAGTACAGTAACGTCTGTTATTTCAATGCTTTCAAAGGCTACTTTGGAGAATGAGTTGATTATTTGCGAGGGAAACCAGAGGAGGTTGCAAATAAAAAGGCTGACTGGAAGATGCCAAGAAGAAAACAGCAGAATCCACAACCTGTCAAGTGTAAGCTGCTTTCTTTGTCGGCTAAATGATTTGCTTCATTCCTCTCACACGCGTTTTGTTTTCGTGCGTGTTTACTAATTCACAGAAAGATTATTACAACTGGTCATGTGGTCTTTGCCTTGTAATTACAATTGTCATGTGCTCTTGAGCCATTTAAACTTTGACATATCTGGACAAAATCTCCTGAATGTTAGCTATCAATAAGCAGACTCTTTGTTGCAGTAATAGCATGGACATCTAGACTGTGTGGTTAGAGGATTACAATTAGTTTGTAATATAATTAAAAACTAAATATAGCTACAATAAATTATAATTACATAGTTATTATTTTATTGTCAATTCTCACTGAAACATAAAAATTGCACACTGCCATCTGATCATCTTGATATTGAATTGTGCTTCCGGGTGTATGCTGTGTATACGGTGTCTTGAAATGTATGATGTGACTAACAAAACCAGGAGTTATTTCTGTGTTTGTGTCAGATTGAGCCATTGAGCAGGCTGACTTGAGCCATTTACACCATGTAGGAAGTAATTTTACAATTAGACTGTCATGGTAAATAATTAAGTAATATTTTTCTTGCTTTAGTTTAAACATAACCTGCTGCTAAAGTATTGATTGGTCATTGTTTGTTCTTTTCTTCTTAAAAAGTGGGCAATATTTTCAATGTCGCCCAGTAGATGGCAGTAAATCTACAGTAAAGCATAATGGGCTCATTTTCCTTTTTTGTTATATGAAGGTCACATTAAAACTGTCTTGGAAACATTTTACATTGCCTTCTTTATTTATCTTTACTATTACTTTTCATGTATAGTAGCTGTTTTTGTTGTTGTTGTTTTTTACACTTGTAACTTAAAATATGAAAATTCATTACATTTTAAAAAGACAAGATCATCTCGCTGTTGTGAGAAAATGAAATATGAACTATGATCTAACTTGATCTAAAATCAGGATGTCACAAATTATGTTATTGTATTTCCAATCAAGCTGTAATTTTGTCATAACTGTAAATTATGCAAAAAATAATAAAAATATAATTTAATTGGAGCCGATCATTGTCTCCAGAAAATGTTTAGAATTACATTTTAGATAGTGTAATTTAAAAATCTATATATATTATTCCACAGGGCCAACGAGATGAGAGTTGATTAATTTGTAATTGTTACAAATGAACATGATCCCACAAGATGGTGTGCAGTTTCCTATAAATCTTGTTTGTACAATAAATGGAAGATACAGTATTCTTCTTATGAATTTTACAGCTGCTGAATGAGTTTCACAGGGCCTTAGTACCAATTTGATTTAATAGTTGATAACAGAAAATAAATACAATAATAATATATTGCACACATTTACATCAACAGGCATTATCACAAAGGCAAGGACAGAAATGGCTCACATACAAATATACATAGGTCAAGTTGCATGATTTTCTTCCAATAGACGCCGTTGCTGATGTATTTAACCATGACCCTTTGCTTTCAGTGGATTCTGAAGATGGTTTAGGCACTGTACGTCCAGCAAGCCTTACCTTTGAGAGCGACTTCCTCCTGGGACAAGAACTCGAGTTCTCAGATCCTGACAATGACAACAAGATCATAGGCCTTGAAAAGTTCTCAGGTGAGTTACTTGAGTTTCCGAGTTTTTCGACTTTGGTAGGGACGTGTTCTTGTTGTCCAAATGTTTATCTGTGCCACTTTTTGAATGAGAACGGTGCCAGTTCCCTTGACACAACCAGTTTAATGCTAAGAAAATATTTGTTTTCTATTTCAAAGACCACATTTTTTAAAAAAAATTTAAGACCATAAAAAAAATTTTTTTTTTTAAACCATTTGTTTAATTTGTGAGAGCAGAATCTATAAAATTACTTTTTAAAATTAAAGGCACAATATGTAAGATTTTTGGATTAAAAAATATAAATAAACAAAATACCAATGTTATATATTTTGTTGACTTGTGTACACTGTACATTATCCCAAATGTTTCCAACAATGTTTGAATCCAGAGAAATCCGCTATTTTAACCAGTACACGGACCAAGGGGCAACCTCCCCCAGTTTCTCTTGAAGCCAATACAGAAGTGACTTAAACTGCAGTTCATTGACTGGCCACTAGGGACAGGTTCCAAAAGGCAGCAGAATCTCATTGAGCCCCATGTTAAAATGCCCAACTTTACAGCAGGAAAAAACATGTTTACAGCCTGGTACAAATTTTGGTTTTAATCTATATATCTAATTTTGCCCTTCATGACAACTGTGAGGGGGTGAATTTTTGCATAACTCATTCGTTTACATTATATAAAGCTTTAAAGTTCAGCAAAATTAGGGGCGTGGCCACTTTGAGTGACAGGTGGATAGCCATTTGTCTGTTGTCTGTTAGTCATCGTGTCACCTCAGCTCCGCCCACGTCCCACCTCTTTGGCCATTTTCTGTTATCCGGGAGAGACGTGCGATGACGCGCTGCCAAGATGGCAACGGCCAGCTCGATCCTTCTTTACACTTCAAAACTGCTCTTCAGAAATCTATGGATGACGTCACGGACACTATGTCCATATTTTTATACAGGTCCTTCTAAAAAAATTAGCATATTGTGATAAAAGTTCATTATTTTCCATAATATAATGATAAAATTAAAATTTCATATATTTTAGATTCATTGTACACCAACTGAAATATTTCAGGTCTTTTATTGTTTTAATACTGATGATTTTGGCATTCAGCTCATGAAAACCCTCAAAAAAATTGCATATTTAATCCAACAAATAAAAGAAAAGTGTTTTTAATACAAAACCTTCAAATAATTATGTTCAGTTATGCACTCAATACTTGGTGGGGAATCCTTTTGCAGAAATGACTGCTTCAATGCGGCGTGGCATGGAGGCAATCAGCCTGTGGCACTGCTGAGGTGTTATGGAGGCCCAGGATGCTTTGATAGCGCCTTGAGCTCATCCAGAGTGTTGGGTCTTGCGTCTCTCAACTTTCTCTTCACATTATCCCACAGATTCTCTATGGGGTTCAGGTCAGGAGAGTTGGCAGGCCAATTGAGCACAGTAATACCATGGTCAGTAAACCATTTACCAGTGGTTTTGGCACTGTGAGCAGGTGCCAGGTCTTGCTGAAAAACGAAATCTTCATCTCCATAAAGCTTTTCAGCAGATAGAAGCATGAAGTGCTCCAAAATCTCCTGATAGCTAGCTGCATTGACCCTGCCCTTGATAAAACCCAGTGGACCAACACCAGCAGCTGACATGCTCTTGATGTTTCTACTCCAGACTCAGTCCACTGCTTCCGCAGGTCCCCCAAGGTCTGGAATCGGTCCTTCTCCACAATCTTCCTCAGGGTCCGGTCACCTCTTCTCTTTGTGCAGCGTTTTTTGCCACACTTTTTCCTTCCCACAGTCTTCCCACTGAGGTGCCTTGATACAGCACTCTGGGAACAGCCTATTCGTTCAGAAATGTCTTTCTGTGTCTTACCCTCTCGCTTGAGGGTGTCAATGATGGCCTTCTGGACAGCAGTCAGGTCGGCAGTCTTACCCATGATTGCGGTTTTGAGTAATGAACCAGGCTGGGAGTTTTTAAAAGCCTCAGGAATCTTTTGCATGTGTTTAGAGTTAATTAGTTGATTCAGATGATTAGGTTAATAGCTCGTTTAGAGAACCTTTTCATGATATGCTAATTTTTTGAGATATGAATTTTGGGTTTTCATGAGCTGTATGCCAAAATCATCAGTATTAAAACAATAAAAGACCTGAAATATTTCAGTTGGTGTGCAATGAATCTAAAATATATGAAATTTTAATTGTATCATTGCTTTATGGAAAATAATGAATTTTTATCACAATATGCTAATTTTTTTAGAAGGACCTGTACAGTCAATGGTCACAACATCATACCTGCGCTACCATTGATTTCTGGTTTTATTTTGTAGAAACCATGAAAACACAAAATACGTTTTAATATATTATGTACGGATACATTCATCAACAGAAAACAAATCATTGTTATACTGCTCAACACAGTTAGTCTCATTGTTTAAATCTGGTTTTCTTGATTTACAGCGAGTACCATGTTTCACCATGCCTAATATTGATCTAGCAGTGTGCAACAAGTGTCTCATAGTAGCTGCCGAATGGACGCACAGAGAAGCATTATAATACATCTTTCAACACACTCAAATGAATCTAATATGATAAAACATTGCTGCATTACCACACATACGCATGAGCAGAAGAAGTGGACGTCTGTGGCATAATAAAAGCTCCACTGCTCTCGAGCTATGTGTCACGCTTGTCTCTCATTAGCAATCGCTCCATTGGCCTTGTTCTGCTACAGCGATGTTCAGCCCCATCCTGCTTCATACTACAGTAATGCTAATAAATCTTTAATACATTAGCTCATCCATGAATATGATTTCTGCCCGAGCCCCGTCGGATTCTTTTGAGGTGAATGATCCCACGAAATCAAGGCATCGTCAAGCTATGCCAGAAGTTTGAAAAAGCGACCTCTAGCGGTGAAAATTACATAATGTGCCTTTAATTAATTGACTATGACTGTTATATGATGGCTACTGACAAATCCTGATGATTTAAAACATATGCTTTAGTTGATAAATTGCTGGCATTCATGAAGGGCCATATGTGCTCAATATGAGAATGGACATTAACTGCAAAGACTGACGTGTAATGTTAGCACTTTTATGCGAACGTGAGGCATTTTGTCTGTCAGCAAGCAGATCTTTCATGTACAGATGGGAGAAGGGAGCCTACCGTCCTGGAAAATTTCACTGGTTTTGGCATTCTGAAAGAACGTACCATTTCAAAATGGCAAATCAGGAAAAAATACAGTGTGCCACTACTATTATATAAGGGTCATCAAGACAGTCATCACCATCAAGGACACATTATAATAAGGCATTTAGTCATCATCATCATCATCATCATCATCATCTCCTCTCAGGGTCTTTATCATAGTTGTCATCATCATCATCATCATCATCATCATCATCATCATCATCATCTCCCCCTCATCATCATCAGTAGGACCATTATAGTCATCATCATTATCATTAGGCTGGGTAATCATCCACCTGGGGTTTCTGAAACGGGCGATATAAAGGCCCGTTCAGACTTCAGACTCACATTTCTAGACATTGTATGTGCATGAGGACAACGCTTGCCGAAGGAAAACCTTTCACAGAAACACAGTGAGAAGAAACACTGTAGACTTGTGTTTTGTTGGAGTACCACCTTTTATTTATTTATTTCGGAATTTACTTAACATTTGTGCACTGGCTTAGGGGGGTAAGTATAAATGCGAGAAAAAATATTGTGTGCGGAATTTGTACTCTCATTGTAGTTGTTGTACATTTAAGACAACATTCTAGAGATTCATATGATCATGCATGAACCGTTTAGGAACTTTACATAATGCAGATACTGAAATTGTGTTTCTGTTGTATTTGAATGCTTGCACACTGTCTCAGATTGCAGAAAACATTTCTATACAGCTGCATAATGTAATGCAGTGTCCTGCTGTGGTCCTGTACAGCTGACATCAGTCTGCCTGGCTTCCCCCTGGGAGACGAGGAGAGCTCCCCCTTCAGCCGCCTCAGTATGGAGAGTGACGCTGACGACCTCCGCGCAACCGAAAGCGAGCGTGAAGAGAGGGTTTCTGAGTCTGCCTTTCCCTCTTACCTCTCTTGCAGGGGCTGTGGTCAGCTCCTGGAAGACCCCCTGGGACCCGGTATGGACTTGGTGGGGCCCTACTGCATGCGCTGCTGCAAAGGGAATGCGGATGGCGTTGTGGACAGGAAGCTCTGCGTGGGCTTAGGCTTACAAGTGGAGTCTAGAGGGGGAGGGAATGAGGGCGCTGGTGGCGAGGATGGCTGCCTGAAGCTTCACTCATGCACGCTCTGTGGTTTCACTTCGCGCTACACTAACCACGTTAAGAGGCACATGAAGACACATAACGGCGAAAAGCCATACGGGTGTCCGCTGTGCTCCTATGCATCGGCACAACTAGTGAACCTGCAAAGGCACTTGCGCATACACACCGGAGAAAAGCCCTATAAATGCAATCACTGCACTTTTGCATGCAGTTCCTTAGGGAACCTGAAGAGGCACCAGCGCATGCATGTAGCCATAAGCCCTGGTCAGAGTGCCACTCAGCCTGTCAGTGGCAACTGTTTAAATCACACTACTGTGGGTCAGAAGGAAAAGGAAGCGGCTCCAACCCCCACTGAAGGTAAGTAAGGTTCTGCTTTGTCCTACATTGAACAGAGTTTTACAAAGAGTTGTAATTCAACATCCTTCAGTTGCAGGTGCTGTGCAGTCTGTCTCACGTCCCCAGGTGGGAAGAGATGGGAACTACTTGCAGACCTTTGATGACCTCAGGCTTGCGCAGCAGTCATCGACAGGGGTGTTGCAGTCAGGACAGGCTCCTTCTGAACCTGCTGCCCTACCCCACATGTTCTTCCCCTTCACTTGTCGTCTGTGCGGCATGGTCCTGGATGACGAGGACGGATCCTCTGCCCAGATCTGCGCCAAGTGCACCCTGGAGATGCTGACAAAGGACACACCCGGATGCCCCGCTGAGCGAGGGGACAAGGTCTACACCTGTGCTGCCTGCCCTTTCCTCACCCACTACCCAAACCACCTGGCCCGCCACATGAAGACCCACAGTGGGGAGAAGCCATACAAGTGCCCGCAGTGCGACTACGCCTCCGCCCACTTCGACAACCTAAAGCGGCACCATCGAGTGCACACCGGCGAGAAACCCTACAAGTGCCACTTGTGTGACTATGCCTGCGGAAACCTGGCTAATCTCAAGAGGCACCAACGGGTGCATTCGGGCGCAAAACCATTTCAGTGTACAATTTGCAACTACAGCTGCAATCAGAGTATGAACCTGAAGCGGCACATGTTGCGCCACACGGGCGAGAAGCCCCATAAGTGCCAAGAGTGTGGCTACACCACTGGCCACTGGGACAACTACAAACGGCATCAGAAGAAGCACAGCCTGACTACAGATGGCTGGGTTAAAGTGCAGATGCCTGAAAATGAGGAAGAGGTGGAGGACGAGGAAGAGGAGTAGCCTCTTCTTACAAGACAGTCGTCCATTTGAGATTTTACTGTAAGCTTTGTTTGTTGTCCATCTTTTTTTTTTGCCCAGAATTATTTTTGGAATTGTTCACAAGCTGCTACATGAAGTCATGCACAAAATGAAAGACAGATACCTGAATGTCCTAATGTAGGGGATGTCCAATCCTGCTCCTGGAAGTCCAACCTTCCCGCAGACTAAATATACACACCTGAACCAGCTAATCAAGGATTATTTGAAACTTCCTGGCAGGTTTGTGGGTGCCGGTTGACGCTAAACTCTGCGGGAAGGTAGTCCTCCAGGAGCAGGATCGGACATTCCTGATTAATGCCTTTGAACAAGGCAAAATGTTTGTGTTGCCCAAAGCTCTCTAAGAGCATCCTGAGCCTGATTGTGGTTCATTTATCAGTGCCAAACAGACACTACTGCACCACTGCCATCGGAAGTTGTTCTTTCGGGCCTGGCACAAAGTTGCATGCACTTAGTTCACATTACCTTAGTTCACTGTTTTGAGGTTTTATTTAATAGATAATTTTTCCATCTTCTCAAGCATACTGGTGAAAATGCCTTCACAGGTGAGCATTATGTTGTGATCATCTTGTTTTTGCTCTCAATAATTCTGGGGGATCGTGTTGCCTTTTATTGTTGTGTGTATTTTATTGACTGTGAAAAATGGCATTTGTCTGAGTTTACTTGAAGCAAAATGTTGCGTAGTGGATTTGTGTGTCATGCTGAACATAGAGCTTTTATTTTTGTATGTGATTTTTTATCTCTGAGGAATGTTTGGCATGTATTTGCCACCCGTGGCATTGTTAGCTATACTGAAGGACGACGGTAAACGTTAACCCTATTATGCAGTTAAACCTTAAGGTTGCCAAGAATATTGTAGGTGTGTGGTGCTTGAGTGTTTTCATGTTATTATGCAGTGGTTTCATTAATGCCTTAAATATCCTCAAATAAAACAGTTTGTGTTGAGACTTGCTTCACTTCTTTGTCTCAATTCACTTGTTATCTTTCAGTCACAGAGCAGAAGTTACTAGTAGACCAGCAGGATGTGATTAAGATGCTGAGACAGGCAGTACGTAATCCTCACACTTTCATAATGAGAGCTGTAATCCTCCCCACGCTCTGCTGCAAACAGCACCGGTACACATGCTAATGAAGACAGAGCCCCGGGCAGCACCAGAGCACCAACAACTCTTGCAGTGATCTTCATGCTGTAAGATTGTGAGAATCAGTTTCAGCCCAAAGCTTACATTAAACGGAAATTTGACAATTTGATCTTTGAATGACGATTCAAATTATAGGTGTACAAAAAGCTACATTTCATGCTAAATGGTGTTTTCTTTTTATCTAGCACTTTTTGTGGTAGGTTTCCTTTATGGGATTTTAGTCCCAGCTAATCATGAGTCAATGCGTCTGGTGCGCATGCGTGGTAAAAATAAACGGTGCGCAGCAGAAAACGTGTAGGGAAGCTCTTTGCTTGCCAACATTTTTGGGGACAGGGACGTGTTTACTTACTGGAGTTTAATTGATCTCAATCTCTGGTCAGATAGCGATTATGATGATGTGTGTTCTTTGATTATTAGTTGTTTAATGTCTTTCTAGTTGGCTTTTTCTAGGGCCCTATGATATCAGTGATGCAGAAAATGCAGACGGAATTATGGAAGCTTGTTTCCGCCACAGAATCTCACAATTACCCCACAGAATCTCATCCGCCACAGAATCTCTCATATGCAATTCTGACTTTATATCTCGGAATTCTGACTATGACTATTACATACATATTACATACAATTGACAGTGAAAGCCACACAAGTTGATTTATCCGCGATTTAATAATTACTCGTTCATAGATATTTTTAGATGGATTTTTAGATTTTTTAGGTCGGGTAGAATCTGTGATCTCTGACCCAGTTTGTTTGCTGGCTTCCATGGCTGGTGCAATTCTCTGTTTCCCCCACCATCTGGCAACAAACGAAATACTATTATGTGAACTGGCAGCGTGTGGTTTTGCACAGACCAAAACAAAAACAGACATTCCGACACGGAACGCACATTTCAAAGTAGAATAACTGGCTGTAGCCTTGCTTTTCTGAGAAACAAGTAGGTGGATTTAGCATGTTTCTTAATATCTGGAAACATATTATGGTATTTTAATGTTTTACATACAGCACCTTTAAATCAAATCGCAATATAGACTAGTGTCTGTAAATACTAAACAGCAAAGACTATATGAATCCTGCGTGTCTGTGTGAATGATGGGGCCGACTTTCATTGCCCCATTCATTCACACAGAGACAGTAATAATCACAATTTTTCTTCCATGTTTTAATTTTAACTGTAAAAATGTAGCACGCTGTTTGATAAAACAGTTTGCATAATTTCATGATTAAAAGATAATCTTAATTTGATTACCAGAAAACACACAACATTATGAATTGAATTAATTAAACATGCTTTTTGATTAGTATTTAATTAAATTATCCAGAAATCTTATAACTGAAAACAGAATTTGGTAAAAAAATAAATAAATAATGGAATTTGAGAGAGGAAAAAAAAAAAAACATTTCATAGGGCTTTAAACATGTATTTTTTTGTGAGTACCAAGCAGCATCTCCAGGTCCTCCCTTGAGGACCAGACCAAAAAATGTTCTGTGCACCCCTGCACATATATGATAATCTGAAATATCCATCATGCAAGTGTTATCAATCCAAGGAAGAGAAAACAACTCACATACACAGAGTAGCATTGTTTGGCACCTAAATTTATTGAAACCCAAAAGGCTCTAATTTCCATTCTTGGATTTATAATGAAGTGATGATTTAAAAAATAAATCATGCTCATACGCTTTATGAGAGATGTACAAGATTTAGGAGTACAGGCGGTTTACCCTTTTCATCCTAGATGATGATGCTGCTGCTGCTGGTGAACATACTGAACATGGCAATCACAAAACACAGTCATCAGTTTAAAAAAAAAAAATCAGGCATACAGCAAAAAGTATGAGAGCATGAAAACAATCTTCGCATTAAACATTCTGCACATGGGGGGAATTATCTGGGATAAAGGATATGGGCATTTTGTTCAGTATGACTATCAATGCGGTCAAAACCCCAGCATAAATGTGAAATGCAGCCATTTCCCAAGCACCATGTGATCACAGTCCTCTGAGATGATTGCCACAATGTATTTAGTAAAATACAAAATGGAATTTATATGTATACATATATAAATGAAAAATTAAAGTCTGGAATGATATTCTTCAAAACAAAGACTATCACTGACATTTAAATGTGAGATTTGTAAACACTTCTTTTTCTACAATTTTGTAAACAGATAAATGTTAGTATTTTTTTTATACAGTCTGGATTATATTTGATCAACTGTACTTGTTTGTAATATACTAAAGATAATACAGGTATTAGTAAATATTCAGAATACTTTTTTTTTTAAATTGCATGTATATTTATAAAAGTGACATTACCATGAATTTACTTTTTTGTGCAAAATGCTTTAGTGAATTATAATTTTGGCATTTATGACAAACCTTTTTAATATATTGGTTCGAATAACAGAACACAGACAAAACGCAAAAAAAAAGGACAGACCTACAAACCTTTTGCGAATGTTCCAGGATGTTTCCCCACAGTTAATATCTCAATAAATACCCAAGTCATCTACCTTTCTTAATACTGTGCAAAAAAAGGTTCAGCTAGTGCAAGTGGGCCTGCTGAACACACCAAAACAAAGCGAGATTCAGGACACAGCTGAGGCCAGAATGAGAGAACTTGTGTCCGGCGCTACATTTTATTTTCATTTTGAGAAGTTGAAATGTAAGGCGGTTGAATCAGCGTAAGGCAGAGAACAAACAGGCCACAATTTCATCTAGGATATGCAATGAATATGCAGTAGGCATCAGGTCGAGTTAGCTGCGAGATTACCTCTCCTGAAAAAAACAGGGAGATCTGCCAAGCTATAGGTCGCTACCACACAACAGGTTGGCAACATTGGCACACTGCACGACGCGAAGCAGACCACTTCTCTATTAAATAATAATCTCAATAGATTTTAAAAGGAACATATCGACAATTTGCTGGTATGGATCTTGCTCTAATAAGCAACTACAGTTCAGGAGCAAGAGAAAATGAGATGAGAGGAATTTGTGCCTGCAAGATGATGACATGAGAGGAAAAGCACAGTTTTGTGTCTCTACTAAGAAAGTACGATTCACTTTCATCACAGCCTAAATTAACATCTTTCCTGAATGCAGTAACTTGCCCTGAGGTGCCTATGTAACCCTCTCTTAATTTAACCTTTGAAATCTCTAATTATGCCTAAAATCGGAAATTATGCGATTTTTGTTACTTTAATTGAGTGAGCACTGAATCTGAGGCCTCTCATAAAACGAATGAGAGACTTCATAGGCCATTTCTTAGACCCTTAATGTGATGCTTTCAGAAAGGGGTTACAATATTGCAGAACTGGGCATCTATAACTACACTCCACGCAGAGAAACCGCTAAATGAATCTGACTCCTTCAGTCCAGTCTATGAGGACGCCTCCATCACAGGTCATCGTCCCCTATTCCTTCAAAGGCGTAGTTTCCATGGAAATCGTTGCCACTGATGTCACTGGCTGAGTTGGAAGAACTAAGTCCTCTCAGGGAGACAGAAGACAGCTTGGTCTGTGGAAATAAAATAAAAATAAAGAGAACAGGAGGTTTTTGTTAACTATAAAACATTTCATTTTTGTTCATTTAAATAACACTAAATAAAATAAAATATAAATACTAGACTTGAAAGTTAACCAAAAATGAGAAATTGTGCCTTGGCAACTAACTGAAATAAACTAAGTTTAAATAGTAATAAAAAAAAGTACAAGTAACAACAAAGTACTAAAATTGTCATCGTCCCACAGTGCATCTTGGTGCCATCACTTTACCAGGTAAACACATATATGGCCATCCATGTGATGTAAAAGAAAACGGGACTCATCGGACCAGGAAATCTTTTTCTACTGCTCCAAGGTCCATTTCTGATGCTCGTGTGCCCATTGTAGGCTCTTTCGACAGTGGACACGAATTATCACAGGTGCTCTTATTGGTCTGCAGCTTCACAGCACCATACGCAGCAGAGTGTGATGCATATTCCTGCCATAACCATCATTCAAATTTGATGTGACTTTTGCAACCGTAGACCTTCTGTTGGCTCGGACCAGATAGGGACAGCCTTCGTTGCGCTCGTGCATCGATGAGCCTTGGGCGCCCAACACCCTGTCGCCAGTTTGTGGTTTGTCCCACCTCAGACCACTGCTGACCGGGAACAACCTTCAAGCCTTGCCATTTTAGAGATACTCTGAACCAGTCGCCTTGCCATAACAATTTGGCTCTTGTCAAAGTCAATCAAATCTTTATATCTTCCCATTTCTCCTGCATCCAACACATTGATTCCGAGAACTGATTGTTTGCTTACTATCTAATCTACCCAGATCTTAATATGTGGCTTCATCTGTGACTGGTCATAATGCTATGCCTCATCAGATATATATTTATATATATATAAATATAGATATAGATATATGTATGCAAATGTATGCACCTCTGAAAATAATAAATAATGTGTTGTTATTTCCATCAAGAGGTGCATCATTTTTGGTCCAGATATTGTATTGACAATGCAAGAGTCCAGCACTCTGTAAAGTCTCCTCCAGCACAATTCATGTGTGAAAATGATTCTTCATGCTCCCTCCCAACCATTCCTTTACAGTTTGAACCTGATGCATCTTGACATTATCATCCTGGAATATGGCCAATGATGTATATAAATAATACTAAAATAACACTGGTATAAAACAGTATAGAAGATATTTACATTGCAAGTTGATTATAAGGAAATGAAAAACAACTCACAGAGAGTTTGACTACTTGTTCACAGCTGGGATCAGGGGAATCCTAAAAAAAATTCATGCAAATCGCATATTAACAATGGCACATCTTCCATATCAAAAGTAGAGGTGTTCTGTATTAGCAAAAACCTCCATGCCCACCAGTAATGGAGGAGACTTCACAGCTTGCTGACTGTCAGACCGCTGGAACGTTCCGTTCAGTCGCTTCTTCTGCATCTGCTGGAAACACATCACAATCACAAGCTTAGAGAAAAAGAGAGAAAATGCTCTTCAAATGAACATGACATTTCATAAAACACATTCCCAGTCTTATTGTGCTGGAATTATCAATACATAAAAAAAATCATAGTATTTCAATATACTGCAATAAATTGAAAACAACAAAAAATAGTTTGATAAAAAAAATGTCAAGGCCTTTTTTGCAGCGCTTGCTTTTGACAGTCCGATTCATTTAATTGAAAATCCAGTTTCACATATGCCACATTAAGCCTATTATCCTGAAAGGGTTTATCATGCTGGTTCCATATGACAAAAACGAAACAAACACAGAGTCATAAACCAACTGAAAGATATCCCCACATATATTTGGCAGGTCTTTACAAGAAGGCAAACATAGACCTAGTGACCTTTTTAATGCTTCCACCAGATTTCTTCACCATTAGCTCATCCACCATAGACTGCAGACAGATACTCATCATGATGGCCTGGGGAAAAAACAAAAAGTCCTTTAGTCCAGTGGTCTAACGTCAGTGATCACTTGTAACATTTTCTGACGAATGATTCTGCACTGACCTGTGGACTGGTGATGGTGACCCACTGCAGACGATCTTTGCTCATCAAGTACTCGAAGGCCAGCTCTAGCTTCACATCACATTTACTGGAACTGCTTGGGTTTGCGGTACCGTTGGCCACAGGCACCTGCTGTAGAGTCAAGCCAGGTCATCACAAATACGATCATGATAATCATTGTTATTTGTGTCGAGGCAATTACAGCGGCCGTTTCTAAACTCCTCTACATGGCAATTACCTTCAAAGCTCAATTAGTCATCATTAGCTCTGCTCTAAATGTCATCGTCCTCATAATTACACTGCATCACGAGCACAAAACACAAAAGTGTTTCATTAGAATAGTCTCAGATGACAATACAGACAACTTATTTACACAGACAAAGGAAACTCTCTCAGTCCCATTAGAAAGACATGGCTATGCAGTCCCAGCATCCTCATCGTCAGGTCTTGATCTCAGGACGGCCATTCTGAGCTCATTAGTAACACAAACTCTGTTATTCTAGGCCACAGACCAAGCCAAGACCACTGCAGAGTGGAGCATCGACAACTTCCACTGGCTAATGAAACAGCAGAACGCGCATTGAATGCAATGTTGACTTACATCTTTATTTTGTTTCCCAATTCTAGTATACTAATATGGCTGCAGAAAACCATGAAGGCATAAATTAAGTGCAACTGCAGGGCAGGATTCTCATGAAATAAATATGAATGGATAGTTGGATTAGTGTCTGGTAGCTGACAGTTATAAGTGAGCAACAAGACAAAGAGCACAGTCTCTTTTCCTGCTGTAAGTGACTTTTTGGTCATCCAAGTTGCAACTTCCCATTTTCAGAAATAGACCAAGCAGACATGCCTGAAGGGACAGGCATAGAAAGAATTTGCAGAAGAGTTGTCTGGAGATGTAAAATGAAGTTTTCCTTGCTGTAAAAAGTAGTACAGATCATTTGGAAAAATAAGGGGTTTTAAAGTTGTTTATAAATTGACATTTGTGCCTTTATTTTACTGAACAATATTTTACATTTAAAAAGTATTTTATATAAAGATTTCAAACCACGCTAACATAAAATTAACCAAGTGTCTATTTACACCCAGTAGCGTAACCATAGACTGTATACAAATATGGACGTAGTGTCCGTGACGTCACCCTAGGATTCTGAAGAGCAGTTTTGAACCGTACAGGTTGGCGGGAGTGACGACTGCCAAGATGGCCAGCTCGACCATACTTTATGCTTCAAACCACTCTTCAGAATCCTATGGGTGACGTCGGACACTACATCCATATTGTTTTACAGTCTATGGATGGAACCCCTGACCAAAAAAAGTAATGCTAGTCTTTCTGTTGTTGGGGTGTTATGACACACTATGACACACAATACGAGATAAAAAAACTGTTCTCGTGTCCTGACGGCTATTGTGTTTACGAATCACTACGACACCTTAAGTCAAACAGATCGTGCCAAAATCTGGTAGTCTGAGTCTGGCATAACTGTACAGTTACATTTACCAGTGCTCTGCAAAATCCAATCATATGAATTATAATCCGCATGAAGGCAAAAATGTTCCCCACATATTCTTTTACTTCTGTTCAATTTGGTTAAGCGAATTCGCTGTGTTGACCAACGGAAAGCTGTTTGGTTTGAAAGTGGCTTAGGTGTGCGTTGTGCTTCATACATCGCTACAAAAATCGACAATGGAAAATTTTGCTAATGCGATCGGCCTCTTCAAGCCTCTTCCTATTATGCCAATTTTTACAAGATGTAAAATAAGTCTCTGATGTCCCCAGAGTGTGTATGTGAAGTTTTAACTCAAAATACCCCAAAGATAATCTTTTACATCATGTTAAAATTGCCACTTTTTGAGGGTGAGCAAAAACACACTATATATCCCTTTAAATGCAAATGAGCTGTAACAGCTACGGCCCCTTTTCTAGAAGAGGGCAGAGCTTCAAAGGCTTATGTTAGCAACTATGAAAAGGTCAGAAACTGTTCAGCCTTTTATGTTGAGTCACACAATGATGGGGAGACACGAGAAGAAGAGACAACATGTAGAATGCAAAAGGACGTTTCTGAATGGTAAGTTGATGAATTTATGTAGCTGATGTGGAATTAACTGTGAAAAGTTCAATTATAATCAAGGACCCCTTTAAGACTTTTACAATAGAAATACTTCTTTTATCAAACTTACAGATGAAGTGACCCGCCAGCATCTCATGCGCGTGACTTTGAAGCTGCCCTCTTTCATCTGTTCGCTGGGCAGTTTGACATGAAAGTTGAGTTCATTGTTGCCGGCACCGACAATAACATGACAGCCCTTCTCTGGAAAATCTGTGATGCAGGGATCAAACTTGATATAGCCGTAGTACTTCAGTGTCTGAGCCAATCTGATGAACTGTGGGAGAAAATATAGTTACATACACAGAGGGTAATCTAACAGACACAAATGACTAGATTAACAAAGCTTCACCATTATACAGTCAGGTCTGAGAATAGACTTCAGCTTTAATAGAAGCGGTTAATTTCTTTCCAGCTCAAAGACACCAGGGGGATCAAATAACGTGTGTGGTGGAGCTCAGCCGTACCTCCTTCTTTGAGCCCTTTTCCTGCAGGGATTTCAGCTGTCTGTGCTGCTCTTTGTTCACAAGGATCCATCCCCGCTCTATGTCAGACACCGTCTGAGTCGAAAAAGAGGGAGGAAAATGTGGTTTATCTCACTCTGAACTTGACTTTTGAATAAATTACGTGAGATTTTTCAATGCTAAAATAATCTTGAATCTCAGTCAGTCAATATGCAGTCAGTTTAGTATTTTTTATTTCTAGTTTGTTTTGTTTTCATGCAATCATTTAAAATGTTCTAGTTTCAGTATTCAATATGTTAACATTAGTTGCATTTGGTATCATGAACTAACAATGTCATGATACCATCAGTCATGAGAAAGACCAGGTGAATGTTGGGTTATGTCTTTATTTCAGTTAATAAAAACTTTTAACCTTTCAATAACAAAAACACTGACAAAGACAGTTATTTACACTTTGTGGGAATCATCCAAAAATGTCTTAATTATAATTATGTAAAAAGAAATGACCAATCAGAACACAAGCCACATTATTTGCCAGAACCATTATGAACATTGACAACTTTTTGTGCGGTGGACCACACACAGAGTACCTTTTAAAATTGTTACCTGAGCATATAACAAGTTGAGTCCCACACGGTCGTCCATGACATCACTGTCGTACGCTGTGTCCCAATAGCTAAGAATAGGACAGGAGACAATAATGATTTGAAAGTTATTTCAGGGACATACTATAATTTACCTTCTTTCTCTTTGATCACATCTGCTGTCTGATGTATCATCTAAAACCATTCAGCACTAAAGTGACTGCATTTTACTGCATAATCACACCCTTTATGTACACATGCCTGAGGATCTAACAAGAAGCTAGCTAACCAATAGTCTACAAAACATTCAATTAAATCTTCCATGAAGTAAAACAGACAAAAGAAGAGATCTGTCCTGTAAAAGCATATGCCTATCTATATGGAAATAGTATCTTGTATGCTATTGAACAAATGCTGCCGCAGTGTATTTCTCCATTTGCCCAGAAGCAAATGACAATCTGGCAAACAAGCAATCTTCAGCTCAATGGCCATCCTGATCGCCCATATGTCAAAAATATTCTCATCATGCTTTGGGCAGAAATGGTAAAAACGTTTTAGCAGAGATTGTAAGAGCACAGAGATACAATCTTGCATAACAATAGATATTGTTCACATAGCCTCCAAGACTTGATATCCGTTAAATCTCATTTGAAAGCTTTTGGCGGTTGATGCTTGCACATTTTTAACCCTAGAATGCATAAAGGGAGTCAAATTGACCCACAATTTTAAAAATATTTTATCAAAACAAAAACATGTATTAATTCGATATTCCATGAGTTCTTCAAAAACCATGTTTCTGAACCTCACCAATGTCATTTTTGTATTTCTTGGTCATAAGTGAAAATTGACCCGTATTAATTTTCATATTAAGTTCACATCCAATAGACATTACTATTGTACACTATTATTTTTGTGCCAAATGCACTCCTTCAGGATTCAACAAAATCAACTAAAGAAGTGTGTTTTTGGTTGTGAGGGAAAGATGACCTTGTTCAGCTTCCCAAATAACCCAGCGTTAAGGAAACAGTGGATGCAGTTTGTTTTTCCGGAGTTCTGCAAGTGCGTTTGTTTGTTCCTGGTCATGAGTCGAAACCGTAGGCGGTGAGTGAAACTGCATCAAATGTCTGTGTTTTGTTGGCAATCGGCGCATAAGTGCATATAATGAAAACAACACAAACCCATAGTGAATCAAAAGTTATCCAGGGATAATTCCATGATGTATTTTGTGTGTGTGTGCACTCTTTAGCTCCATCCACTGCATCCCTGCACGAGCTCAGCAGTTTTCAGAAAGAATCGGTACAGTGTATCTGTCTTTTATAAATATGATAAAACTAAAGAATCTTCAGAGATATGAAGGATGCAATATCCTCTATAGGTACTCAAGATTAACACGAGACTGGCAGAAACAGTGAGTGTTATGCACCCTTTAATATATTTAAAATTAAATTAATTCCTGTAATGGAAGAGCTGAATCACTCCAGTCTTTAGTGTCACATGATCCTTCAGAAATCATTTTAATATGCTGATTTGGTGCTTAAGTAACATATCTATTATCAATGTTAAAAAACTTTTTTTCTGTTTCATGTTTGATGGACAGTGCTGTCACGGTAGTGTATCTTTTCACTTTTCTCTAAAATATATCTGCACTTTTATACCCATTTCCTGCCACTGTTAGCAGCCAATCAGAGCAGCCAGATTTATATCCCATTCCTGATGTATTGAACAGGTGGGATCTGGCTGAAGGCTGTCTGTAATCTGTAAAGTAGGTCAAGAGGCCTGTGGTTCTCCTCAGGGTACTGAACATAATACACCTTTTTTAACAGATTGTGTTGAAGCAGTGTGAGATTTAGCAGTAAGGATTTAGAAGAGGTGAAAGTAGAACCATTTTAGCAAAATAATCCCTGCTAAGATGTGCTAATATGCTAAAATGTGACGTTTATGTTCACATAACACCTGCTTCCTCTGCACATGGTGAAACACATGGTGTTTTCAATGCCCATGCTCATGGTTTTACATAAATAATCTCCCTTGATTCTCTCAAATTATGCCATTACATAAACCCTGCACTCCAAAGGGCATTTGATGAATATACTGCTGTTCATAAACCACTAGCAACAGCAAACTGCATAAACTGTGTGCAGACGGGCACTTTCATGTGAATAAATAATGAAGTTTGTATTGCTTTAAACTACTTCAGAGATTCTGTAAAGTACAGTAGTTCAGAGTTATAAAAGAGACATTTGAGTTACAAAAGAGATGTCTAAATCAAGCTGTATTCAAATCCAAAAAGTCTAAATTAGGAAATACAAAAAACGACTGCTGTACAGAACCACACGAGCAGAGCGCTGTGGTAACTATAATACAACAGGAAGGCAAAAAAGTGCCTCTAGTATTTAAAACGGGGTAAAGATGGAGCCTTGTGGGGTACCTCTTCCTAAAGCAAATATCCATGTGTTGAAAAGCCCTTTGAGAGGACTAAAATCTCACCATTAAAGTTATACTTTGGGAAGCGTGCATGAAGTTTCTAAAAAACATTTTAAACTCTGTAAATCTGGAAAGTTTAAAGTGTCCCTATTATGGTTTTTTTGAATATTTTTCCTTTTCATGCATTGTGTAATACAGCTGTTTGTGAAACGTTTTGCTAAAGTTGTATTAAAAGAAAGATCGACTCTGAATCGCCTAAACGAGTCATTTGTATTTCAAATCCCACTGTGTTACAATGCCCGCCTATGTTGCACGTAGTCTGCCTGCGAACAACTTGACCAACCCTCAAACATAATTTTACTGATGACTGTTTTGAGTTAGGAGTTCGTAAAACACATGCTCTTGAAATATCTGTCAGTACCCAGTATTATTTGGACCAGCTTGCTCCTCAGAATCATAACCTGAATATAAATATGAATAAATATTGATGTACATATTTTTCACCAGGTATTCACACCGGGTGGTTTTGTGTTTTATATTGTGTAAGTTTCCGGCTAACTCCCGTTATTACTGTCTTACTGAAATACTTCTGCTAATCAGCTGTAGGCCACTATTGCCCAAAACTGTGTCTATTAATGCAGAATGTCTGTCGTTCTTACTTCTTTGAGTAAAGATGAAGGATGGAGCAAGATATGCTTTACAAACGTTTGTTACATCAGTCATTCATGTTAGTGCTGGCTATCGTATGCGCTGTTACTGATTCAGTTCCCGCATGTGCACAGCAATAAATTAGAAATATACACATGGGTTTGTTGATGGACGTACACTTGTTAATGCTGATGGTGAGGAATTACAGCTGCAACATCTCAATGTACCTCAAAATGAGTAGCGTATCACTGAGAAACGTCCTGCTCAAGTCGTCCTCGCGATGGAGGTTTGGGTTGAATAACTAGTTCTTCCAATGTCATCGGACTCGCGCTCGAATTGATATGGTAAAATCGACATCATCATCATGGTCTTTACAATATGTACAATCGCTGAGCTACAGAAAGCGTCTGGTTTATGGTAATGGCCGTTTAGCTTCTGACACGCGCTGTGAGCAGTAGACCAATCACAAACAGACTAGGCCATCTGGCCAATCAGAGCAGAGTAGCTTGTGGAAAGGAGGGATTTAGAGAGACTGATTCATCCATTGTGTTGTTTGAGAATCATTGAAAAATGTGGTGATGTGCAATGTATATTATGAGAATATGAAAGTGTTTTTTGCATGTAATCCTGTTGCAGGAGACCGCCAACATTTTTATTATAAGGGATAATTCAACCAAAAATGATAGTTCTGTCATAATTTACTCAACCACATGTTATGACAAACCTTTATGTCTTTCTTTATTCTGTAGAACATAAAATGTGATTTATTTTAAAGAATATCTTGGACATTATTAATAAAATTGAATAAGCATTGTAGCTGTCAAGCTCAAACCTGACAAAACAACACAATAAAATGATGAAGAACATAGTCCATGTGACTTTTGGGGATATATTTACAAAATATCTGATAACTTTGTGTGAGGAAAATATTCACTGAAAATATTAATATTGTAGATCTTCTTGATGCATTCATGAAAGTTCAATCTGTGTTTCGGTTTTGATCTGTTCTTAACAGTACGTCTACTATATGGCTTCCGTTAACTTGAAATTATATTTTTATGGTGATATTTTTGAAGCTTAAAAACACTTATATTTTCTTCAAAATATCTTTTAAGTTCTGCACAAGTTTAGGGTGAGTAAATCGTTTTTTGGTGAACTATCCCTTTAAACAGGATGTTATAGAAGTATTTCAGAACATCAAATCACTTCAGCCCTGAGCTACATAAATATATACTCTTTTTATACATACTCTGCTATTGGACATAATGCTCAGCAATCACTTCCAAAATGAGTTGTGTACCTTTTACGGAGGACAATACGGTAGTCAGGACTATGCAGGCTGGTGATGGACACGTAGGGCAGCTCGAATTCTTGCAGTTTTCTCACGTCTGGGGCACCGTGGGAGGTCGGAGAGGTTTAGATGAGGGAATGAAAGACCAGATGAAATGTATGAGTGCCTTCAGACTCAAGGACATTTGGAGAGTAATAACAATGACAACAAACAACGTGAGATGGGGGAGAATCCATCTGGCTAAAGCTGTAGAGGGCACAATAACATGTTGATCACTTTGTGCAAGAGAGAAGGAGGAACAGAGGAAAGAGAAGGAGGGAGGGAGGGAGAAAATAAATACTGCAGTTGTTAGAAAAGACGTTTTCTCTAGAGTTGGGAAAGAGGGAGAGGAAGCCGGGGACTGAACTGAAATGGGCACTGAGCTTTTAGGAACATTAAAAACAGGAGTGTGAAAAGAAGAAGAGACGACAGATAGATCTATAGCATAGTGCATGCCGTCACAACTGTTCATTCTACTCTTTGGCTTACCCTTTCAGTAGTCTGACATTAGACAGCATGTTAAGACAAGAACGGTATAATATGATGGGAATATCTTAATAAATGCATATGCACTACATCATCACAATGTTTCTAATTGCTTTGCAGTTATTGCATATAGTTGTCACTGTAAAGATCTCAAATGATGTAAAATAAAGAAATTATTATTATTATTATAAAAGTATTCATTTAATTATTTATAATAATTAAATTCATTTTTTTTTCTCTCCAGAATTTATAATAATAATAACAGCAAAAATATAGTTTTCTGTTTTTAGCACAGACATTCTTTGGCACATATTTCTTGATCTTGGCTCCACCATCAGTCAATTTGAAAATCAGGTTCTGTTTGCAGGCATTTATTTTCCTCACTTTTTTCCCCAAATGCATATTTCTGCCAAGAATGGGCAGAATGCCAAAATCCTTTTTGGGAAGGATTCTTATGGGGACTGTTTTCTATCATATCTGACAGAATTACGGTGAGGTGAGGATCTGGCAACCGAGCGGGAGACACATAGCATGTCATTCCTCAGGGATGCGTGAGGATTCTGTGCTAAAAGTACTCGAACAATGACAGCTCATATAAAAAAGTAGACATGGAAAGTTCCACAAACAAAACGTCAATGTTACATGCACACAAAGAGAGTGGCTGCCAGACATCTGCAAAAAATCAGAGACGCGATGCCCTCCAGTTTCAAGAACTGGCCTGAGTCGGTGAAGTCTAAAGAAAAATAACAATTCCACTTCCAATAACTCTACTGCTCTCCCAGGGATTTATCGTTTGAAAAACATTCAGTTCTGTAACACAATGATGGCAGCATTGGAGAGAGAACAGTCAAAGAAAAAAATAGCCTATTCTTTACTAATTAATTTGCCCTGCGCACTGAACCGACATGATATTGCACAAGAAATGAAAGAATCTGGATTCAGGAAATTCATTTATTTTGTCTCTGGGGGGTGTTCATAGAAAAATGATAGATGAACTCATGGTCATTCGAAAAGGCGCTTGAAGCCAGAATATTATTAAATATGATCTTGAGCAAACACAACTCCTTGCAGTGAGTGTATAATCGGTTTAATTTCAGATGGAGCAAGTAATATTTCTCTGAACAGGGCATTTTAGGCCATACACAATCAATCAATACAGTGACAACCAATTTGAATACTGCTGCCGTTGCATTTACTCCTGCAAATAAAGTCTCAACAAACATTGTTTATAACAGACTAATGAGAAAAACACATCTATTTCTACTGAAGCGGTGTTTCATGTTGTCAACCTAGGCGACTATAATGCAGTATTTTGTCCCCTCTCAGAGTATGTAATGTGTTGTTTTATCTCAAAAGCTGATAAAGGCATCATATGTTTCAATGCTTACAGAAAAAAATATTATTTGTTAGCAGGTAACACTAGTTTTTCTGTGCAAAACATCATCGTGATGCTAGGATGTAGTGGGTGGTTGACAGGGAGTTACTATGCAGTTGCTAAGTGGTTCTGAGTGGTTTCAGTACGTTGCTATGCAGTTGCTGAGGTGTTCTGGGTAGTTGCTTATTGGCCCCTATGGGACTTTGTCTGTTTCAGGATCATTTTATGTTTACCAAGCTCATTTAATTTTCACAATTGCATGATTTCCAAAATTTTTGTAGACATTTTTCAGCATTTTACCAAACTTGTAACAAGAAGCATATATAAACATGTTGTAAACTAAACACAGAATCAGGGTACGTTTAGGATTGTGGATTTGTTTTATTCACAAAAACGACTAAAAACACTGTTTTATGCTGCAAAGCCAGTAAATGGCGATGGCACGTATGCGCATGACGTCACCGTCTTCACAAATTCGCGATTTTCAAAAGTTTGTTTTCAGGCCCCAAAACGTTGTTGTCGTGTAAATGAATGCATCGGTGTCGGAAGCACAAAAAAAAAATGTATGTGGGTGGGTTTCTTTATAACTTTTTTGGTCTTAAAAAGTGGGTGGGTTTTGTCCCACCCACATACAATGGCTCTAACGCCCATGAATGAACAACCAAAAGGCATAAAAACTTTTTCGTTTATAGCTGAAATGGTGTCATGTAAACATCCCCTAAGAGGTCTCCCTGCAGTTTTTGCCAAAATAAAAGATTCAGGTTTGAACATTTGGCAGTAAAGAATTTAAGACATCAATATTATTATTGTAAGTTGTAAAGTAAAATAAATTCATTATAATTATCAAATATTTTTTTATAATTAGAGCTAACAACATTAATAATAATAATAATAATATGAAATAATATTTATATAATATGTAGTAATTATTATTACTGAAAGTTACTGGGTTCCTCCAATGTGATGTATCAAAATAAAACACTTATTGAAAATGGTTTTACCTGCAAGTCATGTGACCATTAACTGACAACAGAGAACCATGAACATGTGAATGTGTTGTTATATTATCGACATACTCATGTATGGATCTAAAACAAAAACAAAATATGTAACACTTGGAGTTTGGCTTAAATTACAGGCCTACAGCAGAGCTGCGTGTACCATGCCAACAACAGCTTGACCGAAGTTTCATCTACTTGACCTCAGTTTACTTTTGAGAAGAGTGGGCGGCCATCTCACAGAACACAGACCCTCTTTTGAGATGCCAGGACTGCATTTAAATCCAGTCCAGAGGAAGTATGTTGACTTTTAGATACCATTTAATAACAGCCAAGCCACTTTCCAGCTGAAGCCAGCAGGCCACATCTTATGATGGCAAATTTGTATTAAAAAGGTCTGAAAATTAAATGGGTCAAATGTTATACTCACACGTGCAGCCCCCATCCCCCCGCTCCTGAACCAGGAAGAGGCTGAAATATCCCACCAGCTCATCAGGAAGGTCAAGCTTTGAGGCCACAGCCTGATAAGAAAAAAAAAGCATCATTAATCTACTTAGCGCTTATTATTACCCACAAGAGATGATAGTAAACCAATTCACAAGATATGCATATGTATTCATAGACAAAGCACACAAACCATTTAACACAAACTTGATAAATGATGCGTGTATATGTGAATTTAGAATAGCCCTTGCTATGTTACCATGCTTTTATTGGACAGATTTATTTTTTACTACTGTAGGCTTCCTATTTCAGTTTATAATTCCTTATATGATATGCCATTTTTTAAACATACAAGATTTTCTCATGTAAAACCTTTCAGAATTGTGTTCTTTTACAGGAGTGTTGTGCATGCAAGTGTTAAACATTACACCCAAGAGGTCCCATGATCAAGTTACTCTTCACTAAATTTAAGCCATGTTTTATGCGCAACACTTGACTTTCTCACTTCCGTCAGGTGCTAAAGGGCGCTTTGGGCCATCACTGTGGTTGAACAGCACAGCAGAAATCAGTGTGTGCTGCATATGGGTGCATTTTAATGAGAGTTCTGTGTTGTGCACATGGGAAAGCTATGATCCACAAAGAGCTTCTTAAAGCCCTTAAGACTTAAGCTCTAAAATGCGTGATGCTGATTGAAGAGCAGGTCTAAGTGAAGAATCAGTGAAGAAATGCAAGATGTTCTTTTATTGTACAGACTAAGACTTATTACAGCATAATATTACTTGTATTCAATTGCATTGAAAAGGAACAACAAAAGAAAGTCTATATTAGAACTGTCAATCAATTTAAATAGTGATTAATCATGATTAAATTTTTTTAGTTAATGCATTCCATTCCCTTGTAAGAAAAGAATAAATAATACACGTAATTACTGGGTTTAGTCTTTGAAGATTACACTTACAGTGGACTATATGTACATACATTTACTACCAAAAGGTCAGGGTCAGTACATTTTTTTTTTATGTTTTGAAAGAAGCATTCCTGTAGCTTAAACAGTACAGTATAGCACTAGCAATGCCAAAGGTCATGGCTTCAATTCCCAAGGAATGCTAAACTGATCCCCCCAAAAAAATGTGTACCTTGAATGTAATCTACAGTAAGTAGCTTTGGATGAGTCTGCCAAATGTATAAATGTACAATGTTTCTTATGCTCACCAAGGCTGCATTTATTTGATCAAAATTAGAGTAAAATAGTAATATTGTGAAATATTACAATTTAAAATAGCTGTTTTAAGGAATCATTACAATATGATGATTTGGTGCCCAAACAGTTCTCACTGAAAACTGTTTTGTGGCAATCGTGAGATATATAGATATATATATTTAGAAAAAACAATCTTCATTTTACTGATGTAATGCATATTTTTGAGTCATGAGCAATGTGTTTAAACAAGTTCAGTTGTTAAATAACATTTTTTTGTCAGGCAGTACAGCCTAATAGTTGTATGTACATATACACTGTAGTTGTACCACCTGACATGGAAAGTGAACAGCTTTAAAACTACTGATAATTATTAATTTGGTTTATATGAAATGTTTCAAACCTAAAATTATGCCATAGTTTTTATTATTTTTATTATTAAGACACCATTTAATTAGTTTTCTTACTCTGTTCATTTGTTTGGACAGTTGTACCACCTGACAATTTGGGGGTTTAAGATAACAAAATATGTTTTGTTTATATCACTTTTGATCAATTTAATGCATCCTTGCTGAATAAAAGTATTAATTTCTTACCGACCCCAATTTCTTGAACAGAGGTGTGTATAAAGACACTGGATAGAGGCAGATTTTGGTGCTCTTTTATGGTCTCATTTGCAGAAATGCAAATCTGCAATAACTGAATAATAAAACTACTTTTCCCCACTTTAAAATTTAAAATGTTGTATTTACATTTAAAACTGAAAAATTATTGTTTTAAATGCATCATTTACAGATTATTTCAAATAATTATTAATGTATTTTGAAATTATTTCAAATATTTTTTATCGTTATACGTTTTTCACACACAATTTTTTTATAAAATGTTACATTTTCAAAGAAATCTGCAATAATATCTGGAAAATATACAGGAAACTGAACATTACAAGTTTGTTTTGTATCATAAGACAATACCTATTGTTGGGCAATAAACAAATTTAATTGTGAAAGTCCTTACAAATCTAAATCCTGTACTTGTTAAATGAGAAAAGGCGTCTATGTCCTGTTTCTATGTATGTGACCATATGAGTTTACATATTGTAACAAGACATAAATGAATATGAGCATACAGGATATTCATGTTAGCTCATTATTACAATAAAAGGTGTCAGGAAAGATATTACTATCCAAAATTATGATAATGGGCTTTGAGAACATGAAGCTGATGTTTGCTTTGGAAACAGTTATAAAACAGCATTCTCACCTCCAGAACATCTTCAGTCTGGTCAGATGTGAGGATGTTGAATTTGACCTTCTGGCCATTGGACAGGTAGATTTCTAGTTGCACTTCCTCAGTCGGGATCTGCTGGGTCTCCTGTGGCAGAGTGACATTTGATGCTTTTTAAAAAGTCCTATTATAGTTTTTTACACATTTGTTACTTTCTTTAGTTTGTAATGCTGCTGTTTGGTAGTTATTCCCTATATCAGTGCGCACAGTTTCTGAACTCCCTAAAAAGCCTTGATTGTAGTCTTGTAGTTTTCCTCAGGGAATCTCACAATATTCCTAATAAATAATTCCCACCCAAGGCATACACAAAATAAAAGGGACACGGCCTGGTTATGTTGCGTTAGTGTGTTGTCGCCATTTCCAATAGATTTTTCCACCACATATCAAATGCGGTTATGGTAAGGGCCAGGGCATGACATTTCTAAAACATGCTAGAAGCAATGGAGCAATCACAACACACTGGTCCAGTCCACCAATCAGAGCACATTGTGCTTTTCAAAAGGAAGAGCTTCATAGAGACAGGAACTGGAAGACTGGGAAGAGAAGTGCTACAACAATGTAAAATATGTAAAAAACGAAGGTGTTTTTTTGATCATTCAAGCATGAAAACATTCTAGAAGAGCCTAAACCAAAATCAAGACTTTGTAAAAGGGCATAATAGGTCCCCTTTAACTTCAATTTCAACCTGCTTTGTATTGTTACAATGTCTGTAGTATATGTAAATGAACAATATTTATGATGATGTAGACTTTTGACAACGCATGAAAACTACACATTATACTTCCACATTTTTGTAACCCCACTCACAGACAGTCAGATCGACAGAGGGTAATTAACAGAACAGTTATTGTAAAGTATTATTACTTCTCCCTGGTCTCATTTAAAAAAAATAAAATGTAAAAATTGAGTGTTCATCAGAGTGGTCCAAGACCTCAGGACTTTTGTCAAACTTGAACCACGAATACACAAAAAATTGACTGGATTTGATGAGTTTATGTGGTTGTAATAAAAAAAGAAATCTAAAGTATCAAAAAGTATTTGAAAAGTATCAAATCCTTTTGACCCCTTAGGAATGAATGGAATGTAAGGAATGCTTCAGTATACATAAAAATAAATAAAAAACCTGCTAAAAATGCTTAACCTTTACCATAAATGACTTTATAATGTCTACATGTGTATCCGAATGCATTCTGAAGAGATAAACTCAAGAACTGACCCAACGGAACTACTAGAAGAGTCATGAAATATTTTAAATTTTTCCCCACAAGAGCTTGTAGAGACATCCAAATTGACCCAATGTGAGATATTTTGAGCTGATCATTGCATGTATTATTTATTGATAAAATCTAACAATTTAAAGTAAATAAAAAAATACCTTGAAAAGCCTTTTTTATTGTATAGGCACTAGGCAGCCAACTTTTGTTGAAAACCCATTTTGCCAGGGTTTGCCAAAGGTTTTGGGAAAATGCCTTTGAAAACTCTAACTCAACTTCTGATGCTTCCTGTTCAGCTGATCTCAATACTGGTAATATTTCACACAGCAGTTTCATTTCCAGTGTATTCCAGTTTACATGTAAATGTAATACTTTGATTTCTGTGTGATTTACAGTATGGACTCAGGCTTATCACAAGATATAGGTGTTTAGATAGGACTGGTGATGTGGTAATAAGATATTCGAATTAAACACAAAGCCACACCGGTCAAAACACTACAGTGCTGACTACAGCACACCATTTTCATGGATAAAAAGTAGCGTCACTGTTCTTTCACTCTTTCTTTCACTTTTTGCAAAATCATCTTTTTTGCCCCCCTTCCTGCATGTTTCATCTCCCACTGAGGCAGACGGTCTCAGTGCAGCAGCTGATCTTTACAGAGATTGGAAAATGAAAACGCAAGGCCAAGTCTAATCTCTTATTCTGTTCCTGCAGACTGCTCTCTGATGGGCAGCTGGGGGACGAACGGGATCTGACTGCAAAATGTCCAATATCTATGTGAGCTGGGGGGTAAAATTCCCAACGAATAAATGCGACCTATGTGATTCAGGCAACAAATGTAGTACAGCATTGTACTAAAATGTAAGGAAATGAACAGAGAGAAACATGAATGGGTTCTTCATTCAACACACATGAGGATATCTTACGGAGGAAATGAGATAAATCAGACCCACCCTTTAACTGGACAACTAGGAAAATTACACGTTTAAGCTTGTGTGAGAACCAATGAGGTTTCTTCTCGTGTTACGCATCACGTTTGAGCTTCCGCAGGAACCACAGAGGTTAATTCTCGTGTGTTATGCATCACGTTTGAGCTTCCACGAGATTCACTCTTGTGTGTTACACAAGGTGTTTGAGCTTCTACGAGAACCAATGAGGTTCCTTCCAGTGTGTTACACAGCACGTTTGAGCTTCCTCAAGAACAACTCAGTGAAGAACTAGTTTATATGTGAATAAAAGCCTAAATTCAATCTCTTCATCATTTAAAGCCTTTCAGTCTCTTCAAAAAATTAGAATAAACCGCTCATATCATATGGCTTAGTTTTATGTTTTTGGGTGAACTAACCCCTTAAGGTTTATGACAAACAACGGTGTCACTTCAGTATTTAGATGCAATAAAATCTGAAGACATATCAGAAATTAACTCAGTTATATTTTGAAGGAGCACCTCCTAAATACTTATAAGTGGATAATCATGCGACAATTACCAATTTAATAATTTGATTAATTACAGGTTCTGTACATCTTACATTACTGCAAACTTACAATAAGCTTTCATATATTTACAATATTTCAAAAAGCAGCAGTTAAACTACTATATTTACAATTATCATACTTTTTCAAATAATAATAATTAAACACTTTCAATAAACAAAAAGAATAAATAAATTTTACCTGTTGGGCTTTTCTCAAAAAGCTGTTGAACACCTCGCTGGATCCCAGAATGGGGTCCTGACGCACTGCAGGGAGAAAAGCTCATCATTAAAGGTTTCAAGCTAATATAAAAATGTAGTTACTTATGAGCTAATTGGTTTTACTACTATACTCATATATCAGAATAGAATGCTGTATGTGGAAACAAAAAATTTATACAATACATAATTAATAAAAATAAACAAACATTCAACTAAACATTTATACTACCATTGGGGTGATGGGGTCGGTAAGATAAAAAAAAAAAAAAAGGAAACAAAATAAAGAAATTAGTACTTTTATTTAGAAAAGGATGCATTCAATTGATCAAGTGACAGCAAATGCGTTTGCATTGTTAATTTGTTAAAAGATATCCATTTAAATTTTCAATTTTTATTTCTCTCTCATTTCAACTGAGTCCTGAAAAAAGTATTACAGTTTCCACAAAAATATTAGGCAGCACAACGGTTTTCAACATTGATAATAACAAATAATGTTTCTTGAGCACCAGCTCAGCATATTATAATGATTTCTAAAGGATCATTTAACACTGAAGTAATGATGCTTAAAATTCAGTTTTTGAAAACAAAAAATAAATAGCATTTTAAAATATTAAAACAGAAAAAGTTATTTTAAATTGTAATAATATTTCACAATATTATTGTTTTTAACCTCCCAACCAGTTCACTTAAACCAATCAAACACATCAATGCCACTCGAGCGACAGGCCAGTGCATGTGGCACTGTTTTAATCAAAGTATTAGATAAGTGGTTGGTCTGTCCTTTAAAAAGTTCAAGGTACAAATTTCCTCTGGGAACATTTGTAGAATGTTTGTCAGAATATTTGTGTGTACCTTGAGGTAATATTTTAAAACAACTTAATCTTGTGTTCTGTCTCAATTAAACTTTAGTGTAAATGTTTTAAAATGAATTGATCAAAAATCATGTTAACAAACTAATCTGTTATTCAATCCAGAGTTTTTCTTTAAAGATACCACCATGGCTCCCTGACTGATAATAACCTTAGTGGTGCAGAAAAAAAGATACTGGAGGCAAACTGACCAATATAAACTACAATGTTTACTTTTACTTCCAATATAGCAAATGAGCAAACAACCGCAAGACATTTGCACAAACTAACGAAATATTCACTCTCTGAACAGCTTGTGTGTTTGTGTTGGTTAATTTTCCATAACCATGTTTCTCAGTGATGTAACTGAGGGGAGCCCCAGCCAAGAGCAGCTCCAGACTGTGAGCAAATAAGCTCAACAAGGCTTAGCTTGTTCGACGGATAGTGCCAGTGCTGGAATGGATTAGAGCGAACGGCTCTTGGTGCTGCCAGCACTGCTGATTTCCTTTTGTGCGCTGAAAACCCTCACCCATAACCTGTTAAATGACATTCATGGCAAACCTCTTAACGCTGTACACTATCGGTAGCTCTCTTTCATGTAGTGTGCCTGATGTTTTCAGGAATGACCACGTAAAACATTAACAAGCTTCATCCTCTTCAGGAAGAGCAATAATGACAAGACATATAAAACCCATATGAAGGATTAAGGTGGACAAACAAGTTTTCTATACTGTGATGACGCATTTCCTGTTGAAACAGGAAGTTTGGCTTTTTTTTTAAATAGCCAACAGGCTTACATCACAGCCATGAATCATGGCTTGCTACTTGCGGTTGCAGGTGGTATAAGAGGGAGGGGCTCTCTCATTCTATCGAGCATTGGATTGGACAAAAATCAGTGTAGTGCAGGATGAGTCATCACTATTTTTACTGTCAATTTTAAATGCTTATACTACTGTTAAAAAGTTTGTTTGTTTTTCTTTGAAAGAAGAAATACTTTTATTAAACTCTTTTCCCAGCCAGTGTTTTTTTATCATTTTCACAAAAGTTTCATGGCCCCTAGAATATTTTGATGTATGAGTATCAGAACAATATATTATAAGAAAGAACAGAACCCCTGCTTTTAAGGAGCCTTTCCATTTTATTTTAGCTTCATGCTTTTTTTTATCGAAACTTGAATATTGGTAAGTTTCATAAAAAAGCTACATTTTGAGCAAAAAGCTAAGAAATATCAAAGACTACATCTATATCGTATTTACACTGATGATCAAAAACAGATGGAGTAGATTGAGACCCTCAACACCCCTAATGCTTGCACAGTCCTACAGCTCGTCCTGGGTCCACATTTCATCCAGCAACATTAGGCAGTTTTGATTCATATGCTGTTTAATGTTGATGATCGCGTTATTTTACATAAGCATCTGCTTACATTTGATATTGCTTGTTTCTGTGTCTTCTTCGCATGTGTTTTGATCCAGAGATTCAGTACTCTTTCAGAAGATGTGTAATAGCGCCCCCTAACATATAACAGTGAAAACAAGGAAAGCCGGTAAATTCCATCAATGGCGGGGTAGCATTTATCTCACAAATGACGGAAATTTTCATCAATGGCTGGGAAAGAGTTCAAGTGATCAAGTGACAGTAAAAGAAATGTATAATATTTCAAAGATATCTATTTCAAATAAATGAAGTTTAAACTTTTTACTTATCAAAGAATCCTTAGTTTAGATGTATCACGTTTCCCACAAAAATATTACGTTCAACAACTGTTTTTAACATTTACAATAATAAAAAAAAAGTTTCAGCATATTAGAAAGATTTCTGAAGCATCATGTGACACTGAAAATGATGCTAAAAATTAAGCTTTGCCATCAAATAACTTTTTTTATATATTAAATGAGAAAAGTAATTTTAAATTGTAATAACATTTCACAATATTACTGTTAACTATATTTTTGATCAAATAAACACAGCCTTGGTGAACAGAAGAGATATAGATAGATAGAGAGATAGATAGATAGATATTATGTATATATATATATATAAATCTTACCAACCCAAAACTAATGAACGGTAGTGTATCTGTTTGAAGTGAATTGTCATTTTTAGAGTATACTAGCACATAGACAAGCTCAAAGCTAAAACAAAATGGACCACGTCACAAACATCATTTTGATTGTGAACTTTTTTAAGAAAAAGAAGGCGTATCTCACCAGCTTGCATGTACTTCTCTAGCTGTTCTCTCCTCTGGTCAACCTCAGCAGGTGTGAGGGTGAAGATCTTCTTTGGTGGAAAAGCTGGCACCACATTATTTCCATATTCTTTTTTTATCTGAAAAAACCCAGAGAGAAGTTAATTTTAAATCGATAAAGTCAAATTCTGAACACAGAACATTTGGTTATTCTGAGAGGACACAATGAAACTGACCACTGCCTGCCCTTGGCCGCTGTCGACTCAAGCATGCTGACTGTGGGTCTCTCAGGCACCACGCTAATAAATCTGTTTACACTTCACAGCATCTACTAAAATTATGCCTGCTGTTACTCCATCTGTGCCAATGGCAAATATAAACTATATTAATGTTGCTATCGTTACAGGTGGGGTAAGCTATATTTCAAAAATGCTTTCGAAAAGGGTCTCGGGCTGAGTACCAAAACAAACTTGTAGCCAATCAGCAGCAAGGGGCGTGTCTACTAATGATGGGGAGAAGAAATTGCTCAGTTCATATCATTATTTAAAAGACACAACACACAGGAAGGACATTAGCCGAGCGACGAGAGATGGCAGATAAAAAAACAAAAGTGGAAAATGTCTGTGGAACAAAAGAAGGCTTACGATCAGGCAAGAAGTATGACCCGTGTAAAAATCAGATCAGCTTTCCAGCACTTGTGTGTCATGTTCGCTTGCCTGTACATTTGTAATCGTATCGTTGTTCACTTCAGCTTTTATAAAGACCCATTCATTTCCACATCCTATAAACCACTGTCTGCTTCAAGCGTCAACTCGCAGTGTGTCCGAAAAGTAAGGTAATAAACTCTTGTATTATAGCCCCGAAATTACCTGGAACAATTTGTCCCTAAAACAACTCTTTTCCCCCCAGACCTGTTACTGTTTGCGTTTCCATCGTGGTCTAAAGTACCATGAAGATTAGTCCGGTGACGTATAGGACTGCGCGCAACTTTTCAGTTCTCACTGGATTTCATCCTCCACATATAAGCTTAATAAAGCCTAAACCTAGTCGTTGGATAATCAGTCGTATTTTTAAACTCCATTGTTGATTCGGATAGCAATAATCTCTTACTGAACGCACCGCAACAGACTTTTAGTTTTGCAACTTCAAAATAATATATATATATATATATCAGTGGGCAATACTCTTTTGGGGTTGGGGTTTGTTTTGGTGATTTGAAATATCAACATCACTTACCAGATATGGCTTTTCCCACCTATTAAAAATCTCTTCACTATTTGAAATATAGCAGGAACTACATCAAATTCAAATATTAGATGAAAAATGTTGCCTTGCTAACTAAAATACATAATGTACTAAAATCACTACAACTAAAATGAAAATAAATGAAAGCTAAATTTTAAAAAGACAACTGCACATAAAACAAAAATTAAAAGTCAAAATATATCAATAAAATGTCATGCAAAACATCAATAAGCGCTATAGTACGTAAATAATATTTTTCTATTTTTTAATTTCTTTTTAAATGTTAGTTTTTAGAGTATTTAGAGGTCCATTTTAAGGGTTAACTTCAAGCCTCACACCATGACAGCCTCTATGGATTGCATCATATGACCACGTATGATCTGACTAGACCCTGTTACCTAGCAACAGCGGCTTTGAAACAACACAACATGTCCTTAATGGTGAGATCACTGAAGTTCTCTTTCATTCATGAGGAAACACAGAGTTTGGTGTAAGAAAGGTAACAGGCAGATCCCTTTTACGAGAATGATGCTTCACTTCCAAATTATTTGAAATATGTTCGACCTATTCAATATGGGTGAATATGTGCACAGTTTTACCACTTACCACAAGAAGTAAATTCGTGTTTCACAAGCGTACTTTGTGATTTTAATCCAGTCCAAATCAAACATGCCTGTGTTTTTCTCACACAACCTCAGTAAATATTATGAAGCAAATTACTTTTTTGGCTCACTGGGAACTACAGAGAACCTGATCACGTCCAAATCAGTAAAAATTTTAACAGCCATCTTATATTAATAACTGTTATTAAAATATCTTAAAAAATTATTATGTCTGAATAGTGCTGAAGTAGACGTAATTTGCCCCGTCTTACATAGATAACTGACTTTAATTTAACATCGCAACAATGCATTTTCAAACAAAGCCTATATAATAACCAAAAATGATCCTCTTCAATCAAGCTCAACATTATACAATAGTTTCACTTTGACTTTAGTTACTTTAAATTCACACTTTATACAATAATGACAAGTTTAATGGAATATGAACTGTGGTTACAGATCTGGTTCTAGTTTCAGTTTAAATATTAACAAATTATTTTGTTAATCCATCCAGGCTCCAAGGTGACTTTAATTTTCACATTTAATCCCAATGAACACAAAAATATATTTGAATTAAACCAATAAACTATAATGGCTCTATTTCTATTTATGTTTCATTTCCTCAAAATCAGTGAAGCGGGACATTTTCAGAATACATTTCACAATCTCAGACAGCATTCACAGCACTGACTTATTAATTGGACGATTTTACAGCCAGTGATTTGTAACCAGTTGTTTAAATATTGTTTTTTTGCAAAAAAACAGCTTTCATGTGCCAGTATTCTAAGCATGCGTGTGTGTGTGTGTGTGTGTGTGTGTGTGTGTGTGTGTGTGTGTGTGTGTGTGTGTGTGTGTGTGTGTGTGTGTGTGTGTGTGTGTGTGTGTGTGTGTGCGCGCATGTGTGTTCACCTGTTCATGGAGGCCCAGGAGTTGGCTGTAACGTACTCGACAGTGCAAGACACCATTCACATGGATATTGTAAGCCTGAAGAAAGGAACAACAGTTAGTTAATAATTACATTATAAAAATAAACACTAGATATTCATGAGTAATCTTTAAGGCCCTACTACAGGTAGGTTTTAATTACATACAAAATTTTGTAGACAGTAAGATTTAAAAATACAGTAAGATATTGTGAAATATTTTTTTATTATATTATTTTAATATTTCTTTTCCTCAGGATTCTTTTAATAAAAAGGTCAAAAGAACAGCATTTACTTGAAATACATTTTTTTCTGTAACACTTTATGTCTTTGTCACTATTGATAAATTGAATGCATCTTTTCTGAATAAAAGTAATTTCTTGTTTTTTGAAAAATGTAATCTTACTGACCCCAAACTTTTAAATGGTACTGTACATTAAAAAAATTAACTATTTCATGCATTCTGACTTATTTACACTGTTAAAGAGTTAGATTATCATGCTAAACATAGACAAAATTTCAAAAAATTTGTTTAATGTATGATGGAGTATTTCTGTGCCAAATATCCCTTTGGGATTCAAACAAGTTTCAGAAAGTTTTTTTTCGAGTATTATGGTGCTGTATGAGGTCATAAATAGCGGGATTGCTTGTATGGGCACTTCTCCCGGATGAGTGCACGGACACCAGCCAGAACAAGACAAGAGCAAGTTGTGACCCAAAAATATTTTAGTTCATTTTGGTTTGTTTCAGGACAGGATGTTGCTGTGTAATTTTCTCCATCTTATTGTGGCAAACTACAATAATGGTCTCAACTGACCTCACAGAATTAACATGCATTCAGATCAGCACCCGGCGAATGCAGACGAGACGCTATGACCCAATTATTGACAGCACAGAATGCAACCTCTGCTAAACAACTCATACATGCAAGTCACCAAAGATATCAAAGCTAGAACAAGTCTGACAGAGGTAGGAGGAAACTGCCATGCCCTTACTTGTCTCCATTTTTTTTAAAGGAAGATTGAGTATGCAAGTCTTCAGGAAGTACAAACCATCATACATTTACCCTTTTGTTCGAACAGGAAGTGTGCCATTTAAAACGCAGCCCACTCATTTTCGTGGCTCTTCTGCAAAGTATGCATATTTTGTGACATAAACAGCTCCAAAGTGTAACTTCCTGCCTAATACAGATCAAGACAACATTACGCTTTAGATGTCTGATGAAAACCACCTCCATCCATGAGTGAAAGCTGAATCCAGAGGAAAAAAACACTCGTTCTCAAGTTTTAAATCAGTTTGTGTTGACTTTGGAACATTTTAGCAGGGTCGGTGTTATCTTTTACTGAAACTGAAACAAAATAAAAATATTTTAAATGAAAATGTTTGCCTTTGAAACATTTAAAATAAAAGTGTTAATATTATTAACTGGAAAACATAAATATTAGTCATAACATAACATAAAATTAGTCAAATTTAAACTAAAATGAAAATATATAAATAAAAGCAAATTCAAAACTATGATAGTGTATAAGTATATAAAAACACTGGGAGAATCTGTCTAAATCAAAAGACAACACAACAAGCCTAATATCTAGTCATCAAGAAAGTCAAACAAGTATAAGAACAGTAAAGGGAGAGTATGAATCATACATTTGACCAATTTAAGTCTGTGGCCTTGAAAGACTGGAGAAGCTCTCTCTGAATCACTGTCACAGATGGACACAAACAACTCTTGCAGTCAATCTGTTAGGAATGATTCATAATAATCTTCACGTCAGCACATTGTGGATCTGCCGGAGGTATTTGCGTACTGATAGCTCATAAATAATCTAAGCCTTTAAAATTATTTCAAAGCTAAAGAGAGCCAACACCACAGGCTGCACATTTGCAGACACCTACGAGAAGATTGGACTGCAGGGTCTGTCCTTAAACAGAATAGGCTTTATAATCAATCCACAGTTCAGTGCAATACAGATGCAACCTGTCCTCAGGAGCTGAAGCTGTCTGTTATGAATAAGCTGTAGCTGGTGTTGCATAGATAAATGAAGTGGCATGTCTTCAGAGCAACGAGCCAGCAATAATACTGGATAACTGTTATTCTGTAAGAAATGGCAATCTTGCACTCCATATGGCTGAGGGAGAGAAGCCAGAAGAACTGAGACATTGTGAATCCAATTCACAAAACAACAACTCTAGAAGATGCTAGCTGGAGTCTGAACAACCATTCAAATAAAAATACAGAAAGTGACAACACTTCAAAGCTTAATTCCTGGTAGTTGTGCCCTTGTTGTTAATCTTTTTGTCATAGACATGGTTTTAAAGGGATGGTTCACCCAAAAATGAAAATTCTGTTATCATTTACCTCTCACCCTCAAGTTGTTCCAATCCTGTATGAATTTATTTGTTCTGCTGAACACTAAATAAGATATTTTGAAGAATGTTGATAACCCCATTGACTGTCATAGAATTGTGGAAGTCAATGGGGTCCATCAACTGTTCAGTTCCCCATATTCTTCAATATATCTTCTTTTGTGTTCAGTAGAAAAAAGAAATTCAATACAAGTATTTGCATACATTTTTGGGTGAACTATTCCTTTAAGTCTCATTCGTACGTGTCCTACAACAGACATATAAATATATTCTACTTATCTACTTATAAGTTTTGAGTGGTGTCGATTTTGAAGAGTTTTATTAATCTGTCTGCTCACTAAAACAATTCACAAATATGTGGTGGCACATGTTTTTAGTTATTGAACCGCTTACTCAACCGATTAATTTACTTAAAGTGGTCTTTACTTTTTTATTTAATGTGTTTCTACAAATCTACTAAGGAACTACAGAAAACGTGTTTAAGCATCATATCAGCTTTTCCTTCCAATGAAACCAAAGTATTTTGTCAACTGAGAATGATTAGGAAAAAAACATAACCAATAACCTAAATACACAAATGTAACCTCTTTTTATTTTAATGTTGTTTAGTCACTCTCTTTGTTTAGTCAGCAGTCGTGTAATAAAAGACACTGACTCATATGAAGATCTGAATGAACGTTCTCTCACGTTCAAGTCAGTCAGCAGAAGATTCGTTCGCTCAAAAGATTCGTTCAAAACACTATTCGACGGCGTCTCCAAACGTAAAAGCTAGGCGCATCGCTTATTTGACCTCCAGTACACTTACCACATACGTAGACCCGTTTTCATCGGAGCGGACCTCCGTCTCGGGGATGGAGAAATGCATTCTTTACTGTAAGGTTACACTTCTTTGAAGCTGAAATTGCTGTTAAAAGCGAGAACGTTCACGGAAAGCACTCGATGTTGGTTTGCTGTCATGCAGGGACCAAACTGAATGACGGCGAGCTACACTCTCTCTGAACAGACCAGTCCAATCCTGAGTTGAATTATTCCAGAAAAGTTGGATTATTTAAAAAACTTTCTTAGTGTTCAGGGCTGAACTTTTCCAATAAACATCTAAGCAGCAGCCATGTTGCAACTGGGGGTAATTCCACGTTCATTGTCGGCAATTTATCGATAAATCTGTCCTCTCACTTCCTCACGCACTGTAAAAGAATGCGGGAAGCGAGTCTGCAAAACACCGAAGGGTCGTCGCAAGGCCAACAATCCAATTAACTTTCCAGATTACTCCACGTAAAGGTGCTCCGCGGTTGTCTACAGCCCCAGCTTGTACCTACATTGGTACATACGAGCGAGTGTGGAAAGGAAACAAATGAAGAAACTGTTTGTCGCAGGATACATGTCGAGATACCGATACACTGCTCGTATTGTTAGGGCGTTAAGAACACACATCAGTCCATATTATAGCGAAAGCTTCCAGCACTCTGCTATAATGTTTTCAATATGTATCTGCGCTCTCCCAATTCCGAAGCATTGCAACAGTCTGGATCAAACCATTCTTCTTCAGATGGGGGTGTTCATGGGGGTGTTCAAAAAACGTTCATTCGAGAATCGAGATCCTTTGGCATAAACATGTTGCTAGCGGGGTAGTTAACAGTTTCTCCATAACGACATGAACTTATATTTATTTCTGGTTGAAAGTGCTTACACTCAATATTAAGTTGAACATTTAAATAGGCTCAAAATGATAACAATAGCGTGCAGTTAAACGGAATAAACGTGTATTTAAATATTGGCTAAATAATAGTTGTTAAAAACATTTTGGTCACATGGAAAATAGGGTATGACCTCTGAAGTAATTTTTGAAGTTAGGCTATATGTAGGCCTAGTAGGCTATAGGGCCTATACAGCCACATTTTTGCAGTTTTAGCAATAAACATTGTATTGCAAAATAAAGTTATAAAATGTATTTATTAACCTTAAGCCTATAACTCAACATGGCAGCATAGTAGGTTTGAAACGTTTTGTAGTAAAGTCCATGTTATCTCAATTTTCTCTAAAGTGGGACAGTCCAAAAAACCCCATATAAGGAGGGATACAGACATTTATTGTAGCCTATTTAAAACTACTTACATTTTTAGTAGGTTATTTATATGTTAGATAATAGTTAATTCAATATAAATTAAATAATTAAAAATGGATGTAAGCCTGTTCTGTTTTAAAAATAAGCCGTATTCGCGAAAATGTGCCTTTCCATACTGGATAATTGTAGGTTGGACTAATATTGAATGCATAGCGAAAAGGATCTCAATCCAACAAAGCGAATTGTGTAAAAACAACTGTGTTTTGTAAGTGTTTCGTCTCTATCGAAATTTTTCAATGAGAAATGCAAAATATTTACGCCGCCTTGTCGTCATGAATGGGGTCGCAGCCCTCGAACGTCACATGATCATCGAGTCACATGACTTTGTTTTTGGCAAAAATGACAGCTGCCGTCACAACATATGCGCTATCGGCAGTGTATGTATGTACTGTTTTATTCGATGTATATGTCGACAGTCAGGATATTGATGTACAGGTGAGACGATCGACTATCTAATGATTGCAACAGTTATAACGTTAGAGTGAAAGGATTGTAATGAAACATACTACATGTTACATTGTTGTCATCGATGTTGTAAAGTAAACTCATTATAAATATGGTTTATAATAGCGCATATTGTTCTATAATATTTTGAAAGCTTTCACCTTTATTTTCGTTAGTTATGTCACATGTGCGAAGGGACTGTACGACAAGACAGTCCTGTCTGGGATTTCTGCCTTAAAAAGGGCCATATTAATGGACGCTGCTGTTTTGAAAATAATACCAGCAATGTAGATACCGTTATAGGGTAGGAAAACTTTCTACTATCCCGCTTTTTAATTGTGATATATATATATAGTATGTATTTCTATATGTATGAATCCCCCCTCCCCCATCCCCCTATTTCTAAATGTATATCTGTATACTGTTTTAGGTTGGACCTGTCAAACTGCTCTATCAGCCATGTAGAGCACCTGTATAATTCATTCACAGCGGTCATAATGTACGTACCAGGAGGTTTTTTATCAGTAATCTGTGCATGTGTCTTGTTTAGCACTAAATGCAATATCTTAACGATATCAAACTGTTTACACAGAGATCTCTCCAACAACCCAATCTCCAATCTGAGTGATTTCATATTTCAGGGTTTCAGCCATCTTACCCAACTGTAAGTTCTGCAATTTTACAATGACATTCCTTGGTGGCTGGTGGTATTTGGGGGTCCATGGCATTTTAAAAGATTAAAAATCACTTATTTAAGTGAACATTGTAAGGAGACTTGACAAATCTTTACTTAGTTTACTTCCCTCAAAACTGGAGTGTCCGGGGGGCAATGCATCATGGGAGACGGTTGAAGTGAAAAACAATGCCAGAATCTGTGAAGGACAGAAAAATGTTTGCAATCAGACGGCACAGATGCGTAAGTTATCAATTAACTCGGATCTCAATCTTTAACATGTCTATCAATGCATTCCTTGAATATTGTTTGCTTCTTCAGCCTGGAATTGCCCTGAAAACTCATTCTGCAGCCCATATGGTCCAGGGTTCTTTGAGTGTGGCTGCCTCCATAATTTCCGCGGATACAAGTGCATGAGAGAGGTGAGACCCCCGACAAATCATCCTTAAAGGGATAGTTCTCCCAAATATTAAAATTATCCCGTGATTTACTCACCCTCAAGCCACCCTAGGTGTTATAATTAGTTACATTTATACAGCGCTTTTCTGGATACTCAAAGCGCTTTACATATGGAAGGGGGGGAATCTCCTCAACCACCACCAATGTGCAGCGTCCACTTGGATGATGTGACGGCAGCCATATTGCACCAGAATGCCCAACACACTGGTCACAAATTAGTCTAAAGTCTAAAACAAGATTTTTTTTAAGAGAAATGTCAGAGGAGCTTGAGTCTAGCACTATTTGTTTTAACTGTGAGAGGCGTCAAAGCTTACGCTACTCCTATATTGCGCCCAGGGTTACTCTTGGCGCAAGTCGACTTTTTAGTCGGCTAGTTATTTTAGTTTATAAAGTTTTAAATATGTATATTTTTCTTACAAAAACTCATCGCTTTGCTTCAGAAGGCCTTTATTAACATTGAGTCGTATGGAGTACTTTTAAGATGAATGGATGCACTTTTTTGGACTTCAAAATCAGGACTGCCATTCACTCCCATTATAAAGCTATATTATATATACTGATTGTGTTCATTTGAAAGTAAATAGTGATGGCTTGAGGGGAGTAAATCATGGGATAATTTTTCATTTTTGAGTGAGCTATCCCTTTAACAGGTTGGCCATCACTCCTTTATTGCACACTCTAATTATTTGTTCTCAATTGCAGGGGGAGTTTCCCATAGTTAAGGTGCTTGGGATACTAACCGGATCAACAGTTGTGGTTTCATCTTTACTCTGGTTCACACAAAGGCGAAAGGTGGAGACCACTTGAATTTTAAAGAAAAGCGATTGTTGGAGTAACAGTGGCACACATGCCACAAAATGCATCGAGCTTACTGAAACTGATGCAAGAGAAGAAATGAGAAGAGTTTCATACACTGGAAGGGTAACCATCAGATGAATATTTTAGTGTCTTGTTTTTTAAAGCAGGTTTGCATGGCATTCATTTTTATGCAAATGTTTGTTTTTTAAACTTTCACCTTATTTTGACCCTCAAAGTCCTTAAACCTTTTTATTTATACATTTTATAAAATCTTTCAGTGAATACTGACATTTTCACAGCCTTGAAAAGACTGATCTGTAAAGGGAAAACTGACCATAGACTGACCTTGCAGATTGTCTTTGGAGGGCAGCCATATTTCTGACAGATGTTTAGACTCTAAACATATCAAAGTCATACTTTGGTTATGACAAATATTTTGTGTTGCTTTAAAACAAAATTATCGAAGAGATATTTGAAGTGTTTTCAGTTTACAATGGATGGGGAAATGGATGTCATAGGACTGTTATAATTTGTGATTTGTTAAAAAAGAAGAAAAAAAAAAGTATTGTTTCTGCCACATCCTGATGTTTAGTGTTTACAGATCATGTTAGATGCTTACCGATGACCATTCAACCTCTAAAACTGTTATTCCTTTTTGGCAGAGTAAATGCTAATATGAGATTAAGAGGCACACACTATTAGTATAATACGGACATAAATGATTTGCATAATGTAATTTATGTTTGTCAATGCAGTATTGTGGTGAGGAATTCAGCATGTACCTCCTTAACAGTACCTAAAATAAAGAATCGGCAAACAACAGTTTATTTTATTTAAATTATTTATTTTTCTGTAGCCTTTCCAAGGTTTTGATAATACAAACAAAACCCCTTATGCAATATATTCGGCTTTTGCTTGGTCTTACATTTGCACCACATTCTTTTCCCCTTTTTCACATCTATGAAAGGATTTCAGCAACTATCCAAAAAGTATGATAGATTTTTCTTATAACGTTTATGTCTATGCACTGAATGTCATGATGGGCCAAAACTGAAAGCAAACATGCCTTAAATTTAGTGTATCTGACACAAGAACAAGAAACTGCCATTCTTGATCTTGTGTACAAGTCTAAGTAGTGATTTGAGAATTTTTCCATTCAGTGGAATTGAAAAAAAACTGGAATTGGACCAGTTATACAATTCAAAATTAAACATTTGAAAGGATCCATCAGTGAGGACATAAAAAGCTTTATTTGAAAAGCTTGTTCCATTTCATAGATATGTTTATTTCATGCCAGAAACCCTGTGTGCACATACTGTTTTATGTGCAGATGCAAAAGAGAGCCGTGTTCATCTGCTCTTCACTGATCCACATTCTTGACTCGCAGTACCACAGGCACGGAGGTGCAGGGGATCATGCCCAAGTCAGTAATCACAAGGTCCACAAAGTCTGGTGGCGTCACGTCATACACCAAGTTCAGAAGCCGCAGTGAGTTAACACTCTGCCAATTCTCTAGATGGGTCTTCCCATTTCTGGTCACAATCAGGTCATCAGGGTCATCTGTAAAAAAAATACAAATAATAATCCATTATGGATCCATTATTTTTCTTCTTTTTTATTTGCCAAACATGCTATATAAGCTAAAGTTACCTAATTCATTGGATACAAAAGAGTCCGTCTGCACTCGTTCACAAAACTTGTAGGTCTCACAGCAGACCAACACTGGTACATTGTAGGCCTTTGCTACCAGGGCAATTTGGGAAGTTCCCACACGTGACATCACATATCCATTGGCAAGAAGTGCATGGGCACCAAGAAATACCTTGGATACCTGGAAAAAAAGAGTACTACACGTTTTCCATTTCAAAATTCCATACTTTTCCAGACTCAAATTTCCAAACCTTTCTGTAGATTTTCAGACCATATTTAACACAAATGGTTCCTACAGCATTATTTTCAGGTCATCAATATAAGAAACTATTTGTGCTTGCGTATTCCAATTTCTAGTTTTATATATACTAGAACCTATTTCCTTTGTGTCACTGCCATCTTACCATGAAGAAAACGAGAGCATGTATGCACAAATTAATAGATCCATTTGCTCATAATTTGGCTTTCCTTAGGGTAGTACCTCTAATATCAAGGCCTAATGTCCAATTTAACGCATCCTCTGTGGCGGTGTAGAAACCATGACACGAAAAGGGCTGATGGTGCAATAGGTGGCTAAGTGTGCGTAACTGCATTGTCCTATATGCTAATTTTAACGGTTTCTCGTGTGCACACAAAGTATTGTGATTTAGCATTCATGGAAGCAATGTTAATAATGACAACATAAAGGCCAGTTAAACTGTAGTGCAAGTACACAATTCAAAAGTTAGTGTCAAACAAGAACATGTTAATCAAGGTCTGAAGGGTTATTAGGAAGCTACAGGCAGATGAGTTTTAACAGGGATGGAATTGAACTCGGCCGGACTGAGGCTCTCCTGTTTACTTGTGTAAATAAAGTCCACATGCTTTTCTAAACTATAAAACCGAGAAGTTAACTTTGTCAACTGTCTGCTCTAATAGCACCACTGCAGTTGCTACAGTACATCTTTCAGAACAAAAGTACCAAGCCATAATTAAGTAGTATTTTTAGCTACTGCTGATGTCGCACACATAATCAATCCTTTAAAGGTACAAGCACTTAGGAAAGAAAGCACATTATCGTGCAATAAGCTAAAAATAAAATGTGCTTGCAAAAATCCAAGCAAGTAACAAGCTTTACTGAAAAGAATGACTCACTTCAGGCAGAATGTAGGACAAGGCAGATATGAGCACATAAGTACATCGGATGCCTTTCTTCACCAGACGCCTCAGCGCCTCTCGGCCCTCCAGCCTTGGCCGACTATCCACGACTATGACTCTGAACTTCCTCTGCTTTTCAAAAGCTTCGCACAGAATGTGATTGACGAGGGAAGAGCTGGAAAAAGACAAGAAAAGGCACTTCTGAAACACTTCTGAATGCACTAGTCCAAACTATTACAGGATTGTAGCTATTCATTGAAAAATCTTACCAGCCATAAACAAGAATCACGTCTCCATTACTTATCTTCTCAATAGCATACTTCGAAATGGCTTCAGAAGCCAAAATGATCTTCTCATTTACGTAACTATCAATACATTTCTGCAGTTGTCCTTTTGCCTGTTGAGAAAATGTTGCTTTCAGAAACTCACAGGAACAGGAAGAATACTGCAAATACAGGTGGGTGATATACCGGTAGACACGATTAACTGGTAGAAATTTGTCAACCGGTAGAGATTTTGGACTATTGTCTCTATCGCAGTTACGCTCATGTGACATAGCAGTGCCGCGCGGTCACGAAAGCATATTGCATGCGTTTTTAAGCATTGCGATTTAAAAACAAATGATTTTAAATCGTTGAAGCATAATTACCAGCGAAATGTGTGCGCTCTCTGAGAGATGCGCAACACGAAAGCCGCTGCTCAGAACGCGTGAGAACTGATCTGGGGCTTGAGCGGTTAAATACACATACCTGTCAAAGTGACCATGTATTTGCAAGTAAACGGTCATTTATGTCTTAAATGAACATTAATAGTTGAGAGAGAAAACGCACAAGTAAATTAGATCCATGCAGTCAGTCTTAAAGTGACAGCTTCCAAATTTACCTGCTGTTATAAGGCTAATTAAACAAAAAAAGAGAAAATCACCCTTTCACTGCTCTTGACTGAAACACTTTTTGTAACTAATAAGAATAAATGTATATTTAATCTATACAGTGAAGACTATGCATTGTTTTTTTATTTTATACATTTAATTACTTTATACATTTTATGTAGTATTTCTAGTGCTTGAAATTTTTCAGGTTTTTCAAGCTTGAGTTTTTTAGGCTAGTATTAGTCTTTTTTAATTATAATGAAAATGGTGATAAGAATTATGAAACTTCAATGGTATCACAAATGTTGATATTATAACCTTATTTAAAGCAAAAATAACTATAGGGCCTTTCGCTCCGGGTAGTTGTAGAAACTTAGTTAGTTATCGGAACTAGCCACCAGGGTGGTTCCCTGAGATCTAAAGGTTCCCTTAGGGCTGTTTTTCATTGCATTCGCACCGCCAGTAGGAACTCTGAAGTGACACAAACTGCACTTTTATTTTGTTGTGACTTATTTTGACACAGCATTGGACCTTTATTTTGATGGCGCTGAGAACGGCACAGTCTGAGCACACAGCTCTCACATTCTCCGTCTTCATTAGTTTACGACCTGTTTAACAGTCACGTCTAATAAGTTATTAGAGCTGTAAAGTAGGCAGTATATGTAAAAGCATTGGCATTTGCCATATGTTTGATGTCCAGTGTTGCTAGCTGAGCAGAAATAATGTTTTGCTTGGTCCCCTCAAAGATGCATTGAATTTTCTCTTTAGCATAAAGGTTGAAAGGTCCATCTATTACTGTTTTCCATGTTCATAGAATTAGTTTCTGGAGTAAATATATATGCTATAAAATGGCAGGTGCTGGAGTTTCATGTGGGTTTGGCCAATCAGTGCACACTAATGTCACTGGCGGTTCCTATTGTGCTGGGTTAGACCCTACTCTGATCCTAGAACTAAAATCATACCGAGTTCCTGTGGTGCAAACACACCAAAATCCAGGTACTTCCGCAAATAGTTTTAGGAACTATGAAAAGGTTCCTCCTTATATCATGATATATATATTGTTATCTTGAAATGAAATTAGATTTTGGTCATATCGCCCACTGCTAAATGCATATAAATGTCTCTAACCTAGTGACTCTAAATACTCTTACCTCCTCTTCTTTGCACTGGCTGGGTATATTTGAAATTTCCTTCTTGATGTACTTGATGGCATTGCCCATGCTGGCTGAAAGTGGCCGACACTGGCTGAGAAAACTGTAGGGGTAAGGAGGATTGTCAGTGTCAAATATCCGTTTCCATGTAAGATCAGAGTTCAAATTAAATATTATACATCTGAGCATGTGCTATATAAATTTTCACAAAGAAGAATGTAAACCTGATATAGGGCGACAGCTTGTTCACAAGGTCCCTTGACAACTCCTCATTTGGAGGTGTGCTATAGTCTTGAATAACCTATAAAATGATTGCTGGTTAATTAAATCCAAAAATGAAGAACTTCTGAGCAATTTTATAGGTTTTATTATGAATTACCTGTTTGAAGGCATGTAGTAGGGCCACAGATCGAGCGTTGGATCCTGCTATAATGCCCTGAGAGTACTGCAGACCCAACCGAACAATTGATGGGTGTATGACTGTGGCAGGGATGCTACAAAATAAACCATATCAAACAATACAGTCAACCAACTCATTCATTTAGGTTATTTATACATCATTTGTAATGTGTCTACCCCAAAATATAAATAATTGTAATTGTAAAAGGAATTTTTACAATTTCAACTTTAGTCTCTTTCTCTCTGAGACTAAAGTTGTTTTTGAAGCTTAGATTTGATCAATTTGAACCAAAAAAGGGAGGAAGTTTAAGTTCTGGAAGATATAGTATAGTTTCAAGGTTTGGGGTCAGTAAGTTTTTTATTTTTTATTTTAAGAAATTAATACTTTTACTCAGCAAGGATGCATTAAAAATAGATCAAAAGTGACATCAATAATGTTACAAAAGTGTGTCACGGTTTCCACAAAAATAGGAAGCAGAACAACTGTTTTCAACACGATTTCTGAAGGATCATGTGACACTGAAGACTGGAGTAATGATGCTGAAAATTCAGCTTGTCATCACAGGAATAAATTAAGTTTTAAAATATATTAAAGTAGAAAAGAGTTATTTTAAGTTGTAATAATAGTTCACTATTGAAGCCTGTTTCCACCACTAAATAAAAAAATAAAAAGAGTAATTGCAACTTTTTTTCTCACAATTGTGAGTTATAGTCACAATTCTGAGATATAAACTCGCAATTGCGTGATATGAAGTTATAATTCTGAGATATAAACTCGCAATTGCGTGATATGAAGTTATAATTCTGAGATATAAACTCGCAATTGCGTGATATGAAGTTATAATAAGTGCGTGATACAGAGTCAATTTTGACTGAGAATTTTTTTTTCTCAATAAAGAATTGACTTATATCATGCAATTGCAAGTTTATATATCAGAATTATAACTTAATATCACGCAATTGTGAGTTTATATCTCAGAATTGTGACTTTATAACTCACAATTACTCTATTTTTTTATTTAGTGGCAGAAACGGGCTTCCATAGTTCACAGTATTACTGTTTTTACCACATTTTTAATCAAATAAATGCAGCCTTAGTAAACAAATAGAACCCCAAGATTTTGAAAAAGAATACATTTTGTCAAAGGATAAAAAAATACAACTTCTTATACAACCCCTACACATTTGTTACATTACCTGATTTGCTGGGTTGGAGGGTTTTTTCGGCTGTACTGGTGTAAATGAGAGAACAGGCTGACCTTGTAGCCATAATCTGACCTCAAAGGAACCTAAGAGAACAGAGCCAACAACAGCATTTAATGTGAATATTGTGTTCCCTCAGGGACAGATGTTCTGGAGGTCACATCCTCCCTCCTCAGGTCAAGAGCTGAGGCTGCAACAGAACAGTCTGTGCATGAAGACATACATGACGTGCACAAGTGAAGAAGGGCTCCACAGAGGGCTTTGAAAGCAATACGCTAGCGTTATAGATCTAAACCTATCAAATATCAAATAATGAATCAAGAAATAAATTAATAAAATACACACTCGAAAGTTCACCCACGAGACATCTACCTCATCACGAACACAATGAAACGAAGATAATCACAATGAAATCACCTCCAACATAAAGCAAATTAGAGATAACAACTTTCACCAAGAAAATATAATTACATTAAACAAAGAAAAAATTTAACAATTCACTGCACACAAAAGTGTGGAGCCAGACCTTGACTCCAGTTATATTTAAACCGCATCCCTGCCCTGACTTCTGTAAGACATGGGAAGGACCTGGGTTAAAAAATCTGCAAAATAGATCTCAGAAAAGACCTGGATGAACCCGTCGTCCGTCAACGGGCAGTAATCAGACAAGAGTCAAAGCAGGACAGCGTTGATTTGTCTCACCTGCTGTCTCTCAAGCTTTTTGGCCAACTTCTTCAATGCAGCGGGGTCATCCACCTGAACGTGCTCCGGCAATCTTTTCACTACTAACATGAAATAAAGATAGGAAATAAAAACAAGGCTGTGCAAAATGGTAAAACTGCTCAGTCAGTCTACATGAACACCAGTCAAATGCAATAATGCTATTTACACAAAGTGAACAGTTTTCTTAATTTTTATCAAACATGCAAAAAGGTATATTCGAATTAGACAAAATTCGAGTTTCTTTTGTAATTTTGTTTGGCTCAGACAGACAATGGTGGGCGGAGTTAATGTAAATGGCCTCTGCCAAAAAGGCAGGCTATTAGCATTGTTTTATATTTAAGCCACTGTGAAAATGCCCAAACTACCTATCCTGGAATATCCATTTGCGAAGCATTGAATTACCTGGCTGAAGCTCACTGGGGGTAGCTTTAGGCTTACTGGAGGTGGACTGTGGCCCCCCTTCCTTCTTGCCCTGTTTTGAAACCCGTTCTGACTCTTGCCGTGCCCTGCGCTCTGCTCGCAGCTCTGCTTTGGTCTTTACAGGCTTCTCTGCAGCCGCAAGAGATTCAGATATACTTACAGGAACTGGAGCCGCTGCTGAGATCAAAGGGTCCGTCAATTAAAAAGCACCCAAAAATAGACTATAGACTAAAAAAGGCTATTAAGAAACTCCAATTCATTTGCATGATTTTTGGTAAAGGGTTAGTTCACCCAAAAATGGGTTTTCTGTCCCTCCACTGACAGCTACACAACAAAAACTTTGACGCTTCAAAACGTTCATAAAGAGATTGTAAAAAATGTATCCATATGAATCGAGTGGTTTAGCCCAAATTTTCAGAAGAGACATGATTGCTTTATATGATGAACAGATTGAATTTAGGCTTTTATTCACATATAACATTGTTCAACAAATTTAAACAGAAGCTCAACCGAACCTGCTTGATGCACAAGAATGAACCTCATTGGTTCCTGCGGAACGTCCTGCATAACACACGACAATGAATCTCATTGGTTCTCACAGAAGCTCAAACGTGCTGCATAACACGCGAGAATGAACCTCACTGGTTCTCACAGAAGCTCAAACGTCCTGCTGTGTAACACACGACAATGAACCTCATTGGTTCTCACAGAAGCTCAAACGTGCTGCATAACACACGACAATGAACCTCACTGGTTCTCACAGAAGCTCAAACGTGCTGCGTAACACGACAATGAACCTCACTGGTTCTCACAGAAGCTCAAACGTCTTGCATAACACACAACAATGAACCTCACTGGTTCTCAAAGAAGCTCAAACCTGCTGTATAACACACGACAATGAACCTCACTGGTTCTCACAGAAGCTCAAGTGCTGCGTAACACGACAATGAATCTCATTGGTTCTCACAGAAGCTCAAACGTGCTGTGTAACACACGACAATGAACCTCATTGGTTCTCACAGAAGCTCAAACGTGCTGCATAACACGCGACAATGAACCTCACTGGTTCTCACAGAAGCTCAAAGCGTCTTGCGTAACACACGACAATGAACCTCATTGGTTCTCACAGAAGCTCAAACGTCCTGCTGTGTAACACACGACAATGAACCTCATTGGTTCTCACAGAAGCTCAAACGTCCTGCTGTGTAACACACGACAATGAACCTCATTGGTTCTCACAGAAGCTCAAACGTGCTGCGTAACACCGACAATGAACCTCATTGGTTCTCACAGAAGCTCAAACCTGCTGTATAACACACGACAATGAACCTCACTGGTTCTCACAGAAGCTCAAACCTGCTGTGTAACACACGACAATGAACCTCACTGGTTCTCACAGAAGCTCAAATGTCCTGCGTAACACACGACAATGAACTTCACTGGTTCTCACAGAAGCTCAAAAGTGCTGCGTAACACACGACAATGACCCTCATTGGTTCTCACAGAAGCTCAAACGTGCTGCGTGAGACAATGAACCTCACTGGTTCTCACAGAAGCTCAAACGCCTTGCGTAACAAGACAATGAACCTCACTGGTTCTCACAGAAGCTCAAACGTGCTGCGTAACACGACAATGAACCTCACTGGTTCTCACAGAAGCTCAAACGTCTTGCATAACACACAACAATGAACCTCACTGGTTCTCACAGAAGCTCAAAAGTGCTGCGTAACACGACAATGAATCTCATTGGTTCTCACAGAAGCTCAAACGTGCTGTGTAACACACGACAATGAACTTCTTTGGTTCTCACAGAAGCTCAAACGTGCTGCGTAACGACAATGAACCTCACTGGTTCTCACAGAAGCTCAAACGTGCTGCGTAACACACGACAATGAACCTCATTGGTTCTCACAGAAGCTCAAACGTCCTGCTGTGTAACACACGACAATGAACTTCTTTGGTTCTCACAGAAGCTCAAACGTGCTGCGTAACACGACAATGAACCTCACTGGTTCTCACAGAAGCTCAAAAGTGCTGCGTAACACACGACAATGAACCTCATTGGTTCTCACAGAAGCTCAAACGTGCTGCGTAACACGACAATGAACCTCACTGGTTCTCACAGAAGCTCAAACCTGCAGTGTAACACGACAATGAACCTCACTGGTTCTCACGGAAGCTCAAACCTGCAGTGTAACACGACAATGAACCTCACTGGTTCTCACAGAAGCTCAAACGTGCTGTGTAACACCGACAATGAACCTCACTGGTTCTCACAGAAGCTCAAACGTGCTGTGTAACACATGACAATGAACCTCACTGGTTCTCACAGAAGCTCAAACCTGCTGTGTAACACACAACAATAAACCTCATTGGTTCTCACAGAAGCTCAAACGTCCTGCTGTGTAACACACGACAATGAACCTCACTGGTTCTCACAGAAGCTCAAACCTGCTGTGTAACACATGACAATGAACCTCACTGGTTCTCACAGAAGCTCAAACCTGCTGTGTAACACCGACAATGAACCTCACTGGTTCTCACAGAAGCTCAAACGTGCTGCATAACACGACAATGAACCTCACTGGTTCTCACAGAAGCTCAAACGTGCTCGTAACACACAACAATGAACCTCATTGGTTCTCACAGAAGCTCAAACGTGCTGCGTAACACAACAATGAACCTCATTGGTTCTCACAGAAGCTCAAACGTGCTGCGTAACACGACAATGAACCTCATTGGTTCTCACAGAAGCTCAAACCTGCTGTATAACACACGACAATGAACCTCACTGGTTCTCACAGAAGCTCAAACGTGCTGCGTAACACACAACAATGAACCTCATTGGTTCTCACAGAAGCTCAAACGTGCTGCGTAACACGACAATGAACCTCATTGGTTCTCACAGAAGCTCAAAAGTGCTGCGTAACACACGGGAATGAACCTCATTGGTTCTTGTGCATCAAGCGAATATGCTTGAGCTTAGATTTACAATAACTGATGTGTGAGGTGAGTTGATGCATGTTTATATGTAATTATAAAAGCATAAAACTCAATCAGTTCATCATATAAAGTGATTGTCTTTCTTCAGAAAATTTGGACTAAACCACTTAATTCATATGGGTTTGTTTTACGATCTCTTTATGAACCTTATGAAGAATCAGCGTTTCAATTGCGTAGCTGTCAATGGAGGGAGAGAAAGCTTCATCCAAAATTTCTTAATTTGTGCTCTAAAGATGAACAAAAGTCTTAACGACACGAGGGGGCATAAATGATGACAGAATTTTCATTTTAGGGTGAACTATTCCTTTAACTCCCTCCTTCCTTCAACTTAACCAACTCTGAAACTCTAAATATTAATCTAGTCTCAGATATAAAAAATAAAAATACCTATACATAAACAATCAAACAAATAGTTTTCCTGAAATCATCCTAAATAAACTTTAGGTTGCAGGAAAACTATTGTTGCGCAGCACAGTGGACTGAAGTACCTTTGTGTGTTGGGCTCTGTGTGACAGGTTTTGATTGAGTTTGAGCAGATGCTTTCTCTTTCTCCTTCTCTGTAGGAACCTTGTCATCTTTTTTATTCTTTTTATGCTGCTTCTTCTCTTTCCTAAGACGCTGCTTTTCCTCTTTGGTCAATTCCTTGCCTTCAGTCTATAGATAAAAAAGAGGGGATTCACAGTTTGCACATATTTAAATAATCCGTTGTCACTGTAAACTGAATTTTACAAAGGCTTAAAATTGGCTGTCTTAAACCTAGTCTGCATGTTGGGCATCTTGATCTATGATGCCCAAAATGCTGTCCAGGTAGACAGCTCACTAGGTTGAGACACAGCCATTGTGTTTGTGATATTTAGTCAACTGAAAACAAAAAATGTAAATTAAAAGACAAAGAAATAAATTATGAATATTGTAAAATTATATACATTTAAAATAAAATAAAAAATGTACCTACCTTCGCTCGTACAATGTCTTGCACCTTGCCATCATCTATGACACAAAAAAATAAAACGCTTTAAGACGAATGCAAACTTCCACGCTAGTGGAAGAAGAAACACGTATACTTTTTCTAGAGTGTACGTTTGATTGAATTATGTCTAATGCGACAGAGAATCCTCTTGACACTGACTTCGCAGTGTAGTTTCATCATGCTGCTTCACTCGATCTTTACCAAACTAAGGTAATACATGTTACATACAGACCCGTTAATCTTGCAAACACATCACGTTACACATGTAAATAACAGGCAACATCGTGATCGTGTCTATACAGTTAGATTTTAATATATGATAAAATGTCCAACACTGCATGATGTAATTTCCACTGTGCATTTGTAAAGTCAGCTGTGACATGGCTGAGTGGCGATCAACGGCGTAAACAGCGGTAACACGAGCTCTCTGTTAATACTTCAAACGGCTGCTTATGTACGTGGTTAATTCAGTCACAGCACAGCACAAAGTTTAAATCTGTATATTTCACCTGCAGCATGGTTGATGCTGTCAATCTGTCTCCCATCCGAATCCGCCATGTTTTACTTCTTCGTGACTTCTCGCTGGTAATCTGATGTGAAAATCAGTCGGGAGGAACTGCGTCGCCCTCTAGCGATTGAAGAGAGTGCGCTGACTTTTCTTTTAATGTAACTACCGGTAATAATGTTTTTTATTTATTCATTTATTTGTACGGTAAAACAGTATACATGTCATGCATAATAATGATAAAATAAAGTTATATTATAGTACAGTGACAACGTCCGTACGTTTCTTTTATTACATAGATGGAGCATATTTACTTACAGCAACAAGTTCTCATCATGTTGAGAAAAAAATATTTTCTTGACATACTGCACGTAGCCTACTTACGTCATTACGTAAAATAGTATAGCCTACGCAGTAATAACGACGTTACATGGTTTATCGTTTAGTAACGTTTAAAGCTTCAAGATATTGTTGTTTGTGAATAAAATGTTGAATAAGAAAATACCATTAAGGTTTGTTTCTAAGTAAAGTTATCGATAATTTGGAAAGATTTTAAGTAGCTAATGAATATGCTAACTTGTGAAGATTTTACAGTAACTTAAATAAACATTCTTATTTCATGAAAAACAGTCACAAACAACATTATTTCAAAACAATACTACAGCAAAACGTTGGAGATCAAAACAATCTCTGTTAATGACTTTAAACACATATGCAGCCCGTAGCTAACGGCGGTAAAGTTAGTTTAACGTTTGACATTTTGTTAGAATTCGTATAGCCTAAAAACCAACTGTAAATTACTCATATTATTATGCTAGTCCCCATGTTGCACAAGGCTTGTTTTTCAGACTATTAATGTGATATACAGTACTGAACCCATTTCAATCCATTAAACTACAGCATTGTTGACCTAAAGGTATATCAAACCAACCAAACACAGGCTTGTTTTTTTGGCATTATTGAATTAGCTAGTTAAAGCTAGTCAAGATTCCACTGCTAAATGTTATTAGTATATGATTATTATATTTTTAAAATTAAATGTATTAATTACTTTACTTAAATATTAAAATGTATGTTTACAAAATAGAAATCTGCAAGTTCTGCTTTTAATTTCTTAACTTTAAAAATGACATTACCTTTAGGTCAAATGGTGTTGTAGTTTAATAGATTTGTTCAGTAGCCTATATAAAAAATACCAGATTGATAATCTGAACAAGCCTTGTGCACGGGGAATAAAAGAGGAATAGCTAATATTCTGAGAAATGTACAGTTGGTTTGATACCTTCAGACCAAACGGTGTAGTTTAATGGATTTACAGGATTGCATATTTGAGTTCGTTTCAGTTTCAAAGCACTTTAGAGCCCTCTGGTGGTCAAAAAAAACCCGACAAATCATGAATGCTTTTTGTCACAGAGACTGTACCACAGAAATTTTCATATATTTATTCATAAATAAAATTTATTCAAAAATAATTGATGGTTGAATGCTTAGATTGACTAGTAAGAATGAGTTACTTGGTTATGATATATTTGGGTGATTCTATAATTGCAAGTAGGACTACATTTGGTGTCCAAAGTATTTTTCTTTATCTTTTTTTTTTTTATACAAATGATTATATTTCTTTATTATTATTATAATTTGTTACTCATTGTCATGGATCACAAGATGTTACAGGACATAACAATATAATATTTTCTGTAAAAAGTGTCTTTACAAATTGCTGAATATCATAATTTCTTGTTGATGGAAACAATTTTTTCCATCAAGCAAATATAGTAAATATTAAATTTTACTATTTTATTTTATTTTATTTATAAAAGCCCTAAATAGTAATTTTCCCAATTACTTACAACATTAACAACATTCAATTGTTTGTTAATAATATTAATAATAATAATTAATTAGTTAAATTTATATGGCGCTTTTCTTGGCACTTGCAACATGGAAGGGGGTGGGGAGTTGGGATTCAACAACCTCCAATGTGCAGCATCCTCCTGGATGATGCGACGGCAGCCATATTGCGCCAGAACGCCCACCACACGCCAACTTATCAATAAATTATTAATAACTTTAAAAAAATGCGTGTCCATAAATCTTGCAATTATTTTACCTTACCATACTTTGCCTTTATTTTAGTAGAATTATCTCCCACAACTATGTAAGATATCCTTCAGGAAATGATGTCACTTTCCCTCACTGAAAAGATTTTAATCACTAAAAAAGGTATGTGTGCTTTCTCTATTTTAATCTAAAAAGTTCTTACACCAAGAGTTATTTTGTAAAACTTCAAAATTGTTGCCACAATATCAAAAGGAAAACCGAATTTCTCACTGATCACACAGTGGGTTAAGAGTCTTTTAATCATGATTTCATTAATGTCATGTGCATTTAGCATTTATGCTAGCAGGTGGAGTCTCTGGCTAAAAAGTTTAAAATTGTCCATCCTGTTACTGGCAAACTCTGTTACCCAGGACCCAGTGTTGCCTAATTTGACTGTAACAGAGTTGACAAACAATACTATAAAGAAATTACTTTTTCGTTTCAAAGTAAAAAAGAAGAAGAAAAGAAACAGAAAGTACAATTCAGTGGCAAGCACTGATTTATTAACATTGAAAAATTTTTCAATAATTTCTTTTTTTTTCTTAACCTTTTGAAATGCCAAATGTACATAGAATCACTAATTCACTTTTTTTTTACTTTTTCCATCGAACCGTTGTAGGCAAAAAAACAATATCACATTAGCAGCCATGTCATGCGATTTGGCTTTATAAACAGCTGGGATTAGCTGATATAAAGCCATATATATGGCACCACTGCTCGTGTGATATTGCCCATATCACAACTACCTAAAAGTAAATCTGGTAACCTGGTAACTTGGTATTATGTGATATGTTTGTGATGTCATAGTATCATCCACCACCCCCAGGATAAAAAACAGCGTAAGCAGAAACTCAGTCCCCCAGAAAAATACTTAGGCTACGCTAGATGTGATTTAAAAAGTTTTTTTTTTTAAGTGTACTTAAGTATGTTAAGAAATATAGTCATTCTCTATAAGTAGGCTACACTTAAGTCTTTAATTAATAACATATATCTGCGAGTAATGTTTATAAATATATAAAGGTGCAGTGTGTGGGTTTTAGCGACACCTAGTGGTGAGGTTATGACCCCCTTCCTTTCGGAGCACATAGAGAAGCTACTACGGGTCCGACACAGGACAAAAATGGTCGTCATCAGAGAGAGCAGAGAGTAGCTAGCGCTCTGTAGAGCAGTTTGTCCGGTTAGGGCTACTGTAGAAACATGACAGCACAAAATGGCAGTTTCACTGTAAGGGGGTGTATGTAGATCGAAATGCCTCATTTTAAGGTAATAAAAACATAATGGTTCATTATGTAAGGTCTAATTACACCTCTGAAAACATAGTTATGTATATTATATTGCATTTCTGTCAATAGAGCCTCATAAATACTACACATTGCACCTTTAAAAAGGAGAACATGAACACAACATTGCAACTGTAAAATAGTTTATTGAATTGTATGGAAAGAATATTTAAATAAAATAAAAAAGGTTAGTAGTACATTTTACATTCCAAAAAAAGCACACTTTACTGAATAACTCTCTTATAATCTGTGGTCTATGTTGGCTGTATTCACGACGCAGTAGCTGGTTGAAGGGGACCAAACCTCGCAGAAACACCTGACTTGGTTCCATTTGACCAGCCACAGCAAGGCGTGCTGCTTCAGGAAGAGAGGACAAAGACTAACGGAGCTTATGTTGACATTATTCAGTTCAGCAAATTATTTTTGGAGCTTACCTGTTGAGAAGACACAAAAAAAAAGAAAAGAAAAAAGTTTAAAAATAAAATGTAATCAAATTGGCAACAGATTGCCTCATTAACAAATGGTTTATTTCCTGTGCAATTCAATGGGGGAACATTGCTACCAACAGAGTTTAGCATTGTAAATGACTCCTTTTATTTAATGTGTTGATAGCTGGGGAAAGAACTCTAGCGTCTTCTTTAGGAAACCCCATAATGTTTGTATAGCTCTCATATGGATTAGTGAAGTAAGGGACAGCTGTACTCTGTCAATCCACCCTGATCTTCAGTAGCTATGGTCAGTGAGAGATGATCAGGGTGTGGAGGCCTACGTCCAGCCAACAGCTTTACCACCTGATCCACTCTGTGTGCTTTAATAAGTCATGCAGCTCAAACGAAGTATTCATCTACAAAATTACACAAATGTCAACTCAAAATTTCGATTTAGTTCGATTTAGGTGTCCGTGGTGATGGATTCCCCCTGAAACCACACACTTCCTTACATTCCATAACTTGAGTATTCATATGGGCATATAAGGAAGCATGTATTCACAAGGGGCACATTTCAGTTTTCCTCTCAGAATACAAAGCTATCAGGAAAAATGCACCGGTCATACAAAGAGAAGATATAACATTACTGATTTTTATATTTATTTATTAAAATTTGTTTGTTTTTTTATTCTCCTTCATTACTACTAAAAATGCAGGGTTATTTCAACCCATGTTTGGGTCAAATATGGACACATTTTATTTGGGTTTGTCCATATTTTACCCAAACATGGGTAGAAACACCCCAGCATTCTTTAGTGTACATTGTTAGAGCGAAATGTTATATAAATCCAAAAATATTGTCCAGAATGCAGTTTTTTAGCACTCTTTTGCAACAAGAATGTGTCCTTCATGAAAGCAGACAAACAAAAGATGACATACTCTGTGCAAAGAAAAACTGAATTTACCTGTATGTAGATATCCTTTCCTTTCCATAATCATTCTTTGTGTTGACATGTATCTGTAGACGAGGAGGAGGAAAGCAGCCAAGCAGAAGAGGACTAGCTCATCTAGCACTTGAACATCTTTCTCTAATTTAGACAGACCAGAAGCTTTCTCATTCTGCCATGTAGCAAGTCCAATTTGCTCAAACTGCCCCTTTTTTACTCCTTCTTGATAGGAGCCTGATATACAGTAGATCAAAGACGTGCTGACACCTCAGGTGAAAACCCAGTGACACGCTCATACCTCCATTTCCTTTAACAGCACCATTTCCAGTGGAAGAGGTGTAAAATCTTCCATTTGCCGCCTCGTAAAACAGAGAGATGTCACCCAGCATCTCAGTCCAAATGAAAATGGAGCTATATATAATATACACGTATATCTTCTTTCATATCTGCTTAGAAAGAAATGAAACATTTCAAAGGAGATATCCTTTCGGTTCTCATAATTGCAGGTTGTTCATCCCAGACATGGAATGGACAAGTGTTTGGTTGCTCTTATTTCATCTAAAATCATTTTGGAGATAGACTGCTTCGCCAATTAAAGAATGAGAAAAGACTTTGTAATTGACATCATGTAAAACTATTCCAGTTCTGAAAAAGCACTCCCTTACCAACAAAACCCAAATCTACCAACAAATGAAAACTCTCCCTACACCTTTCTGCTCCCATCTTTCCTCTTCTCCTGAGTGCTACAGTGTATCGTCCTCTTTGCATGACCGGTGGATTCTGCCCAGACATGGCCACATGCTCCCGGCCTTTTCAAGCGCTCAGCCTCCCTTATACTCCCCCCTCTGCCCCTGCGGTCCCCCACCTGTTGGTGTCCTTTAGAAGCCAGGGCCTCTCCTATGCCTGCTGTCCAACCCAATCAGGGCCCTGACAGCGGAGAGCGAGCCTGTGAAATCGCACCTCTCAGCTGTTCACACTCGCCTCGAGACACCCTACACCCACTGCTCCCCTTTTTAAACTGAATTTCAATGGCTCCTTTAGAGAGAGAGAGAGGGGAAACCAGGAAACAACTGTGGGCGAGTGACTTCTGTACAGTAGTGGGTTAGTAGTCACAGCTGAAACAAGCTAGTGTTTCTACTGTCTGGGATTAAGCCTCAAGCTTTGCGATTCTTCAGTTTACTTTGATAAATTGCGAATGATGCACAACAAACTGTTTTTCTGAGCATCAACAGTAGGCTAATGACTTTTTGACAAAATAATGTTTTTGTACATAATTTTTGTAGTATTTTATACATACATTATGTCTAGATAAAAGGCACTCAAGTTATTCTAACGTATATAAAATAAAATATAGCTTAATAACATTTTTTAAATGAAAATATAGCTTAATATTCTAGCTTAATAAAATATAGCCTTTACAATGGAATCCAAAGACATAAACTGAAAATGCTTTTAATTTAAATGTTTAATTTTCACAAAAAACAATTTAGGTGAAAAGTTCAATTGAAAACATGAATGATGTATTTCTAACGATCATGATTCTAGAAATGTAATTAAATGTATTAATTCAATATTAATTTATGTATGAATGTAATATAATAATTGTAAAATATTATTACAATTTAAAAATGTAAAATAACTGTTGGGGTTCCATGTTTTATGGGGACTCTCCATAGATGTTATGTTTTTTATACTGTACAAACTGTATATTCTGTCCCCTTACACTAACCCTACCCCTAAACCTTCCCATCACACAAAACTTTCTTACATTCTTGCATTTTTACATTTTCAAAAAAGATAGTCCTGTGTGATTTATAAGCTTGTTTTCTCATGGGGACCAAAGAAATAGTCCCCATGAGGTCAAAATGTACTGATATTGGTATACTTATGCGGACATTTGATTTGGTCATCATAATGTAGGGAATACCAGGACACCACACACACACACACACACACACACACACACACACACACACACACACACACACACACTCATGTCTGGTTCACTATCTTTGTGGGGACTCTCCATAGACGTGATGTTTTTTATACCGTATTCTATCCCCCTTCACTGCCCCTGCCCCTAAACCTACCCATCACAGGAGACATTCTGCATTTTTACTTTCTCAAAAAAACTCATCCTGTGTGATTTATAAGCCTTTTGAAAAGTGGGGACCTCTGGCTGGTCCCCACGATGTAGGTGATCTCATGTTTTACTATCCTTATCCTTACTATCCTTATTGTTTTTTGAAAGAAGTATCTTATGCTCACCAACGCTGCATTTATTGAATAATAAAAAAAACATTCAAATCTGTAATATTGCGAAATATTTTTAAACATTAAACGAGCTGTTTTCAATTTGAATATATTTTAAAATTAAATGTATTTCTGTGATCAAAGCTGAAACATCACTCCAGCCTTCAGTGTCACATGATCATCAGAAATCATTCTAATGTGCTGATTTAATGCTTCGGTAACATTATTATTATTATTATTATTATTTTCAATGTTGAATTATCAACAGTGGTTCTGCTGAATTGGTGATGCTTTTTCAGGATTCTTTGATGAATAGATTTGATTTATTTATTACATTTATTAAAGAAATGAATCAATAAAAATTGTTTATAAATATATATTCACTGTCGCTTTTCATCAATTTAATGCATCCTTGATAAATAAAAGTATACATTTTTTCTCTTTTTTAATTATACCAAAAATGTTTAAATGGTATCATCATTGTTTCCACAGAAATGCTAAGCAGCAAAAACTGTTTTCAACATTCATAATGATAATACTAAATGTTTCTTGAGCACCAAATCAGCATATTATCATTTCTGACGGATCATGTGACACTGAAGACTAGAGTAATGATGCTGAAAATTCAGCTTTGCATCACAGGAATAAATTACATTTCTAAATGTATTAAAATAGAAAACAATGATTTTAAATTGTAATAATATTTTACAGTATTAGTATTTCTTTCAGCCTTACTCATTCTTTGATACTTCATGACCACATGATTTCAAGACCAGGCCATCCACATAATGAACCCGACCTAGTTCTATGGAGGAAATGGGAGAGGTCTGGTACATTTTCCCCTGCAACAAGCATGTCAGTACCCCTGAAGTCAGCACCTGTGTTCTAAAAGAAGCCCAGGCAACAGGAGACCCAGCCCAATTCAGAGAGACCTCAGGCCAGAGATGAGGCTTACTCTGAAACCCAACACTCTGCACCCTTTTAACAGCATTAAACCACCACAAATAGCCAGCAGCATTGCTCATCTCAGGAATAGCACCATGCATGCTCAACAATTACTGTTTCCTGTGGCTACACATGACAGTAACAAATTAGACATGTCCATCTACATCATTACTGAGGATTACAACATTTGCCGTCAGGTCATTGTACACCTGTCAGTGAAGATATTTTTGCTACTGTAATTCTCCATAATCCTGAATGTTTTACTGTTTCATTGAACTCTGGGTTAGATTTAATTCAGGAAATATAAGAATTGAAAAATGCAATGATTGGTTGTCATTTTCATATAATCCCATGGAAGCCGTGAAATGATTGTAAGGGTGTGTCTTTAATGCTCTACGGAAACAATACAAAGCAAGTGTTCACTTGGGTCAACAGGAAAAAAGAGAACGAGAGAGTAAGAGAATGCTCAGTGTTTGAGGAGAACGTAAGCTCCAAATCTGACCGCTCAGTTTATTTTTAACACTGGTGGTCAAGCTGGGCCCCACAGTGCTAATAACTTTGTTCCTCTCTGTCACTAGCATTTGGCCAGCAGCATCCAAGTTTATTCTAAGAGGTCATATAGCTCTCTCTTTTTCCGGAGGCTGACATATAATTTTTCAGGCAGTGCGATTTAAACAGCTGATTCCCAGGACAGGACTTGAAGATAGCCATAGATAACCAATAGGCATAATCTTTTTGGGTTACATTTGTGATAATATTGAATGGAGCTTATTAACCATCGTTTTTACAGAATGAACATCCACGTTTCCCCCCATAACCAGTCCTTACTACTGTTGCTTCTCTCATTCAGACCCAAGAGGTGTTTTGGCATACGAAGACTATAGGTTTTGATGCTCTGTACCGTATTATAATAACTTAGTTTGGTTTAACTGAAGACATTTTTGACAGAAATACGCTGATCAGGCATAACATTATGACCTAATATTGTGTTGGTCCCCTTTTGCTGCCAAAACAGCCCTGACCCGTCGAGGCATGGACTCCACTAGACCCCTGAAGGTGTGCTGTGGTATCTGGCACCAAGATGTTAGCAGCAGATCCTTTAATTAAATTAAATTAAATTCAAATATATTTGTATAGCGCTTTTCACAATACATATTGTTTCAAAGCAGCTTTACAGAAAGTGCATTTCATAAATGTACATTGAAAAATGTTAGAAAGAGAATGTTAAAGAAAAAAGTTAGAAAAGGTTAATCAATCATGTATTAATTTAGGCCATAACAGCGCTGGCGTTGAGTCGTCTCTTCACAGGCGTCGAGTCGTCTCATCACAGGTGTTGGGGCATCTGAAGTCTCCATGAGCGACTGGATACAAACTGGAGCTGACGAACTATTTACCTCGGGACTAGTGTCCCGAGATAACAGAAAAGCAGATGGGAAATAATTAGCATAGCTGCTGTTCAGAATACTAATGTTTTTGATCCGATTTAACTGTAGTATAAAAGGTAATTATAATGTGAATGCTTGGCTAAAGAGATGCGTCTTTAATCTAGTTTTAAACTGGGACAGCGAGTCTGAACCTCAAACAATATCAGGAGTCCTGTAAGTTGTGAGGTGGGGCCTCCGGATCGGACATGTTTGTTCAGCACATCCCACAGATGCTTGATTGGATTGAGATCTGGGGAATTTGGAGGCCAAGTCAACTCCTTAAACTTTTTGAGTTAACAATTCCTTTTTGGTTTGTGGCAGGGCGCATTATCCTGCTAAAAGAGGCCACAGCCACCAGGGAATATTGTTTCCATGAAAGGGTGTACATGGTCTGCAACTTAGGTAGGTGATACGTGTCAAAGAAACATCCACGTGGATGGCAGGACCCAAGGTTTCCCAGCAGAACACTACCCAAAGCATCACACTGGCTCCCAGTTCCGAAGCTCACGTGCCCACTGTTGGTGCTTTCGGCTGTGGACAGGGATCAGCATGGGGAACCTTGACTGGTCTGCAGCTATGCAGCCCCATACGCAACAAACTGCGATGCAATGTGTATTCTGACACCTTTCTATCAGAACCAGCATTAACTTCTTGAGGAATTTGGTGCCGAGTTGAATAGATAAACAGTGTTATTCACTTCATCTGTCAGTGGACATAATGTTATGCATGATCGGTGTATAGTACTATTGTACAGTATAATGAATGTACTCGCAAAGTAATAATGACAATAATAAATATAGCTGCAAGCAGAAATTATTGGGGCCAAGCACAACAGAAGCAAACAAGGAAGCTAGCAGCAGACCAACTGCATAAATTAGTTAAGACATTTAGAGACAATTTTAAGCAAAAAGGTTGAAAAAAGGTTGAGGTCGAGTCCCACCTCTAGAAGTTTTTAGTCAACTCACTATGATTCTAATTTTCCTACAGTGGTTTCATCTCGATCGGAGTTATGGTTTTGAAGATATTTGCTAAATAAAGCTGTTTAATACTAAATCACAACGTTGAACAAACCATAAGGTCAAAACCTAGCATGTTTGGTATCGTTGGACTTGGCAAGGATTCAGGAATCTCATGAAAACCACACCCAAAGCATGTGAATATGATTTTACCTCTAGGTGGCACTGGCTTGAAACTTCTCAGGCTCCTTCAGGGCATCATGCTGATGACCCATACCGAGTTTCATTATGATACGCTAATGCGTTCATGAAATACAGCATTTTACTACCAAATTCAAAATGGCTGACACTCAAAATGACATTGGTATTATTCAACTCAGAGTTGTCTTGAGCCACGGAATCAGAGGAGAAAAAGACTTTTGTTTCTAACCCTTATGGTTCAAGAGTCATTAGCACAAACGTAAGTGCAACTTTGGACAGTTGGTGGGGCTAGAGGGATTGAGTTAGAGACTCCAAATTTGCTGTGGTGACATTTCCGACAGTCCTCTATCTGTGTGCCAAATTTCAAATAACTTTCCAGCAAGCGGTTCTATTGGCTGCCATAGACTCAAGAGTGGAAGAAGAAGAAGAAACGGAAGCAGAATAATACAGTAATGCGGAAACAATAATACGGATACAATAACCTTCGGTGCTTGGCCCTTAATAATTATACAATTTATTACAATATTTAAAGAATATCACTGTTTTGTCCATGTTTTAATTTAATTTGCAGCACTTTATTCCAATTTAATTTGATTTACATTTTAAAAGATTATTTAAATTATTCAAATGTTATGCATTCAATTGATTATTGCCATTTTTGATGATGAATTTAATGGAATCTAGAATATATAAAAGTTGTCAGATTTCTGAAAAATAAAACATTTCTTAGGGCACTATTATTGGTAAAATTCTAATAAATTAGCCATTTTAAGGTTTTATTAAATCAACTTATTAGACATCCTTTTTTGGTTATTGAAATGTAATTAAAAAATTTATTGAAAAAATCAAATGGATTTCATATTGCGCTAAATGGTCCCACTTCATATTAGATGTATTTAACTACTATGTACTTACGTCAAGAAATGAAGGTGCAGTGTACTTACTGTGTTCATAAGGACAGTTTGGTCTTTTTTTTTTTTTAAATATACGTACAATGTAAGAACATGTATATACACAATAAATACATTGTAGTTGTTGAATGTTAGTTCCTCATGTTCTATTTTTGTATACAATGAAAGTCAATGGGGTCCATTGTTGTTTTGAATCCCACTTTTTTTTTGCATGCATGGACAAAACACTTTAATCATTTGAATATCTTCCTCCACAGAATGTTTCGTTTCACACAAGAAAGAAAGTGGGCATGAATGTGGGAAGACGATGACAGAAATGCATTGTTTTATGATACATATGATTTCAAGGTCATCTTGTCTAATGTGAAAGACATCAATACACATTTAAAAGTGGAGTTGGTCAAGGCACACCATAATTCTTCAGCTTTAAAAGTGTTGTCCTTCCTTAGGTATGGCAGTTGCTCCCGCTGAGGTTGACACAGCTGTCTGTGAGAGTCTGGTGCTTCTCTGTGAAGCATGGGAATAGAAAAGGTCAAAGGACACTCACATTTCAGTAGATGTCAAAACAGGTGCTAGCAATTGAGAGGAATACAGCTTTATTCCCTGTCCAACAAGGATGCTCAAAATGACTCGATTTGAATAAAGATAAGTCATTATGTATGAAGTGTAACTATATGGGTCATTTCAAAATCACTTTTCTCACTTTCCACGTTTCTCCCGTCCAGAAGTCTCAGTAGCCTATGTAATTTGCTAATATATAAAACTCTTTCACATGCATTTTTCCAATCACAAGTAGGCTACAATTTTAGTAATTGAAGGCTAGATATTATTGAACAGCAAACCAAATGGTCATATGGCAGGAAATGCACCTCTGACCCCATCCTGTCACTCCTTAAAAGACCTACATGAAACAGACAGGGTGTCAAATGGGAAACGTGTTGGTTCAACTGGTGTCAGCAAACTCATTGAAAAGCCACTGAATGAACGTGTGTGAGCCATGGTGGTGGTCAGGGTAAAGTTGGGGTAACTAGGTCAAAACACAGACTGGCAAATGAACAAAGGATAATAGGTGTGTGAAAATATAGGATTCTACATTAAGGGCTATTTACTTCAGCCTGCTGTGACACGTGACAATAAAAAGTTATATGTGGTGTTTCCGGATCAGTGTTAAGAAAATAATTCACACATGGATTTTTGTTAATTCATCTTAGATGTCTAAAAAAACCCTCACATTTGATGTCAGATCCTGCACAAACTCTTAATGGACATCTTTGTAACTTTTTTCCTGCTAAAATGTGCATATTAGTAATACGTACCTTAAGGTACTAGCTACTAACCTTTTTGTGGTACAAATATGTCTTTTTAAGGGTACTATCTTACTTCTACATCTAACTTTCAAATATTTTCTTTATTTTATTGAAAGCTTTCCACAATGTTAATATATAGGCTACATAATATATTTTATATGATGCATAGATACATTTTTTTAGTTTGAAGTACTGATTGTTTTAATATATATATATATATATATATATATATATATATATATATATATATATATATATATATATATATATATATATATATATATATATATATATATATATATATATATTCTAGCTATGTTGATGTTGGTTATTTATACATTTATTGACAACAAAGCGTGTGAATGTCAGACTGTTGGAATTTTCCTGAGCGGCTGCGCGCGCTGTTACTTCCTATGTTTACTACCCGGCAAGATGGCGGCGCCCATACAACCCACAGCACGGAGCTCGTACTGTTTATAAACCGAGCTGTGTTCAGTTGAAAACAAATTTAACCACCAACTGATGTATCGAACTTTTTGCTTTTTTCGGTGGATGGTGTACATTGTATTAGTTAATTTGTCTTGTTGTACTACGCATCATTGGTCTGAACTGCGCTGTGCACTCGTGTGTTTAGATCGGCTGGTTAGCGTGTAACAATTCCTTATATCGAGCTGGAGACAAAACACGGGGATTATATAAGTCTATGGATGCCTTTTAGTAGAATTGAAATCGGAAAATTTAAGCAATCGCAGACATGCGGTGTGTGAAGGCACTGCAGCTCACCCTCGCGGTCGTCAAACCAGATGCTGTGGCCCATCCGCTCATTCTGGAGGTGAGATGATGACATTGCAGCTGTTATGAACACCTTTCCGATTATATAAATAACTAAAGAAAAATTAAATGTCAAGAAACTAAACTCAGGAAAAAAATGAAAGTTATACTTGTAAAATTCAAATAAGCTTTACAGATCTTTAATAGAAAAAAATGATTTTTCATGCTTGTTGCAAGAACCATAAACCATTTTTGCACATGCACCTGTGGAGCTCTAACAGTTTATAGGCAGAAGACAGTTAAAGTCATAGGTACAATAACTTAGGACACTAACAATACATTTCTACTATCTGAAAAACACAAGGAAAAATAAACTCTGTATTGTAAGATGCCTAAGATGCATAACAGGAAAGACAACTGATCGTCTTTGCTGTGGCGGTGCCAAACCACACGTAACCAGAAGTCCGCCCAGACATGTTCAAGAAGTGCATTTATTGCCTTGGTGTAACAGTGGGATAACATTTCATGTCTGTGAGGATGAGATTGGTGACCACTGATTATTACATTTCCATTACTTAGGGACTCATTATTCCATTTCTGTTCTTCAAATGTCTGTGAACAGTTTAGGTTTTGTGTTATATGTCTTTTTATGCTCATACAAGTATATTGCACATTTAGAAATTTGTTGGAAAAAAAGCACTTGAATGTGAGAGTAGTGTTCGGGAAAGTTACTTTGAAAACTAATGCATTACAATATTGCGTTTCTTTTTAAGAAAAGTAATGTTACTTTTGCGTTACTTTTTTCACTTTAGCTGTTTTTTTCCCCCTTTGGGCTAATGTAAAGGCCCTTTCACACCAAAATTTAAATAATAAGGCTGAAGGAAATGCAAACTTGCGTGTGTACACAGTAGAGGGAGAAGCCCAAACAAACTTCAGCTGTGCTGCCATTCTGGACTGCAGAAGAATAGAATGCAGGAGAAGAAAGTGTAACACTTACTGTATATTTGAAAGTAAGCGGCAAGTACATTGGTCAATAAAGTGAGATTAAATGCACACAAATATTTTGTGGAAGTGAGATAAGTAAACACATGCTTACATTTAGTCTAAAACTACAACTTTACACACATTTAGTTGTGTAACATTAAAGTATATGAAATTGAAGTGAATGAATGCATGAAATGTTATGCCCGAATCATGTCTGGGAGCCATTTAAAATTAACTTTGAGACTATTTAATTGGGTCACTTAAAATGTGTTCATTCTATGATGTTGAAGTTACATGAACCAATTATGTTTGTTTAACTTAATTGATTCATGTGGGACCGATGTACACAATTAAATCATGTAAATCCAACACACTTTTTTCCCCCCAGTGCATAATTGTTTCACTGCTCCAACATGATAGCTTACCCCCCAGGGTTTCCCAAACTGGGCTTCGTGAGTTGACGTAAAGCTAATAATTAATTAAATAATACACATTTTATTTAATGAAACAATATTAAAAATGAAAATTAAACCATAAAATGATGAAATATTTAATGTTTACCTGCATGCAAACTAACATCAGAGAACTGCTGTCAAGCAAATGTCTTTTTAAACCTATAAATCTCCACAGGTACTTTAAGTTACTATTAATACCCTGAACAACAAGTGTGATATAGCCCTGGTCTCCCCATCCTGCTGAATGTTACTCTTTTAATGAAGAAAGATATTTAAAATATGTGGAGGCTTAAGGCTACACGATAATTTGTCTTTACTGTTAAAACAAGCCTACGTCTTGCTTGATTTAATTTCCTCTGTCTGTCGCTTCAAAGAGATAAAGGTGCCTTTAATTAGCGACAATTTCCTCATGCAACTTGATTTGAAAACTGAAGCCCAGGCTGCTTTAATTTACACCAGCAGATTCTAAATTAAATGTTTGTGATTTCATTAACTGAGATGTACTTCCATCACAGCCTTTACCCTTGTTCCTTTAGGAGATTAAAACTCTTAATTAACTCTATTTTTTATTTTTTGCTGAGATACTTTTCATATTGTTAGGAAAAGATGAAATGAAAAGCCTACAGCAAAACTGCAACAGGCTCCATTAGCATAGCAGCATTTTTTAAACCACCAACAATGAGTTTTGGTTCAAAGAGATGCTGACGGAGCACAGAAACATATAGTTTCTTTTAATTTCAGGCTCTTCATCAGAAGATTCTCGAAAACTTCATTATCATCAGAAGGAAAGATCTGATGTGGAGGACAGAAGATTCAGAAAAGTTTTATGCTGAACATGCAGGTAGAAAATGATTTTTCTATATAATGCAATGCATGAATGAAAATGGTCTGTGTTTGTGTCTTTGTAACAGATTGAATGGTTAAGCACAGTAGATGCGTGGGTGGGTGTCTATGTGATGCGTGATTTTAAACAGGGCTGAGTCATAGTAAAGGCTTCACATAACCTGGAGATATAATGTTGAGACAGCATGTGGAGAGAGAACATGTTACTCAGTTTTAGCTTATCGTATCCCACATCCAAAGAAAAGCAGCTGCCTCGCATTCAGATGTCTGTATTATCGGTGCAAAAGCTTGTCAGAACAGATTGCAGCAAAAATCTGCTGCATAAACCACATCACCCTTGTTGATTCATTCTTGCTGGATAAACAGTCAGACGTTTTTTCTTATCACCCCCTGTTTTTATTTTACAGGACGATTTTTCTATCAAAGACTGGTTGAATTCATGTCAAGGTAAATGTTTTATCATTTTCTCACTAACCATAAAAGTGCCTACAATGGCGCTTAAAGTTCTAGACTAATAATATTTTTGTGGAAAAGAACATGAACAATTATTTGATATGCTAGTTCTGCGAAGGAGCCAGTATTTTACATATTATATACAGGTTTGTGTGGACATATTTGTATGTATTGCTTAATTAATGTAAATCTATAAGTTATAGTAATAAAGACAAATGATCATTAAATAATAAAATCTTTTTAATCTTTCTTTTTTTAGATTTTCTTTTACATCTGATTAAACAGTAAACAGGATTTAATTTTGTTTGTGTGTATGTATGCAATTGCTTATATTGTATTTATTTTGCTGGTCAACGGCAGCTGTTTTAAATGTGCTATAGAATTCTATCCTTTTTTTATATTTTATAGAATACATTGATCCAGCGTTCAGTGTAGTATCTTTACAAATTATTTCAGCCTATTCTTATATTTATTGATCACAAACAATTAGGAGGGTTTTAACAAAAAACTATTCTCCATATTTTAATTGAGATAAAAAAATATATATATATATATATATATATATATATATATATATATATATATATATTTTAAATGTTTAAGTTTTCATTTTGTATTTTCTTTTTTCATTAAAATTTTATTTTAGTTAAAGTTTTAGTAATTTTGTTGTTTGTTTTTAGCATTTTAACCCTTCAACGTTATATTGAAGACTGAGTGGAAATATGGCCAATGGAATTTGGCGAGTGGAATTTGCATGCCAAGCCACTCCCCCATACATATAGGTATATAAAATGGTGGCTCATTTAGATTTTTGCTTTTAAATAGAGTGGTTGCGCACAGTGATCACACTCTTCCGATCGCCTCAGAAAGAGCATTTTCCTGATATGAAAGAGCTTGCCTGCGAGAGGAGCAGTGTTTTGCCATTCAAAAAAAGAGCATTTACACAGTTAAGTGCAGCGATTCCCTCTTTTGGGTGCTTCAAAGCAAAAGAGCAGATTTCCCTAAAAGAGCAATCGCAGGCAGTGATCGCTGTCTCACATGTCAGGGCACGAGATGACGTTCATGAATAGTTCATGGTCTCACTGCAAAAGCATGACCATGTCGGCACCGTGAAAGCATGAGACGGCCATTCTTGCCTAGGTCACTGTTGGATGATTGGTTCCTGGGTGTGACACATGGGTCATAGACACGTTTCGTCTCAGTGCCTTTCTTCCCAGAAGTGTATGAGGTGTTGCAGAGGTCATGGAAGGAACCTTTTACTGCCCAAAGCCGTTTTGCAGCCTCCACAACTATCACTACCCTCGATGGTGGGGCCGCCAAGGGTTACGTGGAGATTCCCCAGGTGGAGCATGCAATTGTGGTGCATTTGTGGCCGTAAAGTGCCGCCACCTGGCGGAACCATCGGCATCTCCCATCTAAGGCCTGTAAGATGACGCAGCCCTGGTTGCTAAGGCTTACAGTGCCACTGGGAATTCTGCAAGTCTATCAGGCCAAAGCACTTCAAGAACTGCACATGGGTAGTTCTGAGCTGTGGCTGATGCAGGAAGTGTGCACAGCAATGAAAGTCAGGGCATGGACCCTTGGCCAGAAGATGTCCACCTTAGCGGTCCAGGAATGCCATCTCCATGCTCATCGCACCAGGCCCAGTACTCAAAAGTTGCATGCCCGTTGGTCAGCCATGGTACTATGTTGTTATTCCCCCTTGGTATCCCATATGTGTATTTTTCCATGGTACAGCTTCCATGGGCCAGTCCATGTGTGTATTTCCACACACTTCTCCCTATGGGTAGGATGTGGTCTCAGTAGCATAACAACACTGGTCATGGCTGAAAAAGAGTGGAAATAGAGAACCGAAGCACTCTTCCTGTGGAGTAAACCTACTAAAGGAACAGCAGCTATGACCATCTCCGTTGTAAGCCTTGTCCCTTCTATCCTGTCAGCACGGAGGACTATTGTGCTTTGGGCTTACTTGGGGAGCTGCATAGATTACAACTGTTTGAGAGCAGTTGCCAAAAGGACATGCTACAGTTTACCAGCATCTGCGTCTTCAACACTCATTACACAGTGGCACTTTCCATAGGGACCCCATTTGTCAATTCTGCATAATGTCAACCATGACTGACAGTAGGGAATGTCTTCGTTACTGATGTAACCCTCGTTCCCACAACAGGACAGGGAATGGCCGAGATTCCTGTCTCGGTGGAATCGAGTGGATGCATGCCACCATCTTATATACCCATATGTACGGGGGGATGCAAGTTCCTCTTGCCAATTCCATTGGCCGCTTTTCTACAACTCAGAGGTGATTGGGGCTCCCAAGTGCCCCAAGTTACATCAGTAACCACGACCCTATGTGTATACATTGTAAACATTTTAGCCATTTCGTAAGTTCATGGTAAAACCTGTTTACAATACTGAGAAGAGGAACAGCTGATGTTGAAATTCTTGGAATTGTATGTTATCTGACTGAACATGCATTTATGGAGGTCAAAGGTTAACCTTGAAACCACTTGCAGTTTCACGAGTCTAGAATCTTCAGAAATCAATTTCCTCAAAATACCCTCCGAGCAGATTATCCTATAGGTTCACAGACATTTTTCATCCAAGACATTAACATTAAAATCACTACATTCAGAAAGAATGTAAAGAAATAGATCCTTTTTATATAGCGTGTTGTTCTACCTGAATATTTCCATATAGTACACTACAATTCAAAATGTTGGGTCTGTACATTTAAGAAAGGACTTCTTTCAAGTAACAATAAACACATTTATAATGTCACAAAATACTTTTGCAAATAAATACTATTAATTTAAACGGCAAACAAATTTAAGCAGTTTTCAACATTGATCATGTGACACTGAAGACTGGCGTAATGATGCTGAAAGTTCAGCTTTGCCATCACAGGAATAAATTACATATGACAATATATTAAAATAGAGAACAGTTATTCTAAGTTGTAATAATTTATCACAATAAATATATATACTGTAAATAATAAATATTATACTGTTTGTACTGTATGTTTGATGATATTAATGCAGCATTGGTAAACATAAGAGACTTCTCTCAAAAACAATCTTTTAAAAAAATACTTAACGACCCCAAACTAGTAATGCTGTATGTTATTACCCCTCTTAATTTTGATGGGAATAATTAATGCAGATATATGATCTGTGGAGAGGGACATCAATGCTCGTTGTTAATGTAGCGGTTGATCCAGTTTGGACAGTGAGATGAGACTGATGTTACCATGGCACCCTGCCCTCAGAACATGTCTTTGTCTGCGGAAGATAAAACATTAGTGCAGCGCACGTAGTTTGGTCTACGTCAGGGTATTTTAAAAATAAGCCACTGATTATTCCTTTTTAGTTCCATTTGTGTGCCGACAGTGCCACTAAGTCAGTAATGGCCTACTCATCTCTATTGACTAGGCCTGTTATTGACGTCATAAAAGAAATTATCACATTTTTCTGTTTGGATTCAATTCTATTTATCCATCTAGGGAAAGACAATGTTGTCACAGCACTCTGTGTAATCCTGCTATTCACATGGACTCTTATTCCCACAATAGTGGCCCAATGAGAGCGTACATCCTAGCCAGGGAAGACGCTATCACTCACTGGAGGGGGATGATGGGTCCTACAAAAGTGTTTAGAGCTCGTTTCACTTCACCAGACACCCTTCGAGGCCAGTACGGGCTGACTGACACCAGAAACACCACTCATGGTTCAGGTAATCTGTGTTGATAAAGATTTTCAAAACTGAGCAGTTAATGGCTGAACAGACTAGAATAGATCAACTAAAGGCAATACTGGGACGGGCAAACTTGGTCCTGGAGGGTCACTGTCCTCCAACCCTGATACAACTCACCTGCCTGTAGCTTTCTAGTTATCCAGATTTGGCTGGGAGCTAAACTCTGCAGGACAGGGGTCCTCCATGACCGAGTTTTCCCATCCCTGTTGAAAATCATATGTCCAGTTTTATAAAGACTAATTTCTTAACAATTCTAAATACTAATAATTCAGCATTGCATTGTATTCTTTCTTTCAGATTCTATTGAATCAGCCAAGAGAGAGATTTCATTTTTCTTTCCAGAATTCAATGCAGATGAATGGATGGTGATGGATGAGCCACGTTTTAGGGTAGGACTTATTGTATATAATAAGGAGAGACAAATTCATACTCTCCAGGACACGTGATGATCACTAGGCTGATGGTATTTCTGCAGCCCTACATGAATATGAGTTTCACCAAATGTTTCCCTTCTGCTGCATTTGATCATTTGATGTTACTCCTTTGTGACTACTAAATAGCTGTACCTCACCTTTTGCCAAAATTATATTAATTTTATGTATGTATGTATATGTATATGAATATATGTGCTAGCTTTGCAGTAAAAGTCAATAAATGTCCTTAGCGTAGCAAACTCTATGGACATAATTCCATAAAGCTCACTGTGGTTTTGATTTGAACTTTTTAACCCCAAAAATAAATGAAAAATACACTAAAAACCACATTATTTTATAGATTAACTGTGAATACTTTACAGTAAGGTTCAATTCATTAACATTAGTTAATGGATTAGGTATTAAGAACTTAATTCTGAGACTGGACCAAGAGAAAGGTAAGAATAGAAATTATTATGCTCTTCCAAATTACTGCAATAAATATTTATTAACTCGATAAACAGCATCTTCCAGTCAGTAAAGCAGTGATGTATCAAACAGTTTTGGAATAATGGAACGAAGCTTCTTTTTCCTGTACACTACCCTTTTAACAGTAGTGCTATAGCTTGCTACAGTAACTGTAATTAGGTTTTGAACAAATGTTTGCACTTGTACCTCAAAAATAAAAAAGCTTAACTGTTTGAAGGCAACAATTGTGTGGTAGTAAGTGTACAGGATGTAAAAACAGCCCTGATTTTCAAATCCAAAATCAACACTGAAGCAATGTATCAACTTCAAAAAACACAGTTTTGTTCCTATGTTTTTAAACAATTTTAAATATATATTTGTTAGACTTTTCACAAAATCATTCAGCAGGTCGAGTCGTGTCCACCTCTCGATTCCCCTTCCTTATCTATCCTGTGCAATCTGTTTATGTACAATAGATTCTTTTACTAAGATTATTTTTGTTGGCATCACAAAATGAAAAACATTAACGAACATTAAGACAAAGACATTACAGAGGAAAGATGTAGATAAAAATAGACATTATTAAAGAAGTTGAATGTAACTGAATGATGAAACAAACCATTAATTGACCATTGAATGAAACCCGTTAATCTCTGATTAAGCACTGATGAACTTGTTCATTTAGGTCATCCCTGCTTTTTACTTCTTTGGTCCATGACATCTTCACCAAAGCTCTCACGAAATCCAAAACACAATCTTCACGAGGTCTTGTGTATCCACCTCATTGAGGCACTGAGTCAACTGCTGAGTCCATCAGACCATCCACCGGTTTCATGACCTCATAGGTGGTTTGGGATGTCTCCTTGATCTTCCCGCTCTTGTCCACCTGCCGTATACTTTGAGTCACAGTGATGGTCACTTGCTTGGTGGACATCCTGTTGTCTTGCCATTTGGTCTAATGAAGATGACATTGAAAGATTATCAGACATGACAGTTACCAAATCTTTTTAACATTTTATTAGTTTCCCTCAGTTGCTTACACATTTCCTGAAACCTACACTCTCCCCAAAAACCTTTCAGTAAACGGTTCTTTAAAGAACCACCTTTTTCTTGGAGTAAAGAATATTTAGTCTAAAGAACCTTTTGTGCCAAACCTTTTTTTTTTTTTGAAGTGTCAATTATATTTCTCAGATAAATGAACAAAAGATCATAAAAATCGATCAGGCATAACATTATGATCACTGACAGGTGAAGTGAATAACACTGATTATCTCCATCACAGCACTTGTTAGTGGGTGGGATATATTAGGAAGCAAGTGAACATTTTGTCCTCAAATTCGATGTGCTAGAAGCAGGAAAAATGGGAAAGCCTAAGGATTTGAGCAACTTTGACAAGGGCAAAATTGAGATGGCTAGACGACTGGGTCAGAGCATCTCCAAAACTGTACCTCTTGTGGGCTGTTCCCGGTCTGCAGTGGTCAGTATCTATCAAAAGTGGTCCAAGGAAGGAACAGTGGTGCACCAGCAACAGGGTCATGGGTGGCCAAGGCTCATTGATGCATGTAGGAGGGAAGGCTGGCCTGTCAAACAGATGAGCTACTGCAGATCAAATTGCTCAAGAAGTTAATGCTGGTTCTGATAGAAAGGTGTCAGAATACACAGTACATTGCAGTTTGTTGCCACCGCCGAAAGCGCCAACAGTGGGCACGTGAGCTTCAGAACTGGACCATGTAGCAATGGAAGTAGGTGGTCTGGTCTAATGAATCACATTTTCTTTTACATCACATGGATAGACAGGTGCGTGTGCGTCGCTTGCCTGGGAACACATTGCACCAGGATGCACTATGGGAAGAAGGCAAGCCGGGGGGGGCAGTGTGATTCTTTGGGCATTGTTCTGCTGGGAAACCTTGGGTCCTGCCATCCATGTGGATGTTACTTTGACGTGTACCACCTAAGCATTGTTGCAGACCATGTACATGGTATTCCCTGGTGGCTGTGGCCTCTTTCAGCAGGATAATGTGCCCTGCCATAAAGCAAAAGTGGTTCAGGAATGGTTTGAGGAGCACAATGAGTTTGAGGTGTTGACTTGGCCTCAAAAATTCCCCAGAACTCAATCCAATCGAGCATCTGTGGGATGTGCTGAACAAACAAGTCCGGACCAACACAATATTCATAATGTTATGCCTGATCAGTGTAAACATATTTTATTTCAGAGATAGTTTCTCTAAAATTTCCTCCTGAACTGTCAAAAAATGTGAAAGCCAAACATGTGCAAATGTGTTATTCATGTAAAAGGAACTTACGAGTCAATTTTTTATGCGCTAATCAATTATTTGTTGTTTAAAAGTGAATTACTGTAATCAAATGAACGATCATTTTAGGTGTGGTTTAGTTGAAGGGTTACATAAAACTGAAATGGTCTGAAGCACTGATTTATATTACAGTGTCTTGTTAACACATGCTACGTGCACTGAATACAACCATTATTTTTGATTAAAATACTTACAATTTCCTCAGTTCGTAACACACTTCTCCTCTGCACTGTGGTTGCAGAAGAAGACAGCACTTCCTGATCTTGAGTAGAGAGTATTGTAGGTGTGGTGCCAGTTTTCATGTCATTCAGTCCCACCTCAGACATGGCAGAACACACTTTCAGATATGCCTGAGCTGGAGCAGGCAGACCATCATCAAATAGATCTAATGAATGAGATAGAAATATGGAAGTTGTTCATTCTTTTGTTAACAAAATCACTGTAATGGCCATTTCAGGAATATTTCGCAATCAGATGGAAGGAGGTATATCAATTCTGGTTAGCCCTTCCTTCCTTCCTTACAATTTGCAATGTAATGACCCCCCTTCGGTGAAATATTAGTGTTACTGTCACTTGATGGTGGATCTGGTGAAAAAGCTGCCAGCGATCAAAATATTGATTTTGAAGATATTGATAGATGATAGTTTTGAGAATATGTTTGAGATGGTGAATCGAGCCAGATGCTGAATGTACTGGTAAATGAGCTCTGAAGATGGTATTAAACATCTGCTCAAACGGAACCCTTCTAAGTTCCAAGAGGAAACACAATATGCTTTACTTTATTGTTCTGTAATTGTACTTTAATATCAGGACAATTTTATATTATCGCAACAGGTAGAGATCCATCCGTGTTAGATATAAATTTGGGTCAATAAAGACATTGAATATGTAATAATGACTGGTAAAACATTTATGCATTTAAGGGTTAAGACAAACCACGTTCAAATTCATAAGTAAACACAATTGCTAAGTATTTTCTCTTAATCTGCAGTGGGAAAAAAAAGACAAAAAAAAACATGGTTTGAAAACGACAGTGTTTCTGTTGTCACAAACTACCTTGTAACCAATCACATCAACGTGCTGCGGGCTTTAGCATATCATTAAATATTCTCAGAAGCTGGGGAGTCTCACGAGAAGCCAGGTTATCCCGGTATATTTCTCTGTTGACATGAAAATTCTGGTACATTTAACAATATAGCGGGTGAATTATGTATGTGATGTAAATTATGATGTTACGAACTGTATGCCTTTCTCCACTAATGTTCTAAGCTAATCAAAGCGTTTTTAAGGATGCTGATTTTTAGAAGGCAGGCTGAGATGGCGACCGGGTACATGGTTTGTGTGACATTAGCAACACATTATTAGCTGTTTGATAACGTAGTCAAGCAAAAGGCTAATCATATAAATTACTGTTACGTGTCTGATATTGAAGAGAGCTAAACATAAAATGCATTACCATTCTGATACGACCCTATAATTCACTCTTCCACCACTTCTTCTGAATCAGATTCTGGTTCAAACATATATGGCAGAATTAAATCAGTATTTCGTTGCCCTTGTGCATGTTTACTACAGTAAAGTTCACAGAGTGGATCAGCTCGAGGTGGGGCTCATTTGCATATTTATGGATCCACATATTATAAATGAAGCAAGGGTGTAGTTTTACATTCAAGCTATTTTAAGGCAAGAAAAAAAAAAACATTTAAATACATCAATTTGGTGATCAAAGATGAGTTTTAAGGGATACTGACTACAGGGGGACTTTAAAAGAAATGGTTTCTATTTTAATATATTTTAAAAAGTCATGTAATTTATTCCTTTAATGCAAAGCTGAATTTTCAGCATCATTACAGTTTTCAGTGTCACATAATCCTTCAGAAAAATATTCTAATATGCTGATTTGGTGCTCAGGAAACACTTATTATTAGGCCTATTATTTATGTTGAAACCGTTGTGCTGAATAATATTTTTGTGGAAACAGTGATACAGTACCATTCAAAAGTTTGGTACAAGTAAGATTTTTATATCAAATAAGTTTAAAAAAAAGTGTATATATACTGACATCTTAATAACAGGGCTAAAAACAAGACGGTTGAGTCATGAGGTCTGTCTATTTTAATGATCTGCTATCAGTTTATTTTAATATTTTAATTGAATCACTGTAGCTGCCCCAAGTGTAACAATTCTGCACAAGGAGGTAAGGAGTAATTGTGCTTATCCTTGCTCATACTGTTGTATTGAAGGGATTTAACCATCGCCATGGCAACAAGAGGCCTACTTGAATCAATTGCACACCAACAGCAGACTCGTAATGCTTTCCTGTCCTTTTGGGAAGGAAATATCATATGAAGGTTTTGATGGGTTAGATGACTAATTTAACTACTTAAATATGAAGACATAATGCAGATTTGTGTCATTTCAAAGCTTTTAAAAATGAGACCAATGCCCCGAAGTATATCTCAGTCCATTCTCACCAAGGTTGGCCGTTTTCTCTGATGGGAAGCCCGCCTCTGAAGAGTTTTCTGAGGGGATGCTCTGGATGGAGGACAGGGGTAAGTCTGTGTCTGTGCTGGTCAGCCAAGTGGACTCTGTCTCTTTGGTCCAGCTCTCCATATATCTCGGCTCCAACACATCTGTCCTGGAGCCTCCACAACCCATGATGTCAAAGACAAATCTACAGCTACACCGCCTTGGATTCTAAGTCCATTAGAATACCTCCCGAATGGCAAATGGGAAACCGGTGTTCATTGCATGAGGCACTGCCATCTTCTTTCAAGCCATACATGTTATGTCATTTAGTATAAACAACCCATATCAGCATCATTTTGTAGCAAAAATCAGTAGTTTTCCGCTGGTCAGGTATCAGGTCAGGCAAACATGGAGATCTGAGACTAATTCTGTGGAAGATAAAGAATAGCCTGTTTGTTGTGAATCCTAAGTGTGATTTTAATAATATTGGAAGTAAGGAATTAGCTTTTTTTCCTTTTAGTTATTAAATTGTCTTTCGGAATTAAGCATGACAAATTTATCATTAATGAGTTATATCTGAATGGGATATAAAATAGATTAACCCGTTTCCAATTTCTAGAATAATTCATCGCTCGCAATATGTATATGATGTAAACAAAGACGAGTTCAAAATTTCCTCTGGTCCAAATAATAAAGAGATCAATACATTATATTCAGAATTGATTCATAATTTAAATCCAGCGATGTACAGTTTCCCCTGACATGCAATACACTGATCATTCATTATATGAGAACGTGTCGTATTTACTGTGGTGACGGCGCGCTTCTCTCATACAGATTAAGAGAACATAAACATGTGCAGAAAGAATCATGCATTTTCCTTGTATGCAGTAGGCAAAAAAAAAATGTATTAATTCCTTCAAACGTGCTGAATGCACTGATGGTGGTCTTTCGCGCGACAAATATGTTTGATATAGCCTACCTTAAGTCGACAGAGGAATCAGTGTCTGGAGTCGATTAGTTTTCCTCGGTATTCGTTTTTACAATATTTATTACTCTTTTCAAAACATCATTTCCAAGATTCACAGAAGAGCTCTACCGCGACGAGAAAAAAGAAAGAAAAAAACACACTAAATGATGACACATTCTCTCTCTCTCTCTCTCTCTCTCTCTCTCTGATGTGATGAGCTGACCCTCCCATCATTTGGCTAAGATTAACGAGGAAGTCTATGTATGTTTTTCGGACATATTTATCCCACTTAAAATCCACCCCTGTTAATGATACAGTATTGTGATATTCCTTCCTCTTCAGTCTGAAGACATACAGTGTTTTTTTTTTTTTGGGTCCTCATGAAATTAGGGTTGTAAACAGCTATTTGCTGTTACTGTATGGCATGAGGTCCATTCCATATGAATTTATGACATTAACAGGAAATTACACTCTCTCAGTGAATAGACATTTGATTCTATTTCTACAGGATCTGCCTTTTTGATAATGGCAAATGCCTTCCTAATGTGATTTAGATGAATAATTGGTATGACTGTAATGTGCAACACTTCACAACCATTTGTTATTCGTTTAATTATTTTAAGAAAAGTACATTAAGGATACTTGCACTAATGCATGCCCAATCTCTTGCTTTCACTACATAAAGTGATTCAAATACAATACCCATCATGAAAATATCAAACATTTTGGCCATTAAATATTTTAAATATTTAATGACCAACCTTCTTTTGTGTTCCAAAAAATAAAGGAGTCATATGTGTTTGAAACGAAATTATCAGATTTATGTTTGTATTGGACTTTTAGTTGACTTTTCCTTGTTTTGTATGTTTTTGTTTCTCGTTTTATTTGTATATACTTCGGCCAGTTGACCCATTGGATCCACTTTGGCTCCATGGTCCCTCGTGTCATCCCACTGATTTTGCCGGGAACCCTTGTCCCTCCGGCTCTGTCCCATGAGCCATCATCCCCGGCTTGGCCCTCCAGACCTGTGGTGTCAGCCAGTGCCTTCAGCTCTCACGGCTCCACCTCTATTGGATGTCCCACCCGCACGATTTTCCCCCCAAATCTCGATGCTTTGTGAAGTCATAATTACTCATTTAAATAATCCCCGCCCATGGATTGCACAAAAAACGGGGCGAGGCTTGGTTGAGAGAAGACAGTGCTGTTGTCTCTATGTCAAAGAGACACTGTTTTGTCCTCCATTACCTTGTATCTTACACTATCGCCCCGTAGAAGCCGTTTTTGTAAAAATAGGCTAATGATTGCGTCTTAACCACACGACTCTCTGTCGCGGAGTAAAAATTACCCTATAGACAGGAGGAGACGCGCGCAGGCAATCTTTTACTGTCTATGAGACAATCGGGGGGACGTGGAGACATAAAGTCTGATAAAGTCAAGCATGGGGAGAAGCCCATAGAGAGCCAAAAGCAATGGGACAAAATATTTCAACAACATGATTCAGATTTCACTTTGCACAACTTCTAGAAGATTAACAACTGTCAGACGTCACATCTACTTCACATCTACGTCATCAAGCTCAGTCTGAGGCTGCGGAGTACGCTCAGCCATCAGGAAGTCAGTGCTTCTAATTGACTTCACTTATCTCCGTTGAAGTCTATGAGGTCGCTGTGTCCATTTCTTTTACTTACTAAGGGACAGACTGGGGAGAGAGGAGCTGTAATAATGTAAAATATGTGAAAATTTGTTTTTTTAACAATCAAGCATGAAAGCATATTTTAGTACACTCTCCAAACATAATCAAGACTTTGTAAAAGGGTATAATAGGATCTCTTTAGTTTATTAACAACAACCATTTGAAGGGTGTCCATTAATTCAGACAAAGTTCAATCCATTCCACACCAGCTTTACTAGACAAATTAACTTTAGCTGGTTAGATCAATTTCCCTGGCGAAAAAACTTAGTAGGAAACCCATTCACTAGATGTAAGTATTTAAGACTATGTGTGAATGCACTGTGTAGCCATAAAAATAATTTATAAAAACGTATCCCAATTTATGACCCTGATGTGCTTTCAAAATGATTGTGTAAAGTATAAAACTAAAAGATAAAAGCTACAGTTTTAGTCATCAAACATCAGTCTGAAAGTATATTGCATGTCTTAGCTCTTTTATGAGTATGTTCCTCTGTGCTGGAAGAAACAAATTACTTGAACACTGAACTAGAATAATAAAGGGCAAAATGTGGTAAACTATTTATTAATCACTGTAACCTGCAACACTAAAAGATGCCATAAAATGCTGATGGGAAGCAATTTAATTGGGTTTTAAAATTCATCACAGCCAGTAAAAGGCTAGATGAGCATAGCAGTTAAACTATGAATCCTGGTTATATTAGGATCTTTTCACCAGATGGGGGCAGTGCAGACATTGTTATAATATGATCCAAATATTGTTTTAGTTCTCATTTTGACCTTTTGGGGCATGCTCAAGAAACATCTGTTATTATTATCATATGTTGTGGAAATTTTGATGCATGTTTTCAGGATTCTTTGATGCATATAAAGTTAGACAGAACAACATTTATTAGAACATATTTTTGATAGCATTGTAAATGCATTCTTGATTAATAAAAGTATGGATTCTTAAAGAAAAGAACACGATTTGCTACTTGTTAGTTGATGTTAGGGGGAGGGGCATTCTCATTCTAGAAAGCATTTGATTGGACAAAAATCTGTGTAAATGTCAATCTTTTTGGATTGATTATCCCGAAGAAAATTACTTTTAATGATCTACTTTTTTCGTCTTCAATGTTTAGAAGTACACTGAGCTCAATGCTTACACACATGAACTAAAATCCAGAAAACTCTCAGTGTAGTGTAATGGGGTCTTTAATAGTAGAAAATCATGACTCAAACTCATATGTACAACCCACAGACTTCGTGTGTTGTGTTTTTTCAGACTTGTTTTATGCTTGTTGTTATCCCTCCAAATGCAGCCCCCTCTTTTCAAAGCACTTTCATTGTACTCAGTGCAGTGGTGCAGTTGACTTTGAAATGAATAAAAGGAAACTTCTAGCTAAACGAAAGAGAAGACCATGCCAATGGCATTTTAAGCAAGCTCTCTTTTTTTTCTCATCTGGCCAGAGCTGTGTTACTGTTCTCACAATCACAGTTGCCCACTTTATATGCAGTGAGAGTAACTTTAGTTGCCCACTCTATATTTTGCTTTGTCAAGGTCTCTGTGTCAGCTAAGATTCCCATCAAGAATAACGTCTCCTGAGAGAATATACTCCACTCTTCTGATCCCACAATTTTTCGCTCAGTCGAGCCAAGCCCAGTCCACACAACGCTGGGAGTTAAATCCACCTCATCCATCACAGCCAGACCTGATGCAGTCGGCACACACACATATAGGATATACGAGGAGGAACCAAACTAAATGATCTCATGGCCCTAAAACAGGATTAGATGTGAACAATTTTTAGGGATGTACAATATATATATATATTGTACATCCCTAAAAAAAATTCACATCTAATCAAGAGAAACCAGGTTATCCCAGTATATTTTTCTGTTGATATGAAAAATCGGGTAAATTTAGCAATATAGCGGGTGTATGGTGTATACGATGTTATGATGAACTATATGCCTTTCTCCACTGACGTTCAGCGTTGTTCAAAGCATTTCTAAGGGTACTCTGAGATGGCGACCAGGAACATGGTTTGTGTAACATTAAACACATTATATTAATTACCGTAATGTGTCCGACGTTGTAAAGATCCATACCATTGTGCAGCATTTACCTCAGTAAGTTGACAGAGTGGGTCTCTGAGCTGTTGTGAGTGAGTGGAGGCGGGCTAATTAGCATATTCACGAATACACGTATATTAAATGAAGCAAGGGTGTAGATTTACATTCAAGCTATAGGCAGTGTTGGGGAAAGTTACTTTTAAAACTAATGCGTTACTATATTGTGTTGCTCCCTAAAAAAAGTAACTAATTGCGTTACTGAGTTACTTTTTATGGAAAGTAATACGTTACATTACTTTTGCATTACTTTTTTTTTGGAGGTTTAAAAAAACCCTGCAAAAAAAAACAACCCTTTTTTTTGTAAATTTAAAGGGTTAGTTCACCCAAAAATGAAAATTCTGTCATTAATGACTCACCCTAATGTTGTTCCAAACCCGTAAGACTCCGGAACACAGTTTAAGATATTTTAGATTTAGTCCGAGAGCTTTCTGTCCTTCCATTGAAAGTGTATGCACAGTATCCAGAAAGGTAATACAAACATTATCAAAGTAGTCCATGTGACATCAGTGGGTTAGTTAGACTCTTTTGAAGCATCGACAATACATTTTGGTCCAAAAATAACAAAAACTAGGACTTATTTCAGCATGGTCTTCTCTTCCGTGTTTGTTTGAATCCGCGTTCTCGAGCCCACAGTGACGCTGCTGACGTAAGACGCACAGCGTTCCACTCCCTCAGATTACAAGCGAAGCTCTGGCGCACCAGATGTCAGCAGCGTCTTACGTCAGCAGCGTCACTGTGAACTCGTGAACGCGGATTAGGGATTAGTCATTAATGACAGAATTTTTATTTTTGGGTGAACTAACCCTTTAAAAGAAAAGCGTTACTTTACTAGTTACTTGAAAAAAGTAATCTGATTACGTAATTCAAGTTACTTGTAATGCGTTACCCCCCAAAATGGCTATAGGCATGAAGATTTTTTTTTTTTCACAGGAAAATAACTTTTAAATATGTAATTTTGGTGATCAAGGATGAGCTTTAAGGGATACAATTATTGACTACAGAGGGACTTTACAAAAATGCATAAACATGCCATTTCCTTTTGACAAAAGTGAACCTCAAAAATATAAAAACATATTTTTCACTATTAATTTGGCCACTGCATGACAAATTAATAGATGTGCTGTGTACCTGTCAGCACATGCAAATCAGCAGTCCTCTGAAGCATCAGTCTGTGGTTATACAGTATTCCAGTCAGTACAGAGTCTTTAACTAGGGAAGACAAATCAATAGAATTCATTAAACCTTGATGGCCTCTTGTTGATGGACCTTTCGTCTGTTTCATTTTACTACAGTAAATGAAATGTGGGCAGCTTATTTAAAAATGCTGACCCCTGCGCTGACTGGATTTGAGCAGAATAAAAGAACTTGGCATAAAAAGTAATGTTTAACTTAAAGAGCTCAAGCATATTAGCATAATAAGAGCTCACATGGTGACAGCAGGAAGCAGCATTTGGATGTCAAAGCCAGCTGGCCCTTCCTGATATTTCTGGAACATTCTGATTTTTCTGTCCGACAGGCATAACATTTTTTGGCTTTGCATTCTCTGCCGTGTGCCGCTTCATTTTCCAACAGACAATAAATAGTGAATGGTTCAGATTCCAGGAATGTTCCAGATTGTACATTATCAATAGCTTGTTAGGCAACGATGAAAGGAAAGTCTGTATCCATTAGCTTAATTTGAACATTTTTGAGAAAACAAAACTTAAAAACAAAAAGCCAGACAAAGCCTTTCATTTCATGAACAGTGAACTAATGATGCATATTAGTTCACTGAATAAATGTGCTTGCAGGAGTTAAGAGTTGTTTGCTAGGCAAAATAGGGTTGCAAAAAAATTCCAAAATTCACAAGATTAAGTTCCCATGGAAAGTTTCCGGAAATTAACGGAAACTTTCCATGGGAACTTAATCTCGGGAATTTTGGAAATATTCCAATTTGGATACTGGAATCTACAGGAATTTAAGGTTATAATTTATCTTACAGGGAATTCATGGGAATTATTGGAAATTTTAGGAAATCTATATAAACTGTATCATATACAAGCATGAATATAAACATTTAGTTAGGTCATAAGCGAACATGTTAAGATATTTTAGATTTAGTCTGAGAGCTTTCTGTCTTTCCATTGAAAGTGTATGCACAGTATACTGTCCGTGTCCAGAAAGGTTATGAAAAACATCATCAAAGTAGTCCATGTGACATCACTGGGTTAGTTAGACTCTTTTGAAGCATCGACAATACATCCCAAGATAATGCTGCAAGGTTTTTTTTCCAAATGCATTTAGGTTCCTTGTTGTAGGCTAACCTGCAATTTTGCAAATTCCAATGTATTCCTGTTAATTTCAATGGAAAGTTTCCAGCTTTGAAAATTCTCTGAATTTTGCAACCCTATTATAGACTATAATAAAGCACATTTTAACATAGTCATATAATTTGGGGCCTGTTTTGTTGTATATAAGTGTAAGAGTGATGAAACCTGGAATCAGCTGTGACAAATGTGTTCATCCAGTGTGAGGAGCACAAAACATGTCATGAATAAGATCTCATATCTGTATGATAAATTAACCTAACATAAGTGACAGTATGAGGTCCTATACAGCCTGAAATCAATCTTTCTAAAGCCTGTCAGCTGCATTGAATGTATTGCATTACATGTATTGAGTTGCATGTGTGAATTAAAAAGAGTAAAACACATGTCTAAAAGTAGCCTGCCGCTGGGCATTCACATCATGATGGATAAATGAAGAACAATAGCAGCTTAAGTCCTTAATGGATAGCACAGCATCTTGAATGACAACTTATTAATCATGTTTTTTAGACTATACAAAATGATCTTACAATTTCTTTTTTCCTGGGGGATCTTATTCAACCAGATGTTGTACCTGAATTCAGAAAGGCAGGTTTTGGGAATAAGCCGCAAACTGTACTCTTGCAAAACTGCAGGTGTAATTTTAATTACAAGGTCATGGAAAAGTTGTAGTCCCGAGAGACAAAGTGAAATGAATACATGTTTATTATTTCAATTTCATCATTATGTTTTAGTGGTGCTCTACTTAACCACAGGTTTTTCACACTATAATTATGTGTATCCTCTGGTGATAAATATGTGCAGTGCACTTAATGAAACTTATTAGAAACATTGCATTGTCTTGGGTGTGCTAAAATAGCACTATTAGCATGATTTCTTTGTTTGCACAAAACTAAAATATGATCTGATATTTAATTGCACTAATAACTACTAAGTTTAGCTCTCAAACTTTCTTAACGAGGTTGGAGATGAGGTTAGTGTTAATGTTTTATTTTTACCTTTAGCAGAATATTATGTCAGCCTCATTCACACACTATCATGTAGTTCTTTCATCTGTGGAAAAAAAAAAAAAATCCATCCATACAATGAATGTCTATGGGGTCCAAAAATGTCAAGGTTAAAGAATTGGACATAACAATTTTGTAATGGCAATCTCATCTTTCCCTCGGGTCATTTTGACCAGAGTCATACTTTTTTTTTTTTAAAGTGTACAACGGAGTAGTCCAAGACTCTAGGACTTTTTTTTCGAACCACGAATACACACACACACACACACACATGTCTGGTTCACTATCTTTGAGGGGACTCTTCATAGACGTAATGGATTTTATACTGTACAAACTGTACATTCTATCCCCCTTCACTGCCCCTGCCCCTAAACCTACCCATCACAGGAAACATTCTGCATTTTTACTTTCTCAAAAAAAACTCATCCTGTGTGATTTATAAGCCTTTTGAAAAGTGGGGACCGCTGGCTGGTGATCTCAGGTTTTACTATCATTATGGGGCCATTGTGTGTGTGTACCAAATGTCCCCACAATGTAATATAAACACGGGCACACACACACACACACACCTGCCCCTAAACCTGCCGCTGGCCGGTCCCCACAATGTAGGTGATTTCAGGTTTATATTACATCGTGGGGACATTTGATACACACACACACACAAACACAAACAAAATGACTGGATTTGAGTATAGTTTATGTAGTTGAAATAAAAAAAAAGTATCAAATCCTTCCCTTGCAGGTAAATTCGACCCCCTTATGAATGAATGGAATGCTTCAATAAACATAGAAAAAATGCTAAAAAATTAACTAACTAAACCTGCTAAAACTTTACCAAAATATGATTTTATAATGTTTGACCTGTGTTTCTGAATCATAGACTGTAAAAAAATAGATGGACGACGCCCCTTCACTATCTTCCGTTGTGGAAATATTAAGCGGCCAATGTCCGAATATCAAGCTGACATCTTGCGCTGATTTGGGACCTGTGTCTGCGCAGTAGACGCAGGAAGTAGAGCCGTGATATCAAACCCTCGACCACACTCCCACAGAATCAGTTTACTGCAGATTGCAGAAAAACTCATTATGTTGGTGTGTAATAAACAGTTATGGAAATGTAGAAATTAAAGCTAAGGCTCCAATCTACACTCCCAATAAAAGTCAGTTGGTGCCTAAGTGACTACTTCGCTCAGAGAAGATCAATCACAGCTGTCAATCATGACGCCACATCCCCGTTTTTAAAGAACCAAATAACTAATACAAAAAATTATAAAAAAGAAAATAAAACAAGCACTTGAACTTACATTAGCATGATAAAAACTACCTAAAATGACAAACCATCTTTGGCAAAAAAATATTTGAAGTGTAATTTGTTTAGTTTGTCTCACGTCCTATTAAAATACATGGAGGGGGCGGAGTTTATGAGCTATACTGAGACCAACCACCTGGGGGCGATCAAGAAGCTTTGGCTTCACTTTTCAGGACTAGTGAGGCATGCTTGATCTGAATGCATACTGAAGAAAAACAGACTTCAGGACCCAGCGGAATAGTTCATTTGCTCCATATAGAGCTATAAGGCCATCTAGTGGCAAGAGTCATGAAAAATATGTAATATTTTTTTTCCCATAAGAGGTCAGCAAAGACACCCAATGTAAGATATTTTGAGTGGAATTAAAAGGGTTATGCATGAAATTATGAGTTATTTAGTTTTTAAATTGAAAGAATATGAAGAATGTGCCTAAATTATTATTTATTTATTATTTATTGATCAATAATTTAAAGATAAATAAAACTGTAATAAAATCTCTAAACAAAATGTATTAAAAAATATATTATCAAAATGAAATGACATAAAAAACGTATACACGTATAAATAAAGATCTCAACTACAATTTGGAGCACATTGACTTTCATAATATGGACCTGAAACATTCTTCAAAATATCTTCTTATTCTTCTCATCTTGTTGTTGTTCCACAGAAGAATGAAACTCATACATGTTCAGATGAGATTAGATAAATGACAGTATTTGAACTATTCCTTAAAATCCACACTTTTAAAATGACATAATTAAGTATTTGCATTAAATGAGAAAGTATTGTTTGTTTCACCGTGCTCTTCAGGTGTTTTGCCAACATGGTGACTATTTTGCTGATAAATGCTTGACCAAACTAGAACAGACAGGCAAGCTGACGACAGCAGCACTCCAGTTAACTAACCTCCTCTTCCAAAATAGCTTTAGCACAAGCTTATTTTCGTCTCTTTTTGGCTGCAAACCTTAGAAAATGTTGTACGTTATTGGATTTTTCATACATGGATGACATTTTGCGTAAAATAAAAACTGTGAAGAATGAGAATGAAATAAAAGAGAGAGAGAGAGAACGTGATGATCCAGTAAAGAAGGGTAAGTCCATTCTCTGATGAGCCGGCCATGGTTGCTAAACTTGATATGCAGTGTCATCAGTGAGATCTGACAGAGATGATTTAATGCTCATGAGGACATTGGTGGAACTCCTCTTTTATTTGCCCTTTATCATCTCAGCCTGAGAGTTTAGTACAAGTTTAGTAGCCTACAAGTCGGTGCTGATTTATGTGACTGTGAAAGTTGGAATCTAAAGTTCTCTGCTTCTATAGATATAGAGAAATCTGGAGCCTATGGTGACATAATCTCTTAAAATACACTTTTATTCACTAATAGCCTATCTAATGGATACATGAGAAATACCATTTAAAAAAAGAATAAGTAATAAGTAAAACATACTGGGTAAAAACAACCTTATTTGGGTTGTTTTTAACCCAAGGGCTGGGCAAATAGGACAGAACACACGTTGGATCAATTTTTATCCAGAAAATTGGATAATTTAACCCAGCATAATGGGTTGATTAGTTTTTGATATAATGCTATTTTATAGTTTTACTTCATGTTTACAGATTAATTTAAATCCTCTAAACTTAAAAAAAAATACTCCACACAACCATTGGTTTGCATGATAATTCCTTTTTCTGTACATTTAAGCTTGTTTAACAGATATTAAACTAAACTAAAAATGAAACATACGTAATTCCAGTGTAATCGACCAGTTGCTGTTGTCCTGTAACCACAGTAACGCCGCCGGAGCTTGTATCATGTTCAGCGGGGGGAGTTTTATCTTTAGGCCGTCATCCTGCTGCGTTTCACTAGCAGCCGAAATATGCTGTGACCTGCTCCAAAAACCATCCGTGTACAGTTCTGAGAACATATTTTAACATCAGAAGTATTTATATTCTGTATCTTTTGGATAAAATCCTAACATTTTATGCAAGGGCAAGGCATCAGGCGTTTCCATCACGCGAAAACAATGACGCAACACACTCGTTTAGGTGACTCACATCTCGCCGGTGTATGTTGCTTTGCATAAAATTAAACGATATACAGCACAAAAACGGAATGTACACAAACCTGTATTTTATCGAAGACATGCACCAATTTGATGGAGCTGCTCTCTCCTGGAGAGGACGCAAAACGCCTGCAAAGGCCGCGATAAATAACTGTTGTTATGTCTGACCCAGGATCTGAGTCACACACAAACTATTGATATTTCTCTTCACACATCACCTTTCATATTTCATCTGAAGCAATAATGTTGTCTCTTTTTTGTAGGGTTAAAATTGTTTGGGTTGGGGAAAATTATACCACAACCACGGAACAATTTCATTTATAATTTAGTCTGGGTCCGGGTGAAAGGTAAAACAATAAAATAAATAGCCTAAAGAAAAAAAATAACACTTTCAAATTTTTAATGGAAATTAACAAAAATCTTTTCCAGACTTAAAGTAAATCAGGAAACAAATACATTTCTGTAAAATAAAGAAACATATTTGGCCTAATAAGCCAGTTTTGCTTCTTGTAATGTTGTGCTGTTGCATGTTTATGACTGCATTTGCACTAAAGTGTATTACACTTATGTTGTCATTGACATTTCAGGGTTTCAAATGCAGGTGCACGTGCGAAACAGTGCCATATATTTTAGAAAATGTATTGCCTTTTGAAGAAATGGAAAGAAGAGATTCACTTTTAGATGATTTCTTATTGCTATTCATGTACTTTGCTGGATTACTGCATCACTCATTTGAGTCTGAAAATGATTCTAGTCATAAAACAATACTGGACATGGCAGGACAGTACGGAAATCAATACAAAATAATATGTCCTGCTTTTTAATCTATTTTTTCTTTGTCTTCAAGAGAACGGATGGTGTGCTTATGCAAGTAGTCCAGATTTTGTACTCATTCCAACATCACGCATAAATAAGTGAATGTGCAGGAGCTCAGCTCACAAACAATAAACAAAGTTGATTTCCAGGAAACATCAGTCTCATTGAGTCAGCTAATGATGGCGTGGTATTAAACAGAGCCCAGCAGTCCATTTTTATATCCTAAGGTAGAGAGCCTGTAGTGCAGTGCCGCCATGTAACACACACAGCCTGTAAATAGCTTTGTGAGCCATAGAGGATTGGATGCCCTCCATTTCAGCAGCATCACTGCCATTGCAAAGCAATATTTAAAACAATTAATCATTTAGGTGGTTTTTACAACATGAAAAGTATTATTCTATTCTCTCCCGATTCATTATAAGCCAGCACAAAATAAATTAGTTACAGAAATTACATTCTTTTTATTTGTATTCTTGAGTTACAAATGTTTCTTATTTATAGTTTAGCTGACATTGTGCATGTCTTTGTGAAGAACTTTCCAAAACGGTAATTACTTTCCAGCTGAAGCTTTGCAGGCCTTGTGGGAATTTCTACTTCTGGAGGAGATTTGTCGGGACTTATACGACAGCAGGTCTGGACAAGATGTTTTCAGTTTCTCCGGGGAAAATAAAATGCAGGAAACAGGAACATTTGGGATTGGGATTAGGGAGATTTCATGTCAAAAGGCATCAGATCTGATTAACACAGAGCTTCTAGAGAGAAAGAGACAGAGAAGATAATTTTTTATATATTATTATTATGCTAGAACACATTTTTGAAGGAAGGAGAAAAGCATTTTCACAGCTATGCCCAGATATTATGATATTATAATATGAGACTGTTAATTTCGTGCTCATTATTATGCATAATTAAATGCGTCTGTACCAAATAAATAAATACCAATAAACATTGACATTTTTCTGTTGTGTCAGACTGTAAATCTGCTTCCTGGGATACAAACAAATATATGTTTGTACAGAAAACAGACTGACCAATCAGAATCAAGTATTCTAGGGAGACATGTAATAATAATGAACAAATCACATACCCCTCAAGAGAGCTTGGACTGAAATGTAAGTTTGTACGTTAGCCCAAGAATAACCATATCAAATGAAGTAACCTCTTTTTCAAATGTATGCCACTTGGTGGCAACAGCAACACATTTTGTAGACAGTGAACAATCTTTGACCCCTCAGTTTAATCAGTTCTGCTTACTGCATAATGCAGTAATCTTACTGCATATAAGCATATAGTCTTATATAGTACATTAATTTAATTACTTTCACAAGTAGGCAGAAAAAAACCCCCAGATATAAAATATCGTCTTGCTTCAATATGCAATTCTCTTGTGGTCCAGATGTTATGTCCAGATTGTGGTTCATTCTACATACATACATACAAAACGTTTGGTAAAGTAAACTAAACGTTTATTGGAGTACGTTTTAAAAGACAATACTATTTAAGTGTTAAAATTTGATGTTTAATTCAATGTGTTTCTTTAATGATTTGTGAAATTGATGAAAATTGTTTCAAAGGCATTTTTCCATGTACTTGTGAGATATACTATAGCCTACTAAGAATGGAATTAAATTAGAAAAAAACATTTCAGATTCTGTACAATTTCCTTAATAAAATAAAAATAAAAAAACACATTTGTGACAATGATCATGCGAGTTCATGCATGAAGCGTGAGTGTTCCTGTCATTAAAGGCACAATATGTAAGATATTTGAATTAAAATATTCAAAAACCACTAGAACAGTGTTACATATTTTGTTGACTTGTTGTACACTTGTTGTACTTACATTATCCCAGATGTTTCCAAGATTTTTTAAATCCAGAGAAGCCATTAGTGATGTCATACCTGCCTTACCCTCGATTTCCATAGAAACCATGTAAACACCAAAGACGAAAGAGAACAACTATTTGGATACATTTATAGACATCTTTTCATAAGACAGCATTTTCTCCATCATACAACGTTTAAAATGAATGACATGCCATTTAGCAACACAAGCCATCCAGCATTTATTAATATGATTTTCTAATATCGATCTAGCTTACTGCAGTGTGCAGTAACAAGTGTCTCATAGAAGCCACTGAGCGAACGCACAGTGTAATGTTATAACATAGTTTTCAATACACTCAAATGTATCTAATACGTTAAAACAGTGCTGCGCTACCCAACATATACGCTTGACCGGAAGAAATGGAACCGGCAACTGTAGCATAATAAAAGTTCTGCTGCTGTCGAGCCGTGTGTCATTAGCAGTCGCTCTAGCAGCCTCGTTGCGCTCCCACAGCACTCGGCCCTGCTCTGGTTCATACAACAGTAACGTTAATAATCGCACCCATGAATATGATTTCTGCCCGAGTCCCTTCCCGATTCTTTTTCACTGGCTGTGAGGTAAAGACTACAACTCCTAAGTTGCACCATCATTTTTGCACTGTCATGTTTTTACAGTAGCCCTAAACGGACAAACCTATTTAAAGAGCGCTAGTCACTCTCTGCTCTCCCTGATGACAACATTTTTGTCCTGTGTCGCCCCCTGTAGCTTCTAAGTGCCAAAAGGGAGGCGTGAGCAGTGGTTGCAATACACAACCTCACCGCTAGATGCCGCTAAAGTAAACATACTGCACCTTAAAGGCAAAATAGAGACAAAGCAAATACTGACATTCTTAAAGTCATGTTTTTTCCAGTTAAATTCAGAACAGTTATTTAAATTATTATACTGATAGTACAATTTATAATAATAATAATAATACATTTTTTTTTAATGAGATAAATAAAAATTATCATTACATTTTGACCAGGATGTATAATAGCTCTTCACTTTTCAGGCAGAAATTGTTAATGTAACAAACATAATCTCTAGTTATAGATTTTCACAAATTTAATCAACCTCAGATTTACAATCACAACGTAAAATCAGTTTAATATGCTGCTAATGAGAATCTGACTTTTGACATTTCTCTCCCTCTCTTTCATTAACATAAAAAAGTGCTTTATCTGGCAAATGTATCAAATTATTTCCTCGAATACAACCGAATATAGCTTATTTATTAGGCTCAGCGTGATGCAGTGTTCTGTTTGGGGTTGTTTGGTCGTTTGTGCTGCTTATATAAACACCAAGCAAATGATTAAGATTAAATAATATTAATGTCATGGATATCAATGGCCTCTGAAACCATCCTGGAGGACTTTGGCCTTGATTACAGCAAGGCCACATGTAAAAATGACCTTCATTTATGCAAGGTAGAGTGAAAGAGCATCTCTGCTCACTTATAGGCTCACAGTGATTAAAGTAATCCGTTTTCTAAATGTTACTTATATAAACAAAACTTATACTCTGCTACTACCCTGCTACGCTGAAGAGTTTAAGAGTGCTCTTGAGGACAGATTTGTCTTTCTGTTCACTTTTTTGAAAATAATGTGTAATGGTCCCTTAATGAATGCCAGCACCAAAATTTGTTAAATGGACAGAGAAAATGAGAGGCGTAAAAAGAGGAATACAAATGAAGTAATATGTAAGGCTAGTGCCTTATGAACAGCCTAAGCTATATGTGTCATGTAAGTGGATAATAAACCTAAAGGATTATTAGGAACACCATACTAATACTGTGTTTGACCCCCTTTCACCTTCAGAACTGCCTTAATTCTACATGGCATTGATTCAACAAGGTGCTGAAAGCATTCTTTAGAAATTTTGGCCCATATTAATAGGATAGCATCTTGCAGTTGTGGGATGCACATCCAGGGCACGAAGCTCCCATTCCACCACATCCCAAAGATGCTCTATTGGGTTGAGATCTGGTGACTATGGGGGCCATTTTAGTACAGTGAACTCATTGTCATGTTCAAGGAACCAATTTGAAACGATTCGAGCTTTGTGACATGGTACATTATCCTGCTGGAAGTAGCCATCAGAGGATGGGTACATGGTGGTCATAAAGGGATGGACATGGTCAGAAACAATGCTCAGGTAGGCCGTGGCATTTAAACAACGCCCAATTACCACTAAGGGGCCTAAAGTGTGCCAAGAAAACATCCCCCACACCATTACACCACCACCACCAGCCTTCACAGTGGTAACAAGGCATGATGGATCCATGTTCTCATTCTGTTTATGCCAAATTCTGACTCTACCATCTGAATGTCTCAACAGAAATTGAGACTCATCAGACCAGGCAACATTTTTCCAGTCTTCAACTGTCCAATTTTGGTTAGCTTGTGCAAATTGTAGCCTCTTTTCCTATTTGTAGTAGAGATGAGTGGTACCCGGTGGGGTCTTCTGTTGTAGCCCATCCGCCTCAAGGTTGTTGCTGTTGTGGCTTCACAAATGCTTGCTGCATACCTCGGTTGTAACGAGTGGTTATTTCAGTCAAAGTTGCTCTTCTATCAGCTTGAATCAGTCGGCCCATTCTCCTCTGACCTCTAGCATAAACAAGGCATTTTCGCCCACAGGACTGCTGCATAATGGATGTTTTTCCCTTTTCACACCATTCTTTGTAAACCCTAGAAATGGTTGTGCGTGGAAATCCCAGTAACTGAGCAGATTGTGAAATACTCAGACCAGCCTGTCTGGCACCAACAACCACGCCACGCTCAAAATTGCTTAAATCACCTTTCTTTCCCATTCTGACATTCAGTTTGGATGTCCAAATTATCCTTTATGTGAGTGTATAAACTAGGTACTGACCCATCTTTCAAAAGCATGTGTTTTGCGAATCCCATGTTGAATTCTGAGATTTGAGAAGCAGTCATCAGTAAAATGACGTTTAAAGGTGGGGTAAGTGGTATTTAAAAAATGCTTTAGAAAAGTGCTCAGGACGAGTACCAAAATAAACGTATAGCCAATCAGCAGTAAGGGGAATGTCTACTAATGACAGGCAGAAAAGAGCGCTCAGTGCACATCAGTCGATTCTCTCATTTGGGACACAGTAACTTTATTTATCATGCACTTTTGACTTCAGAACTTTGTAGATTGTTTATATTCACAAACAGCTGTATTACACCCTGCATGAAAGGGAATATTAGAAAAATCACAAGGGGTGCTTTAACAACACCAAGTGAGAAAGTTATTTCTGGGGGGAAAGCAAGTTCTTTGCTTGCTTTCAGTAAACAAAAACTCCATTACCTGTTTAAAAAGTTGTGAGTTGTGAAAATTACATGATCCAGAACCTTTATAGTGTGTGTCTATCCCTCACAGCCTCATTTTCATCCATGTTAAATTCAATATGGCGTCTACTAATGTCTTTTGAGTCATAAGGACTGTAAATTAGAAATTGAGGCATCAATGTGCCATAATGTGAATAAATGTGTGTGGTGGCAAGATTGTTCAGACAGATTTATGTGTTTTTATGTGTTTATTTATCATCTGTAGATTTAGAGCTTCTAAATAAAGTGCTAGACGTAGCACTACACTGAGCTCAATAGGCTACTCTTATTCTGCTTCCATGTGTGGAACGTAAATGGGTCAAAGATAAATCATCCAGGGCTAGTTTTGGAAAGTTATCTAGCCACTAGCCAATATGTGTTAAACAATGGTGTATATAATTAATGGGGTTTTTTATAGTGTGTAACTAATTATTTGTGTCCAAGCATTTAACTTTAATGTGTCTGTCTGAATTAAATTATTAAATGAACATGACCATTGTGATATTTCATTCAGAATGCTGTTATGTTGAAGGGAGAGTTTTAATTACACAGTTAATTGAGTTGAATTACAATTTTAAATGTCACTAATTAGAAATGGCTGGCCACAAGCATATAATTTCGAGCTAATGCTAATATAGTGCTATTAGTTTGGTAACATGCTAATATAAGGTTTTATATGTGACTTTTTTGTAGTAATTAAGTAGTAATTCATACTTTTATTCAGCAAGGACAGTAAAGTGATTTGCTGTGTTATTGTCAGAGATCAGCCAGGTCCACTGTCACCCAATCACAGCGTTCGGCATCACCGAAGTTCTAATCACCTGCATCTGCACCTCATCTCCTCATCACCACAGACTCATATAAGCACACACCTCACACTGTCACTTTGTCTGGTCTCGTTAGAACAAGGCTATTCAAATCTTACCCTGGAGGGCCAATGCACTGCAGATTTTAGCTCCAACCCTGATCTAACATGCTAATCAATGTCTTCAGGATCATTAGAAAATGGCAGGTTAGTTTGATTAGGGTTGGAGCTAAACTCTGCGGTGCATTGGCCCTCCAGGGTAAGATTTGAATAGCCCTGCGTTAGAGTAAGGACTCACCTACCTGGTTCCACTTACCTGTCGTCAGCAATTGTTACGTGCCTCCTTCATCTCTCCTCCTTCTCCGTGTCTCCATCGTCTTCCTAGTCATATGTGTCTGTATATCCTATATCCTCTCCATCTCCAAATCTCCATCCAACCTTCATCTCTCTCCCAGTGTGCTCCAACGTCCATCTTCTCTGCCATCCACGGCCTCCTCATCCATCTTCAACGATAAAGACTGTCAGTATTCCTATTCACCATTCATCTATCTGATATACTCACCATCCAGTCATCATTAAGTTCTGCTGTCAATAAAACTCTGTTATTAATATCTTCCTTGTTGTAAATGTCTGTTCCGTAAACAGTTATATTTTTATTTCAAATAAATGTTGTTCTGTTGAATTTTCTATTTATCAAAGAAGCTTGATAAAATGTATCACAATTCCACATAATGTATTCCTCAAAAATATTAAGCAGCACAACTGTTTTCAGCATTGATGGTAATAATAAATGTTTCTTGAGCATCAAATAATCATATTAGAAAGATTTCTAAGGATCATGTGACTCGACCACAGGAATAAACTATATTTTAATATATATATATATATATATATATATATATATATATATATATATATATATATATATATATATATATATATATATATATACAGGAATAAACTTTACCACCACAGGAATAAACTATATTTTAATATATATATATATATATATATATATATATATATATATATATATATATATATATATATATATATATATATATATATATTCAGTGCATTCATGTATTATTTACAGACATTATCAGATCCTTTTGACTATATTCCTTTTGTTCATTGCCATTCTCATAAAAAGACTTGTATCACTGCACAAAAAAAGAAAAAATATGTTAGTTTCATGTGAAAGCTAACGACAAAAAACATAGCTTAAGAACTGTAAGACTGGACCTCCAAAATGCATTGAGGGGCTTTATAGTGATAAACTATCTTGCTGGTTAGAGCATCACAAAACCTTTTTCAGTTAATGCACACTGCACTTGGTGTTTATAGTCCAGTGAGGAAATCCGTCCAAACCACTATCCGTTATCAGGCAGTGGAATGCTTCCATCTTAATGGCTTTAGATTAATGGAGCCCGCAGAGACTGCCAATGGACAGGGAGCTGCACTTTGAGTTCTAGCTCCTAAAAAGCACAGATCCAGAGTGGACATAAATCATGGCTACCTGTTGGGGTGACAATAAAGTAGCTAAGCATATAATTCTAAACAAAAATCATGTGGAAATGAGCGAGACACCCACTTTTCTGAGGTTCGCAACCTCAAACCATTATTGCAAGTAAAATGCTAGATGAACAATATTTTTTTTCTGTATCCTTTATAAGGAGAGGCCATTAGAATAGGCTACTTGCAAAGACAAGTGTACATGAAATGAGCCCATGCTATTGCTGATACACTTGCAGAATATTAGTAGTCTCATCACATTTGCCTCTCTTGCACAGACATTAACATTTGAGCAGTCTCTTTTAGATTCTCGCTTGAAACTTTTGAAGTAATAAATTATGCCTCAAGTTAATTGAATGAGCATTTCAGCCGCACTAATAGCAAACGCCTGCAATCCACATTCTAAGTGACAAGAAAAGGGCTGTTATTAATTTATATTAGGGTGACCAAACGTCCTGTTTTCCCAGGACATGTCCTGTTTTCAAGTCCTGTCCTGGCCATCCTGGCTGTTTTTTATAAAGTGATGAAAATGTCCTGGTATTCATAATTTTCCATTGGCCGATTAAATTGCTGAGACGAGTGTCCTGGTTTTCGGTAATCAAAATATGGTCACGCTAATTTATATGCTTGATACTGGGTGCAACGGATTGCAGTTTGATCTGTGATGGATCAGCACGACCCCACATGTGATTTGTGGATTATTTGCTAAGTTTACCCAACAACGTGTGTCAAACCGCCAAACTGCTGAAATCACATGACTTTTGGCACTCCGATCCGCTGATTCGATTTGCTGATTCATAACGCTCCGAAGCTTCAGGGAGTAGTGTTTTGAAATTGGCCATCCATCACTATATAAGTTGTTATTTATTTTTTCTGCCCACAAAAACTCGTCGCTTCATAAAATGATTGTAGAACCACTGTAGTGAGATGGACTTTGTAACGACGTCTTTAGTACCTTTAATGGGTCTTGAGAGAGGAAATGACATTGTTGTCAATGGAGGCCTTTCTGAGCCATCGGATTTCAACAAAAATATCTTAATTTGTGTTCCGAAGATGAACAAAGGTCTTACAGGTGTCGAACGACATGAGGGTAAGTAATTAATTTTTGGGTGAACTAACCCTTTAAGTGAACGTAAACAGTAGAGAAAGAAACCAGATGTGTGTCAGTATATTCAGTCAGTGAATTTGGTCTTAAAGTGACAGCAGCCTAATATTCCTGCTGCTGTCTGACTACTTTAATAATACAAAAAATACAGATTTAACAAAAATTAATCCATTTTTAATTTAACCTCTTAACCAGCCCCCCACTTTTGAAAATGTTCTGAAAACGACATACCCAAATGAATATGTCTGCAGCTCTTAAACCCTATGGTCTATATTCATAAATCTGGTCTTATTTTAAACTAGACACTTCAAATAGTGTTACCCAAGAGTCATAATAGCTCAAAGTTGTATATGAACAGAGTAATATACATGTAAATATACATGTAAGTGACTCACATTTTTTTATTATTTATTATTCACTTAGGGAAAAAATTATGAGGTTTTAATGTTGAGGTCCTGAAACTAACCATAATATAAAACTGAATGTCTGATCATGTTTTGATTCAAATTTGAGGATGATTTTCTCAAAAATGTAGCTTCTGTAAGCTTTTATATCAAGAAAAGACTAGGCGTCCTTTCCAAAAGGCCTTTTATATTAGAACATTTGTAATTGTAAAGAGTAGTTTTTTATTCAATAAAATCTGCAATAAACTGCTGATTATGATTAATTTACAGTTACTGAAAAACTAAATGAACTATTTACAGAATTTTTAAAGTGTAAAAAACTCATTTAGTTGATAAAAACAGTCTGTCATAGAGTCTCCACTGTAGTATTATCTCATTATCTCACAGGCAGGCGCCCGGCTGCTATGGAGACGGTGACTAGAGGCATATTCACCAATAATGCTTACAAACACAACGTAAGATAATGCCTTGTGATTAGTTACTACGTCCGTCAATCAAACCTTTGCAGGCAAGGCATTGGCTAGGCATTGATTGCCTTTATCCAACGAAAACGACGCGCGCTTTGATTGACAGATGGCGGAGCAAATAATGCGCCAACTCTGTATAATGACTCGTCAGAAAGCCTGTGATTGAAGCAGAGAGACCTGGGAGGGTTTAACGTGACAGGAATAGTCCACAGCACAGGGGAGATCGGATATTTCATTGAAAATGGACACGATTGATTACTCTAACTCAAAACGCTCATGCAAACAAAGGAGTATTTTTTGTTTTTTTCCTTATTTTTTCGTTGTTTTGGATTAAAAAGTGGGATGCATTTTGAAGAGTGGACTCTTACACGGACATGTATGCTGTTGTTTTTTGGATTCGTCCGATCTGATCTGCACGATAGGAGATGAAAGATGAGTACTGCGTTCATTATGCTAATGTTTAAATAGCTAGTGCTTCAGCATTTCATTTAACCCTTTCCTCTCTGGTGTATTTATTGCAAAAACGAGTTCAGAACATGAATCTCGAGTGTTTTAGCTTTCAAATGATGCATAGTTTGTGATGGTTGATTGAATAGTTTGTATAAAACAAAAGTGAATAAAAGTAGAGACACGCCCACTTACGTCAACCCCACATAAGAATATGTAAGATTTTTGGATAAAAATATCAAAAAAACACTAGAACAATATTATATATTTTGTTGACTTTTGTAGCCTACTTACATTGTCCTAAATGTTTCCAAGAATGTTTAAATCCAGAGAAATAAGCAATTTTAATTAGGACACAGATTGCCGCTGTACGTCACCCATCAATGACATCATATCCGCATTACCCGGGATTTCCATGAAAACACCAAAGACGCTTTGGTGAGCAACTGTTTGGATACATTCACCAACAGAAAATAAATCATTGTTTTATAGCTCAACACAGTTGGTCTTATTGTTTAAATCTTTTTTTCTTGATTTGCCGCGGGTACCATGTTTTACCATGCCTTATATCGAAGCACAACAACTCCCATGATTCAACTCCCATGATTCCGCAAAATCAAGGTGTCCTCAAGCTACTCCTCTGTTTTTAATATTGAAAATATTCTCGAAAATTACATATTGTGCCTTTAATTAATAAACGTAAAGCAAAGTTACAAAGTTGCCCCCGATTCATCGATTCATTGTTGATGAGCTTCTGGAAACAATAATAAAACAAAAACGAAGCCATGCGTCATGGGTCTGCATAATGCCGGTCCTGCTGTTGAAGTAATGGTTATCAAATCAAAGCTCACTAAGGCTCAGCAAGTGTAATTATACCTCATGATGAGTTACCCTGCTGCCATCAGTCATGCTGAGAAGTCTAGCATACCCTAAATCCAGACTTAATTTGTTTATTAAAAATCTAGTTACAAAAAATCATTATGGTACTAGTCAGAAATAATCTAATAGGATGGTCATTAACTAAAGGGCTCAGGTCAACATTGAGTTTTAATAGCTTGAGCTTAATAACATCTACTGTGAAGAGAAATCACAATTCATGCATAGGTGGTTGCAAAAGTCTGTAGGATGTCCAGTGGCGTAAAGGTATAAACAAAAAGACAAAAGCCATCCAGGCCACAAGCCTTTCAGCCTGTTATTTAAACCCTGCGGTAAGGTCATAAAAAATAGATCACTATAAAAAAGGGGGGTTTGAAAATGAGTGGATGCCAAGCATGTGGAACTGGAATCTCACTGTTTTTAACAGACAACAAATCATAAAATTTGCCATTGCATTCCTCATTGAATATACATGGTCTTAATATACTTGTTTTAACATGTTTTACTGTCTGGTATAGGGAAAATCACAACAGAGACAGCACAATCCTGTCACCTTCCTCAGTCAGGCTTTCTCCTTGCCTGTTTTCAAATGGTTTTCTATCATTTCTAGTCAGGTACAGAATATAGTAGCCTATCCATAAAAAGTCAGATGGGGATTTTGCACGACAACAGCAAACATGTTAACGCAATGAAAAGAGACTTACTTGCTTAAGACTTATGTTCTGCATGCTTACAGATGTGCAAGCCGTTATTTAAACAGACTGTGTCTGTCACAAGATGTATTTGTCCAATCAATGTTATTGATCTCATAAATATGCAAATTAGATGCTAACTCAGAGTTTACTAATGTACAGTGTGATGAACATATGTGTCACAGAATATTGAGCTTGATCAAGAGTAAATTAATGCAACATAAAGTTTTCTTTACACTCATCCAGACGTCAAAACGAAGGCTTTTCTTCTAGCCATTAATCACCTTACAGCAAGCCCATTTTTTGCTTCTCCAGGAGGTCAGCGTGGAAACCAGGAACCCAGAAGAAAAAGGTTTTAAAGCTTACGGTATGCTTTTAACTTCAAGACAATCAATTCCTCTTTGTTGGATCCATGCAATTAATTAATAACATAGCAAGTAAACCCAATTTATGGTGACTTTGCAAAAAATATAAACACTTATATAAAGGAGCCAAAAAATTTAGCTTTCAGACCTTGGCTATAATTTTGCATACAGCTGACTCTTGTAAATGGCTGACACGCATGAGAAATTTGGAGAGATGTGTGACCTCTGCTTAGTATCTAGAAGGCTGTGCATTGGTGGCGACTGTGGACTGTCGTGCTGCAGAGTGTAATTCATCTTAACATACTCTTTCAGAGGTTAATCAGGTTGAGTTAGACCGTGACTGATAAATGATGCAACACTCTACCTATTTTAACAGTCCTGCGGATCAATGCAATCGATGGCGAGAGTAATGCGGGGAGATAGTTTGGATGGGTGCCTTTGAACATGTCCCCTGTGCGACACATGCAATGAACCTCCATTCAGAAGGAAAATGAAATAAGTCACACTGAGCTGTGTGATGCTCAAGAGCAAGCCAGTGGTTGATTTGAACATGGACTTCGAATTCAAAACAGAAACTCGGATTTATGCGAAATTATCTCTGAATCAAAGCTGTATTTGTATTTATGTAACAGAGAAATGAATTAGTATGTTGTTCACACGGCGGCCATATTTGCAATGCCTCCGGGCAGCGATTTCGAGCATTCAAGACCAAGTCCCTTCTACTTGAATGGGAGAATCCTAAAATCTCAAAAACTGTGCAATGATTTTACCAACTGATGATTGGCTTTTTTAAGGTAGTACATATTCTGACATATTGCCCTGTAAATTTGTCCAAAACCGCTTCCTATTTCATATAGTGCACTATATTGAGTGTCAGTAATTTTGTAGCTGTGTCCAAATTCTTAGTGATCAACATCCTTCCCTACATTACCCACAATGCACTCTGATTTCAAGTGCACATACAATTTGCCAATGGACTATTTCCCATATTGCAACGCGAGACAGAAATTAAAGGTCCCTTTTTTCATGTGTTTTTGAAGCTTTAATTGTGTTTACAGTGTGAAATATAACATGTTTTCATGTTTCGCGTGTAAAAAACAGTATTTTTCACACAATTTACTTATCTGTATACCGCTGTCTTCTCTGTCCTAAAAACGGCCTGATGATTTCCTTGTTCTATGATTGTGACCGGTTCCCGTGTTGTGATTCGACTGCAGCTTAGCGCACGTTGCCCGGAAAGGTCACGCCTCTTACCATAACGGGGAGATGCGCTCAATGTTATTGTAGACATGGTGACAAACACACTCTACAAACGCAACACTTCCTCTTCTCCACGTGGGAGAGCAACAAGACCATGCCCCCCTTTTTTGCATATTCTTGTGGCCGGAGGTTAGTCAACAAACTGTTCTATTGATGTCATTAAAGCAGGAAGTACAGGGATGTAGTACATACCGGACGTTCGCTGTAGGCTTTGAAAGGGAACGTCTGTTAAATAAAATATCTCTCTTGGCATTGAACTTTGAGCTTTATAATTTATTTATGCTCTAACAGCAACATTACACACTAACTAAAGTTTGAAAAATGGGATCGAAGCATCCTGGGCCTCCATAACACCTCAGCAGTGCCACAGGCTGATTGCCTCCATGCCACACCGCATTGAAGCAGTCATTTCTGCAAAAGGATTCCCCACCAAGTATTGAGTGCATAACTGAACATAATTATTTGAAGGTTGACTTTTTTTAAAAATTAAAAACACTTTTCTTTTATTGGTCGGATGAAATATGCAAATTTTTTGAGAATTTTGGGTTTTCATGAGCTGTATGCCAAAATCATCAGTATTAAAACAATAAAAGACCTGAAATATTTCAGTTGGTGTACAATGAATCTAAAATATATGAAAGTAAAATTTTTATCATTACATTATGGAAAATAATGAACTTTTATCACAATATGCAAATGTTTTGAGAAGGACCTGTATATCAATGGTACTAAACACTTATAGTTGTTTTCTTGTGTATTCTCAGGTATAATGTCATGCGCTGTTTGTTTGATGTCATTTTCTTCTGTGCATGTTCTTTAAAAAGGAAAGAAATCGAGCTCATCTTCATTTAAAAGCTGAAGTACTGCTCGTTAAAAGAGTTTAAGTCTAAGTGATTGGCAGTTTTGTGACCGGATGAGCAGTGTTTTATTTCTATTTGGTGTTTTCTCATGTATTTTTTGTAAACACACTGCAGATGAGCCCAAATCTACCATCTTTGTGTGATCCTTCGGGGGAAAACTAAGTGAAAGAACCAAAGGGGTTACATGTATACATCCAGACAATTAAAAAAGGCAACATATCATACATCCAGTCTTTGCATTAAGCTGGCTTCTTAAGCAGTTTAAAATGAGCAGACAAACAGCCCAAAGCGAGGGTAGTCCTTTCATGTCCTTCCTCTCTTCTCCCTCCAGACAGCTGCTACAGGCTCTTCGATTGGCAACAGCTGGTGAATAGGGCCATGACCACCTTCATCACGGAAACAACCATGCATAACCCTGATCCAGAAGCTGGCTGGGAGCCTGACAAAGTCATGCCACACAGATCTATCTGATTCTTTAGACATTTATTTATACCCTGACACCACTGCTGAGGTGAGTTGGATTGTGACTGAAACAGACAAAAAAATGCAGCATGGGTCTCTATGGCACCCCATCCATTTTCCAAACTGTAGTGTCCTTTGTAGGGTTGTAGGGATACAGGAGCCTACCCTAGCGTCTTGGGCCATAGGCAAGGAAGCAGCAAAAATAAATTAACATGACTTTCAGAATGTATTAGATTAGTTTCTCTTTCGCTTTAACTGTAGCAGCCGGTGCACAAACTCCACAAATTTGTGTAAAAACCTGATGATCATGTTCTCAAGCATCAAAGAGCATCTTGAGCTTTATTGTCACATCATGTGTAAATCATTGTCAAAAATGTGCTTTAATCAGAGGCCTATATAGTTAGTGCAGATTCATTTTGTCAATGCTTCATTGATTTACAGTTTTCAAAGATTTGAATCCGAGATGTTCAATGCATTGTAAGAGATTGAACCTTACTCTAAATACCAAAGCTATTATTCAAAATAATATATACAATTAGAATTTTTTAATAATAAGTAAACTGTGTTTGCCCTTTTTAAAACTCACCCTTTGGCACTGCCAGGGCTTAAAGGTGCAGTGTGTTGTATTTATGAGGATCTACTGACAGAAATGCAATATAATATACATAACTATGTTTTCAGTGGTATATAAACCCTTACATAATGAACCGTTATGTTTAAATTACCTTAGAATGAGGCATTTCGATCTACATACACCGTGGGTCCCCTTACAGTGGTCACCATTTTGCGCCGTCATGTTTCTACAGTAGCCCTAAACGGACAAACTGCTCTACAGAGCGCTAGCTACTCTCTGCTGTCTCAGACGATGACATCTTCGTCCCGTGTAGCTTCTGGAGGGCCAGGCTCAGTGGCTCCAGTGCATCATCGTCAGTTATGATAGTGTTAGTGGAGGGCCAGGCTCAGTGGCTCCAGAGCATCATCGTCAGTTATGATAGTGTTAGAGGAGGGGCCAGGCTCAGTGGCTCCAGTGGATCATCGTCAGTTATGATAGTGTTAGAGGAGGGGCCAGGCTCAGTGGCTCCAGTGCGTCATCGTCAGTTATGATAGTGTTAGTGGAGGGCCATGCTCAGTGGCTCCAGTGCGTCATCGTCAGTTATGATAGTGTTAGAGGAGGGGCCAGGCTCAGTGGCTCCAGTGCATCATCGTCAGTTATGATAGTGTTAGAGGAGGGCCAGGCTCAGTGGCTCCAGTGCATCAGCGTCAGTTATGATAGTGTTAGTGGAGGGCCAGGCTCAGTGGCTCCAGTGCGTCATCGTCAGTTATGATAGTGTTAGAGGAGGGCCAGGCTCAGTGGCTCCAGTGCATCAGCGTCAGTTATGATAGTGTTAGAGGAGGGGCCAGGCTCAGTGGCTCCAGTTCATCATCGTCAGTTATGATAGTGTTAGAGGAGGGGCCAGGCTCAGTGGCTCCAGTGCATCAGCGTCAGTTATGATAGTGTTAGTGGAGGGGCCAGGCTCAGTGGCTCCAGTGCATCATCGTCAGTTATGATAGTGTTAGGAGGGGCCAGGCTCAGTGGCTCCAGTTCATCATCGTCAGTTATGATAGTGTTAGAGGAGGGGCCAGGCTCAGTGGCTCCAGTGCATCATCGTCAGTTATGATAGTGTTAGTGGAGGGCCAGGCTCAGTGGCTCCAGTGCGTCATCGTCAGTTATGATAGTGTTAGAGGAGGCCAGGCTCAGTGGCTCCAGTGCATCATCGTCAGTTATGATAGTGTTAGAGGAGGGGCCAGGCTCAGTGGCTCCAGTGCATCATCGTCAGTTATGATAGTGTTAGAGAAGGGGCCAGGCTCAGTGGCTCCAGTGCATCATCGTCAGTTATGATAGTGTTAGGAGGGGCCAGGCTCAGTGGCTCCAGTGCATCATCGTCAGTTATGATAGTGTTAGTGGAGGGCCAGGCTCAGTGGCTCCAGTGCGTCATCGTCAGTTATGATAGTGTTAGAGGAGGGGCCAGGCTCAGTGGCTCCAGTGCATCATCGTCAGTTATGATAGTGTTAGAGGAGGGCCAGGCTCAGTGGCTCCAGTGCGTCATCGTCAGTTATGATAGTGTTAGAGGAGGGCCAGGCTCAGTGGCTCCAGTGCATCATCGTCAGTTATGATAGTGTTAGTGGAGGGCCAGGCTCAGTGGCTCCAGTGCATCATCGTCAGTTATGATAGTGTTAGAGGAGGGGCCAGGCTCAGTGGCTCCAGTGCATCATCGTCAGTTATGATAGTGTTAGAGAAGGCCAGGCTCAGTGGCTCCAGTGCATCATCGTCAGTTATGATAGTGTTAGTGGAGGGCCAGGCTCAGTGGCTCCAGTGCGTCATCGTCAGTTATGATAGTGTTAGTGGAGGGCCAGGCTCAGTGGCTCCAGTGCGTCATCGTCAGTTATGATAGTGTTAGAGGAGGCCAGGCTCAGTGGCTCCAGTGCGTCATCGTCAGTTATGATAGTGTTAGAGGAGGGGCCAGGCTCAGTGGCTCCAGTGCATCATCGTCAGTTATGATAGTGTTAGTGGAGGCCAGGCTCAGTGGCTCCAGTGCATCATCGTCAGTTATGATAGTGTTAGTGGAGGGGCCAGGCTCAGTGGCTCCAGTGCATCATCGTCAGTTATGATAGTGTTAGTGGAGGGGCCAGGCTCAGTGGCTCCAGTGCGTCATCGTCAGTTATGGTAGTGTTAGAGGAGGGGCCAGGCTCATTGGCTCCAGTGCGTCATCAGCAGTTATGATAGTGTTAGGGGAGAGGCCAGGCTCAGACAAAGACACTGAACTGTTTATAGTCATAAAGGGAAAACACACCAGGCTTGGTCTCTGTTGAAGTTTTTCTTTTTCATTGAGAAAAGCAAGAAACTGTATCAAACTGTTAGAGCCTAGGAACACATGAAGAGCATTCAGAGTTTAGTCAAATCTTTGTAGTGACATAACTCCCATTGAGAGGAAGGGATCTCCAATTCAAAGCCATAGCTGCTAAATGCTTCAAAATCAGAGCTCTGACTCTCAAAATGGGGTTAAACTGGCCAAAATAATAACTAATTCCTCAATGTCTACAGCTGAGTATTTTAAAGCTAATCCAAACTCCTCAGATTCCACTGCTCTTGATCAAAAGCTGGTGGACCATTATTCTCCACTTTATCTGCTGGGCACGAGCTGTTTCAGATTCTGCCCTTGAGATATATGGGATGTATGGCAGGACCAGATTCCAAACACTGAGCCTCAGAAAGCTGTGCCACTAATAGGATTCCAGGCTTATACCGACAATAATATTTGGAAAAAACTGTGCCCTATAAGGCATTCTTTTTCAAATTCATGAATAACATTATACGAGATGTTTATTTCATAATACACTCAAAGTGTATTATGAAATTTTTTCTCAAGTTTTACATTGCCCTTCAAGTATTTCATGCATGTGCATATTTAAATGAAGTTTACTGCTTCACAGCAGACGCTAAACATTTTGCTACACTGAATTCACAGTGCATATCGATTTATGCACCGTTTCTTCCACAGCCATCTGGGGAAAAAAATGTATAATGTATAAAAATATTTATGAGGGCAGGATTGGCAATCTTCAATTTGTGAGGGATGGTTTCCCTTGACCTTTGACATATCAAGCATATTCATTCGCAAGGACAGAATATTTTGAGGTAAGATGAGATTGTTGAATCAAATTAAATTAAATGAGTAATTTATTAGTGATATCATAAGTTTTCCCTATTTAGATACTCTTTAAAGGAGGAAACAGGTTTCCATATACGTCATCAGGTAAATTCAACCCAGGCTCATTGGAAAAATGTTTGTTGGTTGTTTTATGTATTGCAGCAGTTTGGTAATTAAATAACCAGTGAGTGGTGCTAACAGAGAAATGCTATTGTGTTTGAAATTAAGTTACCACCCCAAACAAATCCTAACCGATAGTGTTATCAAAAGCAAATGTGAGATAAATACATTAGCCATTTTACAAGTTTTTGAGCTCTTTGAACTGATTTCATGGGACTCGTACAGTGCTGTACCGGAACAGGTTTACTACATCAGAAAAGTATCCTAATTTGCATAAAAATGAATAAAAGTTTTTGGTGTTTTAATGCTACTAGTAAAATCTTTAAAATCACACTGGGAAAATAACAAAATAGCAAATGAAAAAGCTCCTGTAACTGAATGTAGAAATACCAATATCTCAAGAAGTATTGCCAGACTCATATTTCAAATAAGCAATAAATTCTGACACGAATGGTATCATAAACGTTGTTTCTTACAATTAAGTAACTGTATGCTCTGTCATTGCATATATATACGGATAGGCCTATGATAACGGTGATAACAGGATGCATTAACATTTTAATTTAGGAGCGTTAATTGAGTGTATTTTTAATAGAGAATCTTATTGACTCTTAGCACTATGAAATGCACAAATAATGACCCTTTTATATTTAATAACCTAAGCTAAATTGTTCATTCCATGCAGCGGCTGTGTTTCTGAAAAACTAATGTATGGATGGGAGCTTCTTGTCATGTATTTGTATGATATATGTGTATGTATGTGAAAGGAGACATATCAGCTCTATTCAGGCTCTCTTTAACAATAGATAAATGAGTTGCAAAGTTGCCTGTGCTGCACTGTGTCCATTTTTCTTCTTTTGACACATTTTTTGCCTTGCCTGGCATAATAAATTGCTCAAGCTGATATCTAATGAGGTGTGGGATAGGCCTCATAGGGTACAGTATGTACTGAAGAGTAACGTTCAGCTCTGATACAAAGACTGCACTTTCACATCTGCCTCATTGGGGAACCTTGTTAATGTGCACTTACAAAGGGCATGTCCCCACTATTCACATCATTTTATTTAATTCATCCACCAGGTCTGACTATGACTCAAAGTGAACCTTCCTTGACTATTACTCTCTGCGAGCCTTTGAAAGACTTCAGCCATGAGCAAGTAAGACTTCAGCCATGAGCAAGTATACTTTACTAAAATAAAAATGACGGACACGGATGTGTCAAAGGAGATGGTAGATGAAAGAAATTTGAGGACTTTTAGGCATTAAAAAATCACATGAGTGAGTCCAACAATCCACAGTCTCCATTAGAGGAATGAAAACTGTACTATCAGTGAATTTTAAGGGAATGCATTTCATTCATAAGTGTCAAATAAGAATCCGTTGCTCTTTTGGTGCCATCCATTCCATAGTGAGTAAGAAATGTGAATTGAGAATTTAGCAACTACTGTCATTATTCCTCAATGCACATAAGCAGAGAATATATTTCCAGCATTTTGCCTGCTAGCTAAAAGTCTAAAATATATATGTATACTCTGATCAGGCATAACATTGACCTAATATTGTGTTGGTCCCCCTATTACTGCCAAAACAGCCCTGACCCGAATATTTTTATTATTTTAAGATGAATGTTTTTAATCAACATATTTAAGGACGTTCAGTTTCATGTTTCAATTTAATGTAAATTGTTAAAAAAACAGCCCTGACTCGTCGAGGCATGGACTCCTGTGGTATCTGACAACGAGATGTTAGCAGCAGATCCTTTAAATCCTGTAAGTTGCGAGGTGGGGCCTCCGTGGATCGGACATGTTTGTTCTGCATTCCCCAGAGATGCTCAATTGGATTGAGATCTGGGGAATTTGGAGGCCAAGTCAACACCAAAAAAACTTGTTGTTGTGCTCCTCAAAACATTCCTGAACCATTTTAGCTTTGTGGGAAGGCACATTATCCTGCTGAAAGAGGCCACAGCCACCAGGGAATACCGTTTCCATGAAAGGGTGTACATGGCCTGCAACAATGCTTAGGTAGGTGGTACGTGTCAAAGTAACATACACATAGATGGCAGGACCCAAGGTTTCCCAGCAGAACATTGACCATTTCCCGGCTTGCCTTCTTCCCAAAGTGCATCCTGGTGCCATGTGTTCCCCGGGTAACGATGCACATGCACCCGCCATCCACTTGATGTAAAAGAAAATGTGATTCATCAGACAAGACGACCTTCTTCCATTGCTCCGTGGTCCAGTTCTGATGTGCCCACTGTTGGCGCTAACTGTCATAAGCACATTCACAAGAGACTGGCGTTCCAACGTATACTCTGGAAAATTTGCCCATGATTAAAGGGGTACTTCAGCGCTGGGAAGATGAATCTGTATTTAAACTGGGTCATTAATGTAGTAGACATGTAAAATTATTTTTGAATTTGGTGCCTTCTAGACTGAGAAAACACAGAAAATTTATTTTTGTCTCATGGGGTTGAAAGACAACAATTCCCAGAATGCACTGCTTCACTCTAGGCACGGCTAGTCGGCTACTGGATCACTTGCCCACCGCTTTTATTTTCAGAAAATCAGTTCAGTTAGAGACACTACAATTAAAAACTGAACGTGTCTGTTCGATATAATACGAGTGAACCGATTGAGCGTCACGGCACAAACGCAGCAGGATCGGATTACATTCATCACATGAACGTAGGTAAGCGCAGGATTCACGGTTGCATTCACAGTGCGTGATCAGTCTGGCACGTGTTCAGTTCATGTCTTTGGAAACTTAACTGTCATAGGAAGTTCATTTTAAAAGTTAAAACACTCACTTTTCTCTCCACTGCTCCGTTTACATGAATCTCCGCAGCTGCCCGAGCCGAGTGCTGTGAGTGTGATGTTGAAAACATGTGGAAACAGCGCCCTCTGCTGGCTGTAGTCTTCAGCCTCTGGCCAAAAACTCCTCCGATGATGCAAAATGACGATATTTGCATCATCGGAGGAATTTTTCCAGAAATAAAATACATTATTCTCTCGTCTCAGGGTCATATGAGGGGGGAAAGTACGATAATTTGAATATACTCCTGGGTTTCTACTGATACAAAGCTTAATGCTAATCACTGAAGTATCCCTTTAACTCAAACTCAAGTCATCCTTGGTGTATATGACATTCTTCATTCAGACTAATAAAATCTGAGTCATTATAAAAAAGTCCTGGCTCCAAGCATTATAATGGCAGTGAATTGCAGTTATATGAATAGATGCACTTTTATGGACTTCATAAACGAGGCAACAATTCACTGCCATTATAAAGCTTGGAAGAGCCAGGATGTTTTTTAATTGAACTCCGATTTTATTCGTCTGAAAGAAGAATGTCATATACACCTAGGGTGACTTGAGGGTGAGTAAATCATGGCTAATTTTCATTTTTGGGTGAACTATCCCTTTAAATATTCATTTCCCTGTATACATTTACCTTTCAGATGAATCTGTTTGATTGGGAGACTGCTTTGTCTGTCAGCAGACTTACAAGTAAATACACAGTTCTTAAGGGAACATCTTCCGCCATCTTACCCTACTGACATTTTATATCCTGATTTAGGCCCATCAGACCCCAAGGTAACTTGAATGGGCATAGAATTGTCACCCAAGTGTCAGATTTACAAGCCCACCATCATGACAGCGCCTGCCACCTCAATCAGCTGGACCAGGCCGAGACCTCCCGAGCTGGGCGCTGGAGTTGCCACAGCAGTAATTCATGGCTAATTAAACAGTCCCACTAAAGCCCCTCACAGCCCATTACTCATGTAGCTCTTGACAGTGCGGGGCCTGCACCACACTGACCCAGTGACAGGCAGCAGGGTCGGCCTGGGGCCACCGTGTGTCATGTCAGTCTCCTCTGTGTAAATCCACTAGTTAGGCACAACTATCGACTTCCTGTCAGCTAAGACAAATTTGCGAACACCTCCTCTGATCATCGATCCAGCACTGGCCTAGCACTTTTTGATTCTGAAGAGTTAAGCTTTTTAAAAATCCAATGTTAAGGCATTGTTTGCCTAGAAATGGCTTATATCCGTTAACATCAAGGCAAGCATTCAAGCTGACAATGCATCAAGAATAACTTTTTTGCATTTGATTTATATTTATCTTCCTAAAATGTGTAGTGGGTGTGTAGATTTTTTTTTTTACTGTTAATGTATAAAAATAGTAAAAATGAAGAATCAATGTCTAGTTTTAATTTGTTACATTTAATTTGTTACATTTACGGAGATGTGAGTCAAGACTTGCTTCACACCCTTTCTTATTTAGAACACAAAATAAAATTAAATAAATTACATTAGCAAGCAATGCCCTGTTAATGAACGAAACATTATTTTGGGTTGGAATTTTCTTAAATTTAATTTGATCTACTTGATAAAAAAGGTTTTATTCTCAAGTAACTGACAAATAATCGGTGGCCAGTTGCATAAACACATAGCCACTAAGTCTTAAGAACCAGTCTGATCAACTGGTAAATAATTATTCCAATTTACTTTTTTTTTGTAAGTGACATAAGTTATGACCACCCTTACGTTTATTAAAGTGTGCTATTAGTATACTTATTTTATACTAAAAAATAAGAAAGTATACTTTCAGTCTACTTTTTATGTATTTTATGTACTTTCTGCAGAGTCAATAGCTACAGCCCTCTCCTTCGTGTGGCCTTCAGATTAGCTCAAGAACAGTGCATAAAGAGCTTCATGGAATGGGTTTCCATGGCTGAACAGCTGCATCCAAGCCTTACATCACCAAGTGCAATGCAAAGTGTCGGCTGCATTGGTGTAAAGCACGCCGCCACTAAACTCTAGAGCAGTGGAGACGTGTTCTCTGGAGTGACCAATCACGCTTCTTTGTCTGGCAATCCGATGGACGAGTCTGGGTATGGCGGTTGCCAGGAGAACGGTACTTGCCTGACTGCACTGTGCCAAGTGTAAAGTTTGGTGGACGGGGGATTATGGTGTGGGGTTGTTTTTCAGGGGTCGGGCTTGACCCCTTAGTTCCAGTAAAAGGAGCTCTTAATGCTTCAGCATACCAAGACATTTTGGACAGTTTTATGCTCCCAACTTTGTGGGAACAGTTTGGGGATGGCCCCTTCCTGTTCCATCATGACTACGCACCAGTGCACAAAGCAAGGTCCATAAAGACATGGATGATTGAGTTTAGTGTGGAGAAACTTCCTTTAGGATTCTGACTTTGCCTTGTAAATGTGTCTGTGAACTGCACAATGATTGTGTTAATGACACATTTGAAACCTCAAAGAGCATGTTCTTGCTAGATTAATTTCTAGATGTAGAATATAATTTTCCTCAAATGAATAATAAATCAAAAGGGATTATTCCTAAAAGCAACACTAAATACAGAATAATGTTAAAGATATGCTTGATATGTGATGTTAGATGTTCTTAAATCTAATAACTAAATGTGTTTTATAAAAAAATATGTAGGCCCAAAGGCACAGCTATAGTGGGTAATATGCCAAGGATCTTTTGTCAAAGTCATGCAAATGTCATCATTCACACAAATTCCCAATGAGTTTTAAGTCTCATCTCATTCAGCCCTTCATATAACAAAAAGTTTGAATCACATTAAAAGTTAGAGACAGCACAATGCAACAGAACGGCTGAATGGTGAGTCTAAATGGATTACAGACCGAGACAAAATGTTTTCTGGACAGCTCGATAAACCCAATCAATCTGGAAACATTCAGCACCAAAACGGTCAAGTATTCTCCCCCTTATTCCTGTAGTTTTCCATAAATTATTAGAGTCCCAAAAGAGCCAATTCACATTCAAGGCAAATAAATAGGATAATGTATAATGATCAACAACTGAAATCTGAAGGAAAGCAGTGACTAAACTTCTTCCATGTAAAGCACAAAACACACAACTGGACACATAAACGGTAAAAGCGTATGTTGCTGTCTTAAAAATGATTCTGCTGAATGATTCGCACCAGATGGCAATTACCTCCCCATCTCCAGCTCTCTGCTTCTGAGGCAAATGATGCTTGTTAAAGGAGCATCTGGTCTCATCACAGTTGTGTACAGACACTAGTCACAGATAAACATTCACATTCAAAACAATACTAGAATTCAACTGAAGTAATAAAATAAAAAAAAACTGTAAAAACTATACCCCTGGTATCAGTGCTTGAATTGAGCCTTATGAGGGGTCTACCCATAAATAGCACAATTAAAGAATGAATGGATTAGCATAAATCAAGTCAGATTTTAGATGACCTTCTTTAAATGAATGATTAAATAAAACAAAATGTATTAATAATGTATTAAAAGTATCGAATGTATTAATTAAAAACATTTGTTTGCTGCTATTTTGCAATTTCACTGACCACTGTTTTTGGTGCTATTAACATCAGCATTCATCCTTCATTCATGTTCATTTAAGTTAATTTTAATTTAATTTAAGTTAATCTTAAAGGGTTACTTCAGCACTGGGCAGATGAATCTGTATTTAAACTGGGTCATTTATGTAGTAGAAATGTGAAATTATTTTTGAATTTGGTGCCTTCTAGACTGAGAAAAGACGGAAAATGTATTTTTGTCTCATGGGGATGAAAGACAACAACTCCCAGAATGCACTTGCTTCGCTGCCCTGCGAGGCCACTCTAGGCACGGCTACAGGATTACTGGATCACTTGCCCACCGCGCTCATTTTCATAAAATCAGTTCATTTTGAGACACTACAATTAAAAACCGAACGTGTTTGTTCAATATAATGCGAGTGAGCCGATTGTCACGGCACAAACGCAGCAGGATCGGATTACATTCATCACATGAGCTGAGGTAACCACGGCCGTGGCATAACATCACAGCTCGTGTTCAGTCTGGCTCATTTTCAGTTCATGTCTTTGGAAGCTTAGCTTTCATAAGAATTCGTTTGAAAAGTTTGAAACACTCACTTTGCTCTCCACCGCTCCGTTTACATGAATCTCCGCAGCTGCCCGAGCCGAGCGCTGTGAGTGCGATGTTGAAAACATGCGGAAATAGCGCCTCCTGCTGGCTGTAGTCTTTAGTCTCTGTCCAAAAAATCCTCCAATGACGCAAAATGACGATATTTGCATCATTGGAGGATTTTTTTTCCAGAAATAAAAAACATAATTTTCTCTTCTCGGGTTGATTTAAGGGGGGAAAGTACGATAATTCGAATATACTCCTGGGTTTCTACTGATACAAAGCCATATGCTAATTACTGAAGTAACCCTTAAAGTATAGTTCAAGTATATTTTTTTATTTAGTAAGTATACTAATGTCAATGTAATAGAAGTATACTTGTAAGTGTACTGTTTCAATACTACTTGGGACTAAATTGCTTACTTTTTATAAAAGTATACTTTTAAGTGTAACAGTAGTAAACTTTGAGTACAAAACTAGTTTAAGTTACTAGTTTTTTGTTTGTACTGCAATTACAAGTGAACTTAGGTATACTGATAGTTTACTACTCAAATACTTGTAGCACATTTTTTATTGAAGTGTACTTTCAGTAAACTACTAGTTTTGTAGTTATTTACTGCAAGTATACTTGCAAGTTTTCTTAAAGTGAACAACATCACTCTTGTATTATTTTTGCACTTTAAGTATACAATGTTCCTATTTAGATATACATTTTTATACTTGAATTATACCTTTCTGTACTTTTAACTTTTTTCATTTTAAAAACATTTTATTCTAGCTTCATGTATCCTTTTTTATCAACACTTGAATGTGGGTAAGTTCCAGAAAAAGTTTAAACAAAAAGCTGAGAAAAATCGCATTTTTGTCAAAGACTTTGTCCGATTGGGCTCAGAATGATAATCAGAACACAGATGGTGTAGATTGAGTCCATCAACACCCCCAAAGCTCTTCCTGGGTCGACATTTCATTCAGTAACGTAAGGCAGTTTTGAACTAATATGCTGTTTAATGACATATGAAGTCACAGTTATTAAGTTACAATCATGATATAAATTAACAATTACGATATAAAATTGCAATGGTCGTAAGTCACAATTATGAAAAGTAGCAATTCAGATATACAGAAATAGAAATGACAAATAGACCCAATTGCACAATATAAAGATTGCAATTATTAAAATGTTATGTATTTATTTTATTTATGATATTTTGCACTATTAAATGACCCCGAAATCGTTTTTTCTTTTCTTTTCAGTTCTAGCGATTTTAGTGTCTGTCACTATCACAAGGTCAAAAATATTATTATATTCAATCAAGCATTGTTGTGCAATGCTATGTGCAATTGACGATATTTCCTGTATTTTAATGCCAAATAGGAGAGGTGGAGATGAGAGGGAGAGTGAGATGAAAGAAATGAGATGACTTTGAGCGTAACAGATGTCAGAGTGTCATCATTGTAGAGGGGGTGTGAGAAGCTGCCAGTCTGCGCACATCTCCTGGCATTTAACACATCAGCCGGCCCTAACAGAGTGTGACAAGCCCAGTGCCTCGTGTTTGGGCTGGATATCACTCTCTCCACACACTCCTACTGAAGCTGACACATGAGACAAATGATCTGAGAGAGACACCAAACACAATCTCTCTTCTAACGCCATCGTTTCTGAGGGTTAAAGGCACGCCAGTAGAACAAGAAAGGTTATGAGAAGATAAAAAGGAAAGATTCTGAAAGGAATAGCAACGAGGAGGGATCTAATCATAATATTTACACACATTTTAAAATTTGTGTGAAATATAGCATGCATTACTCTTATCATTAGACACTGTCAAAGGCCTGTTTTCTCTTAGAATGCTTTGAGATATCATTCTAATGAGGTCTTTGATATATAAAGGTCACAGATAAAGGTGTGAAATTTTAATAGTTAGTGGCCTGTAGAAAACTGAAATAGGATTTATTTCCATTCTTGGGTATGCTTGATAAATGAATACAATAATTACTCTAACCAGCTATTATACAAATTGCGATTACATTAACTGAGAACCAAAAGCATTGATGTCATTATCAATCTGACAATATTCATTTTTCACAGTGAGTAGATCAGCATTAGTCCACCAAGAATTTCTGGGAAAATAAAGCTCAGTCACATCATATTGTATCATTATAAAGATGTATCTGCTGTCCCGGCAATCAGAAGCTTTAGGCAAACAATTATTATTCCATACAACCACAGAGCTCGAAAACAAGGCAGACAGTGGCCTTTTCTCAAAGCTATATCAGTCATGGAACCCCAAAGTAATACTGAAATATTTATCCATTTTGAAATGAAATGGGATGGCAGCATGTGGACTAATACTGTTGTCAATGGAATGACAGATTTTCGCAAATGACTTTGTTGTCAATGCAGTTACATTTAGCATCTAAATAATTCACTTGTTCACCTCTGTGTGCATATATTGTTAACCAAACCCATATTTGTTAACCAACCAATTTATATATATATATATATAAATCCCTCTCCACAAGTCTAAAAATACAGATTATTGGTACTTCTGTGAGATATTTGCAATTATATGGAGGATTGTGTCATGACGGGAGGAGCACTGGACTAGAGTAAAAATGTTGCGTTTGATAGCATTTGCCAGCTGAAGAAGTTAATGTACCTTCCTCCTTTCCTCGCATTCTGAAACAAATCCTTACCTCGTGGGTCAAAATGCCATTTGGGACAGGGCATTACACTTGTTTTTGCTTCTTCTTCACCTGTTGAGCCGGAGATTCTTTCAAAAGATGTTATAGCACCACCTTCCCTATAACAGTGAAAACATGGATAGCCAGAAAATTCAGTCAATGGTCAAGAGTAAAGTATTTAAAGGTGCACTGTATACATTTTAGCGGCATCTAGTGGTGAGGTTGCGAACTGCAACCACTCACCCCTCCCTTTCGAAGCATATAGAGAAGCTACGGTGGCCAACACAGGACAAAGATGTCGTCTGAGACAGCAGAGAGTAGCTAGAGCTTTATAGAGAAGTTTGTCCATTTAGGGCTACTGTAGAAACTTAACGGCGCAAAATGGTGACTTTACTGTAAGGGGACCCACTGTGTATGTAGATCGAAATGGCACATTCTAAGGTAATAAAAACATAAAACATAACTTCTTTTTCGTAAGGGTATGCAGATAAATGTAACTAGCCATTAAGCCATATAATACAAAAAACAAAGACACACTGAAACTAAGTGTAGTTCACACTTTTAGTTCAGTTCGTTTGGTTTGTTTGGTCCAGGCCAAAACACAAAAACAAAACATATAGTCCAGGTCTGCTTAGCGTTCACAATGGCATTTTTAACAGCGAACCTAAAGTTACGAACCAATTAAACGCAATCATTTTATGCGTGTACATGGTTTTATTTTTACCTGCTGAGAACTCACGAAAAGCTCATAAATTGTTCAAAACATACAAAACAGCACCAGAATTTCCTCCGTTGTTTGCAGAAACGAAGATCTGCTGCAAAGAAACGGCAGTTCCGTCGTCTGTACCGAGTAATGGGCAACGCAGGTCCTTTGATGAGAAGAACCAGGTACACCGATCTTTCCGCGTTATCAAATCAGCTGACTTGTAGCGTCGCATCTTTTGACATCACATCCTGTTTTTGGTTCGTTTACATGTCTTTGGTCCGTGTTGCGTTCAAATATCAATCAAACCGCACAAGAGTTTGTTTGGAAGCGGACCGAGACCCATCTTTTTAGCGGTTTTTCTCGGTCCGCTTATTTGGTGCGCACCATGGTTCAGATGGCAGCGTTCAAACATGTTCAAATGAACCGCACTAACCGAGCAATCGCACCAGGGTTCGTTTTAATCTAACCAAACATGACAAGTGTGAACTGTGGTATATGAAGTCATAATTGAGAAATTAAGTTGCAATCGTGATGTATAAAGTAACAATTACGATATATAAAATTGCAATGGCGATAGTCACAATTATGAAAAGTAGCAATTCTGATTGATAAAATCATAGAAATATAGAAATGTACCTTCGTCCTTTCCTCGCATCCTGAAACAAATCCTTCCCTCGTGGGTCAAAAAAAAAAATATTAAAAATAACTCTCATGCAATAACCAGCTAAAAACAAAATATCTCACATTGGGTCAATTTGGGTGTCTCTGGGAGCTCTTGTAGGAAAAAATAATACAACAATTGTACTGCTGGGTCCTAAAGTCAGTTCTCGAGTTTATCTCTTCAGAATGCATTCAGATACACATGATAAAATAATTTTTTGGTAAATTTAAATTACTTTATTTTTTTTATGTATACTGAAGCATTTCTTGCATTCCATTCATTAGGGGGTTGAATTGACCACATAAACTCTTCAAATCCAGTCTATTTTTTGTGTATTTGTGGTTCAAGTGCAATAAAAGTCCTGAAGTCTTGGACCACTATGATTTAAAAAAAAGAGTTTCGGGGGAAGGATGAAGGTTTCTAAGTGATATACTCACGCGTGATTTTCATTTAAGAAAATACGACAGCCCCTAGAATAAATTTAAAAAAAAAACAATACATCTATGCACATCATTGCTTATACATAATGAGTGATGAATTATTCAAATTAAAGTCCATATTATTTTTGTCATATGTTAACATGGCCACATGTGATTTTCAGCAACACCATATTTCTCACGACTTGTTTTTTGTTGCGAAGGAGAGTAGGATTCATGCTTTGAAATGAAACACATTCATATGGTTAGAGTGGGGAATTGTTAGACAGGCTCCATATCTTTTCTCTTATTTGGTGCGATATTACTTTTTTTTTTTTTTGCATTTCCTTGTATTGCGGTACAAATAAGTTGGAAAAGAGATTGTGTGAAAGAAGAGACAGATAGTAGGAGGAGGAGGGGGTTGTTTGTGTGAGATTAAGAGAGCGAGACAGAGCAAATTTGCAGAAGGGCGTGAGTGGAGGTAAGGAAAAGGCAATCCCAGGTGACACCTGGTTTTACCATCCATCACAGTCCAAAAACCAGACAGGAAACCACTGAACCATCCTCATCTGTCATCCAATCACAGGCTCTGCCTTTTCTCCATCACCAATCTCATTTGTTCCTCTCAACAATTCATTCCATGCACGCTCTCTGCACTCAGTGAGATGACACCTGGTTGTCACCTTGAATATGTTTATTTATTCCTGTTTTCCTCAGCTCAGGCAATGATGACTCAAATTAAACCACAGCATTCTAACCAGGGCAGAGATGCAAAAATTGTGCTGGAGGTTGTTTGTGTAGTAGAGAGCATGTTGTTTGTACTTTTCAAGTTTGATTAAGATTCATTTGAAACAGTTTATCATTCCATTGATTGTGGGTTCAGAGCTAATTCAGATTCTTCAAATTGCAAAAATAAACAAAAACAAGAAAATTGAATTTCTATTTGAAGACCAAAAATGTTACCCTAAATATTCTTAATGTGGCAAAATCTTCATTAATTGATCTTATTCGACTTAAAGGGGACATAACACACACATTTTTATGTTAATCTTGAGTACCTAGAGTAGTATTGCACCCTTCATATCTCCAAAGAGTCTTTAGTTGTATCATATTTATAAAAGACAGATACACTGTATCAATTCTTTCCGGAAAAAAAAAACAAGTCGCAACCGCGGAAGTGACTTAAACTGCAGTTCAATGACTGGCCACTAGAGACATGTTAAAATTGCCAACTTTACAGCAGAATAAAACATGTTTACAAGCTGCTACAAATTGTGACTTTGGTCTATATGGCTAATTTTGCTCTTCTTTACAACTGTGAGGGGGGTGAACTCATTCGTTTACATTATATAAAGCCTTAAAGTTCTGCATAATTAAGGGCGTGGTCACTTTGAGTGGCAGGTGGGTAGCCATTTATCTGCTGTCTGTTAGTCATTGTGTCACCTCAGCTCCGCCCACGTCCCGCCTCTTTGCCCATTTTCTGTTATCCGGGAGTGACCCATGATGACCCGCTGCTAAGATGGCAATGGCCAGCTCGTCCCAAAACTGCTCTTCAGAGTCCAATGGATGACATCACGGACGTCCATTTTTTTATACAGTCTATGGAAAAAACAGCCGAACTCATGGAGGCGTGCAGTGGGCAGAGCTAAAGAGTCACAAGCGAGCACACACACTCAGAATACATCGGCATTATCCCTGAAAAACTTTCGATTCACTATAAGTTTGTGTTGTTTTCATTATATGCACTTACATGCCGATTGCCAACAAAACACAGACATTTAATGAAGTTTCACTCACTGCTTGCGGTGTCGACTCATTACCGGGAACAAACAAACACATTTGCAGAACTCTGTTGCTGCTCCAGAAAAACAAACTGCATCCACTGTTTCCTTAACGCTGGGTAATTTAAGAAGGTTAACAATATTATCTTCATAACAAAAAAACTGAAACACACTTTTTTAGTGACATTGTTGATTTCGTGGTCTACAAACAAAATGCCAGCGCTGCCGTCGACTTCCGTTACCTGAACGAAGCTTGTTAATGGGTGTGCTCTTGCTCTCGCTCTGCACACTCTTATCCGGGAGAAGTGCCCATACAAGCAAATCCGCCCTTTATGCCGTCACACAGCGCCATACTCGAAAACACATTCGAATTCTGAAGGAGTGTATTTGGCACAGAAATACTCCGTCATACGCTCAACTCTGTTTTTTTTTCTTCCAATTTTGGCCATATTAAGCTTGATAATCCAACTCTTTAACAGTGTAAATAAATCAGAATTCATGAAATAGCATTAGACCCTCAACCCCAAAATGAATACATTATTTTTTTATTATAAAGTCATTTTTTAAGTGTATATCTCAGGCCCTGTGTGCTCTAGCACCCTGCAGACAATTTTGGCTGTTTTCAGAATATGTCAGCAAACACTGAAAAAAATAATTTTGTGATACTTGGATATTGCATTTATACCACTGACACCAAAATTGTGGATTTAGACCACTGTATGTGGATGTAATACAGTTCTTTGTTCAGGAAAGTAGGAGGCGGGAACCGGCGAACGTTCATCAAATTTTAATAAACAAAATGAAACGTGGCTGCCACGGCACACACATAACATAAACATAACATAAAGCCCAGGCCTGGTCCTCTCGTCCTTCACTGGTGTCGCTCATCCTCATGCTTCCGAGCTCCCTCAAGAGAGGACTCGAGACCAGTCAAGTATATACTCTGTCATATTTAACATGTGTCTTGCAGGTGACGCTCATTCTCAATCACACACCAGTCTCACTTGCTCCTCCCACGTCTCGCACTCGTCCACCTCGCCACAGTGGGTATGGGAAGCTTTTAAATTTGGGGAGGCCAAATCCAGGCGGAAATCCCCAAAAATGATTTTGGAGCATAAAGGGTTGACAGAATCAGATGCATTATTCAGCATTAACACTAAATACAGTATATAAAGGTTAGATCAGGTTGAAATAGCTCCTTCAATGTGCATGTACAATCTCAAAGAGAAACAATTCAGCATTAGCTTTCTGGCCTCTAATTTCCAAAGAATGACAGAGAAAACTTGTTTTCAGATGACATTCCTATTCAGTTATTATAAATCCCATAAATTGCAGAATCAAGCACTTGCAGCTAATAGAAAGTCAGACATGCCTTTAACTGTAAGCTTGTGATGCTGTCCACTTGAATGCAATACATCAGGAATGAGCCTTTGAACACAACAAGGCCTTCCATCAATGTCAAGTATTTCATGTTTAACATAAATGTCACATAGAACAGCCTGGAGACAACATCATCTGAGCAGGTTTATGATTGATTCACTATCCTCTATTTTCACTAGATAAAAAAATGTGAATGTAAAATAATTTAGCTCATTTTTTTGCTGGGTTTACGGACTAATTAACACAAGTGCAAAGCACAATGAACTTTTAAAATTAGGGTGGTGGAGAATCAATGGAAGTTCTGATGACTCTCTGCTGTCTCTGGCTTTCTGTGCATAACGGCTGATTCCAGTGAATGTGCCAGAGGCAATCTCATAATGGCAGAGATCTGTAATGGGATAATTTTAAGGTGCAATTTCTTTGACCTATGAAAATATGAATCAGTTTTGGAATAAGAGCTGATAGCTTGGTGAGCCAAGCATTTTGCATTTCGCCTGGCTTTACAGAAGCGTGATCTGTCTTGAACACATAACCGTATGGCATGGAATGAGCAGAGCTGAGCAGGCATTTTCAATTTACAGTGTTTCAAATGGCACAAATAATTATACTAAGGGGACAGAAGGGAAAACAATCATGGAAGCCATGTTGAAGGGTGATTCTAAACCTGCTCAGCAGATGTTTTTGTTGTGCTGAATTGATGAACACTTCGTTCCTATGTTTCTTTAGTGTTGTGAGGTGAAGCAGTGATAACTGTCATAGTTAAATAATGACAGTATTTCTGTTTGGTTAATGTACCGTATGATACAAATCAAGCCTACTTCCCCAAATGCGGTTTCTGTTTCGCAAGCACATTGATTTCTTCCAGGCCTGCAGACTTGTACCGTAAGAGGGAATGGTGTCACAATAACCGTCTTGTGTTTTAAGGACTTTTATTTTGTAGTGTTTGTTCCTGTGTTCTTATTTCCTGTGTTTAGTTCCTGTTTCCTTTGTTTCATTGCCTACTCTGTAACCCTAATGCTCAAAATAATTAATCGATTTGAGTACACTGTAAACCCAAATTAGTAAGCAGAACTCCAAAAAATTGATGTAACTCGTTGCCTCAAATTTTTTAAGTTGTCACCAACATGTCACAATTAAATTTTTTTAATAGGCTATGGTTGTAATTTATTTGTTATGATGGATTTTACTTATTTGGTTAAGCACTTTGAGATTCTATTGTATTTTAGCATGTGCTATATAAATTAAGTTTATTTTTAAATCATCTCTATTTGAAACAACAGAAATAACAGGACTTCATCATTCTTAGCATGTAATTACTTAATTCTATTAAGTTGTACTTAATTTATGTTTTTAAGTTATGCTTACTTATTCACAAAAAAGTTCCCTTTAATAAAAAAATATTAGTTGAAATTACGCAAAAAGGAAGACCATGTTACACCAACTTGAAATAATTAAGTTAGTAGAACTTTTTCTAAAACTTTGAGTATACACTACTTAATCTATTTAACTTAAATGAACTTTTGGGTTTACAGTGTAGGGTAAATGTAAATTAAGTAAATTAGTTCAATCAAATACATTTTTATGAGTATTTAGAACTTTCTTTTTTTGGAGTTCAGAAAACTGACACATTTGACTCAAAACAGAGAGTAAATGCTAAAATTAGGTATTTTATAATGCTTTTTGTGCAAGATTAATGTTTAAGGTGCACTGTGTAAATTTGCAGTTTGTCCGTTTAGGGCTACTGTAGAAACATGGCGGCGCAAAATGGTGACTTCACTGTAAGGGGACCCGCGGTGTACAGCTCATTCTAAGGTGATAAAAACATAGCAGTTCATTATGTAAGGTCTCTTTACACCACTGAAAACATAGTTATGTATATTATATTGCATTTCTGTCAATAGATGCTCATAAATATTACAGAGTGCAACTTTAAGTTGGACATTTAGTAGTGTTTTGCTATGTTAATTTAGAAGTTTAATTGTTGTTAACTGTTATATTGGGGTTTTTTGGGGGTGGGGGTTACCAACATGGTGGTTAGTAGAGCATGAGCTTGGTTTGAAAACAGATAAGTTTTATATTGTCTTTCTCATTCAGCAATTGCTATGCTAATGCTATCAAAGTATTGTGTTACCAATTAGCAAGTTAACATTTACTGAATTAGCAAGCTAGCCAAGTTTCCACCACTAGAAGTATTTAAATTTAGATTACATGATAATTTTAGTGTATCTTGGGCAAATTCCAATGCCTATGCCCTACTCACTCACTCACTCACTCACTCACTCACTCACTCACTCACTCACTCACTCACTCACTCATTTAAGCATTACAAATAAAGCATTAAACAAATTTCTTACCTATGAAATTTTTTAAAAACTTATTATGAAATGCATGATGAAAATGTGTGTTTCTATATCACAACAAAACAAAACAACTTTAACTATTCTTTATACAGTAACTCCAACTCTCCCGCCTCTTCTAGATTTTAAATGATTTGTGAGGATTCGTCACCCTGGGTTACATGGCCTTCCTTGTAGTGACCATTTCATGTTCCCTTCGCTAACAGACTTGTGGAAGGGTCCTTTATGAAGGGATTCAGTTGTTCACTTTTGTTTGGAATGCCCCTACAAATGGCATCCCCTTTCCAAAGTGCCCTTCAAAAGAGCAAAAACACCATTTAGTTACCTTAATTTGTTACCATAGTTACTTATATTATTCACCTGTTCCTGGTTAGCCCTTGTGTTCCCAGTGTATTTATACCCCTGGGTTTTAGTGTTCAGTTTTTTGGTCGTTGTTCCTGTATATGTGCTCTAAATTGTTGCACTCATTTCTCTGTTTGGATTATGTTCCTGATTCCCTTGTGTGGATTACATTCCAAGTGGGGATTATCTTTGTTTGTGCCTTAAAAAAAAAAAAAATTATAAACTGTGCTTGCATTTGGATTCTCGCCTCTCCTCTTCCCTGCTCACATGTTACAAATGTATTTAAAGGGCTAATGTCTTAAATATGTCAAAGCAAACCATAATTTAAAGATGCCAGAAGCTCAGGACATAAAGTTAAACAAATGAGTAAATGATACATTTCCTGGGAAAGAATAGAGAAAACGATGAGCTGATATTATTATTCAATAACATGTAAATCATATTCAAAGGTTCTCTATTATCATCAGTGTCAGGTAGTCACTCGCAGCTCCACCTAATCATATTTCACACATAATCACTGCTTTGTGGATGGCAGCTGCTGATAAGATTGTTTGTTACAGTGCACAACTTCCATGATAGATGTGCTATGCTTCATTTTGCCAGCATCAAATCGGTGTCATAATGAAAATAAATGCAGGTATTTTTATGTCATGCTCCAATTTTGATAGAGACAAGAGCAAATCCCTGTGGATAGGATATTATGGTGTTGTCACAATAATATTCTTCATATCGCAAATAAATCAACAGTATCCCTCATGCTCAGTTCATCTTGAGCTACAAATTTTTTCTCAAGTATAAACAGACATAATGTCAAGGGAGGAAATCAGACCTGTTTCATAATTCACTATTCATGCCGGCGAATACATCAAAACTTCAAGTGCCTCTTATCCTGTTCAGTGTAACAAGTTTAGACTAGGAAGCAATATAAATGAATGGTTGAAAAACCCTTTGTAGATCAATTTCTGTAATGCTGTATTACCACAGTGTCATTACAATTTTTAGCAATTTTGAAAGAAGTCTCTTAAGCTCACCGATGCTGGATTTATGTAATCAGAAAGTACAGTAAAGACCGTAATATTGTGAAATAACATACCTGTTTTCTATTTGAATATATTTTAAAATGTAGGTTATTCCTGTGATGGCAGTTTAATTTTCAGTAGTCATTACTCCAGTTTTAGTGTCACATGATCCTTCTGAAATCATTCTAATATGCTGATTTGCTGCTCAAGAAATTTTATTATCAATTTTGAAAACTGTTGTGCAACTATTTATTTTTGTGGAATATTGATGAAAAACGCATCATTTAAATTTTTGCTAACAAATATTTGATCATGGAAATCAATCAATTAATCAATCAATCTTACTGACCCCAGACTTTTGAATGGTAGTGTATTGCATATTCAAAAATATAATCACGTTATTGTGGAGTCATACCATTTTTGCTGACCTTGACACACAGTCCTATTTGACGTCATTTCCTGTTTTATGGTTTCCGCATGTTGTTTGCACCACATGAATTTAAAATTAAATATTGTGAAAAATATCTTCATAGAAGAGCTGTATTAAAGTCATAGTACATAGTACCCATAATACATAATTTCATATTTAACATATAATAGATAGGACCCCCCACCCCACCCCCAACATTTGACTTTAGGGAGAGAAACACATGCTTAAAATCTTCCTTCTATTTAACTTGTATTTGAAGTGCTTCATGCTTCCTCTGATTGTATAAGACGGATCTAAAGAAGTGGCTTCTTATGTTAATAAGCATTTTGCCTTTGGCAAGGTTACAGCTGCTTGGCTCCTTTATATATTCAATTAGATCTGGTGTGAATCCAGTGAAAAGCCAGTTGAGAATATGGATGAAACTATAAAGCAATCCAGTGATGGTTGCCAAGATCCCTCAGGCCTGGTCCTTGACTATTAGTAAAGTCACAATGAATGAAAAGACAGCTTTAAACAGAAAAAAAAACAAGAAAAACACAAACTAGCAGATGGTCAAAGGACAAAAAGTTTAACTGCTTTACAATGATGACATTACTGGCCTGGAAAATGATCTGGGTCATACATTACTCTGGACGCCAAAGAGTGGGCGTGTATGCAATATAAAACCTGTCCCAGAACAGATGCCGTCTTTCGTCTTATCATTGATTATTGTCTTGCAGAAACACTTATCAAGTTCATCGTTGTGCTAATTGCACACTGTCACAAATGACTTTCACTTGATAAAAAGGTCATCACTGTTTCCGCTAGAGCTAGCCACACATTACCTAATGGATAATCGATTTTTCCACATTGTCTCAATCAAGCTTGGATTCACATAATTAATATGAAATGGTAATGGAAAGAGTTCAGCTGGACAAAACGTCTTCATTGTATAATGCAGATTTGATTTAGAAGGCCAACGTAAGGGTTTTATTTCTATGGGTTCTGTTTTACCCAACACGATCTCATGACAATGCGTATAAATAGTACGAGTGTGCAATCTCGTAGAATGTATACGCCAAAACTCATTTTGGCGTGCATATGGTACGCCGTTTTTGGCGTGCATATGATACGCACTTTATGGCGTGTATATGACACGCTTTTGGGTAGGGTGAGGGTGGGGGTGTGGGGGGTTCGTACATATAATACGCCAAAAACGGCGTACCATATGCACGCCAAAATGAGTTTTGGCGTATACATTCTACGAGATTGCACACTCGTACTATTTATACAATTTTCGTAAGATCGGCTCGTTTACCATAGTTTCTGACAAACTACTGCAATTATTGATAGCCTATAGTGTACCCATTCATTTGACCCAGTTTCAGTAGTATGTTGGTTGTTCTGTTCCAGTTTTTGAGTTTCTTTAATTAAAGTAGATGCTGCATCTTGATCCTGCCAACTTTCTTCAGTGCTGCAACCAATGATCATGACAGAAGGACAGGCCTAACATCTAGCAGCAATGAAGATTCTCCTTCTCTCCCAGAGGGATTGGTCCCTTGAGGCCCACACACTGAGCTATTTGGATCTGGTTCCTTTAGTCCATTATGATGAAACCAGCCTCTGTGGGTTTTCAGGTCTCAAAGTCAACGCAGAGACCAGAGCATGCCTGCCCTGGAGACGTGCCTCAGGGAAGCTTCCAGGACTATGTGGAGTGGGTGCTGGTCCACAGTGGATCCCCCTTTACCATCGTGGAGAGTGAGGAGAAAGTCAGTGAGCCAACCTCTGACCAGAGTACAGTGATGACTCCAGCCCCTGACCGGAGTCCAGTGATGGCTCAAGCCCATGACCGGAGTCCAGTGATGATTCCAGCCCCTGACTGGAGTACAGTGATGGCTCCAGCCCTTGACCAGAGTCCAGTGATGGCTCCAACCCCTGACTATAGTCCAGTGATTGCAGAGTTTAATAAAAGTAGCTGCTGCATCTAGATCCTGCCAACTTTCCTTTGTGCTACAACCATCGATCGTGACAATTTCAAGTTCAAATGGGATATTTCTAAATTGTATCTCCCCAATTCACATCAGTGGCTTTGTGCATATTCAAATGATTAATTCAAGTTGATTTAGATTTTTTTTTATAGAAAAACTGCTATTTTTTAAAAATGTTGCATAGTGTAAGTGATGTCAAAAGGTCATCACTGTAGTTTCTGGCAAACTACAGCTAAAAACTATGATAGTTTTGCTACAGGTAAAGACAAAATGTCTTATTGAACACAATCTCATGGCAACTATTTCAGTGAACTAGTGGATAATTTGTATGAAATCCTATGATCTCATTCATATGATCTGCTTGATTCTTTCTATAATTTTATGTTTTGTATGTCAAAATCACCATCTAATAAAATAGTGGTAAAAAGAGATGTCCAGGGCGATATTTGTTTCGATTAAACAATCAAAATATATGTTATATATATTTTAAATCTGAAAGAAAACCAAACCCTGAACCTGGCTAAGGAATTTATCTGACAAAATGATTTGGCAAAAAAAAATTTGCTATGCCAAACTATGTAATTTTTTACTATGCAAAAAAAATGCATAGAAAAACAAAAAGCTGACTACACCCATAAGTTATTAATATTTTGTTGGCCAGCCTTAAGAGCCTTGAGTTAACAAACATCACCACATCCAAAGCCTTTTATAGAACTAGAAATTGATTTATAACTGTGTGATTGCTGTGAAGATTGTTCATCAAGACCATGAAAAAAGAAAAAAAGCTTATATATATTCCTTCTGTGTGCCTTGACAACAATCACCAAGAAATTCGCCATGAACTACTTCGTAAAATGAAATTCTACGGCGTACACACTACACAAACGAAAATAAATATCTTACAAATGTGTTAATCTGAAAAGTATTTTAAGTAGCAGAGGGGAAAAGAACATGTCAAAAAATGTTAGGATTACTGTCTCTGAATGTACCTTCATGAACTTCATTTCCTCCTGTCATCTACGTATCTGACAGCTCACATTTCACCTTTGTCAAAGTGTCCTCAGCAAGGAAATGTTTCTAACATCCTTCACAGCACAGTGTGGATTCAATCCACGCCACCATCTGTCTCGTTGATTGCTGTGATGTGCCCAGAGATGAAACACATGCTAATCAATACTGCTGCACCCCGCATCTACTTAAAAATCTCAATTACATCTAATTGTAATCACAGCAGTTTCGATGTCAGGACCCTGTCAAAACAGAGGACACACCAGCGGCCTCAAGTCCAGGCAACCGACAACTGTTTCCATTGGAGTGCTCCTAATCATATGTCTCGCCAGAAAAGAAAATTAACTATGCGAGGCAACCAACAGGCTTGAGTTTAAAAGCACACAAATTGCTGACCGCTCCTGTTTACTTTTATACACAAGACCAGTTAAAGACATTGCAGTGGTATTGACATTGAGTAGAAATTGGGAACAGCACCTGAAATCTGTGCCATGTGGCCTCGGCCTGATAAACAGCCCTTGGAGCTCATCTTATTTTCTTTTACCTTAAATCAAAAGATTTATGAGATGATTTATAACCACTGAATCTCACCTTTACTCTTTTAACGGATGATTCCTTCCTCCGCTGCCAGCCAATTCCACCAAAAGTCTTACTGACAGCCATAAGTAATAAATAGCTTGAGCTGAGTAGAGAGGCCGTGGTGGTCATTTTCTAAATATCAATCCAAGACAGGCTTTTTAATGTCAATAATATAGACAAAAGAGTTAATATTCTGCGGCATGCGTGCCTTCAGTCACACTTTATATTCAAATCTCTTGAGGAATTAATGTTTCATTAACTTAAGTAAATAAAACTTGGACGGAAACCAAATAGTCATACCAAGGCCAAGTTAAATCTTAATATCACACAATCCATATTCAGACAAGCAGAATGATTGTGAGTGTGATGTTGTACACCAGTTCAATAAACTAGAAGTTCATTTTGAATAATTTACATGATAGTAAGAATATTGCACTTCAAATAGTTTTGCTCCGTCAATAAAAATATTTCCAAACTCAGGGGAACTCAAAGTAAATTGAAAACCAGTTGGAGCAGATTTAAAGAGAATTGATGCAAGAATTAGGCAGTCAAAATAGAAGAATGTAAACTCTTTCCTCGCAAAACACAGAATTTTCTGTGTTTCCATGTTTTCATTGTTATACGGTAGGGGCGCTATGGCACATCTTCTGAAAGAGTATTGAATCTACTCCTGATAAAAACACATGCGGAGAAGCCGCAAAAACAAGCAATCTTATATGCAGACATATGCATGTAAAATAACCCGATCATCAACATTAAACAGCATATCAATTAAAACTTCCTAATGTTACTGAATGAAATGTCGACCCAGGACAAGCTACAAGACTGTGCAAGCATTAGGGGTATAGATGGACTCGATTTACTCCATCTATGTTTTGATCATCGTTCTGAATCCCATCTGGATGATCTGCTTTTTGCTGAAAATTTTGCTTTTTTTAATAAACAAAAAAAAAAATGCACGAAGCTAGACTACAAAGTTTTTTTTGTTTGTTTGTTTGTTTTAAACAGGGTCTGATTAGATTTTCATACAACAACATATTTTGGGGGCCATAAAATGTTTGTGAAAATGGTCAAAATTGCTGCCGGTGGCTGGCAGCTTAAAAAAAAAAAACACTGGCAGAGAAAGATTCAAAGGGATAGTTCACCCAAAAATTAAAAATGATCCCATGGTCAAATCATATATGACTACCTTATTTCAGACAAACACAATCTGGGTTATATAAAAAAATGTCTGGCTCTTCCAAGCTTTATAATGGCAGTGAATGGCGGACCTAATTTTGAAGTCCAAAAAAGCACATCTTAAAAGTACTCCATACGACACCAGGGGGTTAATAAAGGCCTTCTGAAGCAAAGCGGTGGGTTTTTGTAAGAAAAATATCCATTTTTAAAACTTTATAATAACTAGCTTCCAGCAGATAGCCAAAGCAAGTCGATTTATGGCAAAAGAGTAACCCCTGACACGATCTATGATGTAGGAGTAGCCTAAGCTTTGACGTCTTGTTAAAACAAATAGTGCTGGGCAACAAAAACTCACGCTCCTCCGACATTTCTCTTTACAAATTCTTGTTTTGGACTTCTAATTTGTGATGAGTGTTTTGCTCTATCCTCTGCGCTTCCGCCGTCGTCAATACGTTAAGTGTCAGGGTAGGGGTTACTCTTTCGCTGTAAATCGATGGGTACGACCTTCTGTCGGAAGATAAATATTTTAGTTTATAAAGTTTTAAATATGGAAAAGTTTTAAAAAATTTTTTTAACTTAAACACATCGCTTTGCTTCCTTTATTAAGGCCTTTATTAACACCCTGGAGTCGTATAGTTCACTTTTATGATAGATGGATTCACTTTTTTGCCTTCTAGTCCGCCATTCACTACCATTATAAAGCTTGGAAGAGCCAGGATATTTTTTATATAACCCTGTTTATGTTTGAGGGTGAGTAAATCATGGGGTATTTTTCAGTTTTGTGTGAACTATCCCTTTAAGTGAATGTAAATGTGAGCGAAAAACATAAAATCATTCTAAAATGATTGGCTGGTTTTAACCGATCACTCACCCTGGTTATCATACACTTCTTAAACCAGATTAAATCAGTTGAGGCTGATTTAAAGTCAGAACACATTTTTAAAGTGTGGATATTCAAAAATAGATCTTTGTAGAACATATAAAAAGTATTCCAAAACTATTAGTTTTGCTCATATAGGCAATTTATGCATCATTCTCATAAACAAATCTGATTGTATGTACAGTCCCTGACAAAAGTCTTGTCACTTGTGTACAAATTGACCTGAAGTGTCACTGAAATATATTTCTTATCAAGATTTTTTTTACAAGAAATGGCTCATTTTAATCCCAACAGCTTTTGTAATAATGTTTCAGTGCAAAATTAAACTGTCAAAAAATATTCTAATATTCACAGCTTGGTAAAGCCCATTGAGTGAATTTTTGCAAAGACATAAGTGTGGTCGCCTTGTCATATGAGCTTCACCTGTGACTAATAATGGATCAATTAGATCTCAGGTGTGTATAAAAAGAACCCCAGTACACTAGACCTTCACATCAACTGCAACTAGACCTCTGCAAACATGCCTAAGATTCACTCTGAGACTAAAGTTTTGATTATCAAGAGGCTGAAGACCAGATCCACTGCTGATGTGGCAGACACCTTCAATGTGTCTCAGCGTCAAGTACAGAGGATAAAAAAAAGATTTGAAAAGACTGGAGAAGTTTTTGACAAGCCCAGGTTGGGCAGACCCCGCAAGACAACTGCTCGAGAGGACCGTTTGTTGGCTCGAAAATCCAAGGCCAGCCCAATTTCCACTGCAGCAGAGCTCCACGAGACCTGGTCACCTGAAGTCCCTGTGTAAACCAGAACAGTTTCTCGGATTCTGTCTCAAAATGGCCTCCATGGTCGAATCAGTGCCCAGAAGCCAGAACTAAACAAAAGACAATTGAAAACCGTGTGGCATTTGCCAAAGCCCACAGCCTGCTAAAAGGATGGATGCTGGAAAAGTGGCAGAAGGATTTTTCAGATGAATCTTCTGTTGAATTACACCACAGTAGCCGCAAATTTTGCAGGAGACCTACTGGAGCCCGCATGGATCTGAGATTCACCCAGAAAACAGTGAAGTTTGGTGGCAGAAAAAACATGGTCTGGGTTACATCCAGAATGGGGGTGAGAGATCTGCAGGGTGGAAGGCAACTTCAATAGTCTAAAATACCAAGAAATCTTATACCTCTTATATTCCCAACCATAAAAGAGGCCAAATTCTGCAGCAAGATGGTGCTCCATCACATACTTCCATCTCCAAATCAAAGTTCCTCAAGGCGAAGAAGATCAAGATGCTCCAGGATTGGCCAGCCCAGTCACCAGACATGAACATCATTGAGCATATGTGGGGTAGGATGAAAGAGCAAGCATGGAAGACGAAACCAAAGAATATTGATGAACTCTGGGAGGCATGCAAGACTGCTTTCTTTGCTATTCCTGATGACTTCATCAATAAATTGTATGAGTCCTTGCCAAACCGCATGGATGCAGTCCTTCAAGCTCATGGAAGTCATACAAGATATTAAATTTGGATCTCACAGCACCACTACTTAATTTGCTGACATATTTTTGTATTTGCAGTAAATTTGTTAAATTTCTGTATAGGCAACAAAACTTTTGTCTTGCCAAAATTTGAACTTTCTGTCTTGATTAAATGATAAATCTTTTTTCAGTGAAACTAATTTATTTCAGTGCATTAAACGTCATTTGGGAGGGTTTTAGCTTTACATATGAGCTATTTCTAACACCAATTGATACAAAATAGATAAGCAACAATACTTTTGTCAGGGACTGTAGATGGTAATTCCAGTACACTAAAGGTAACAAATTCTAAACAGTGTTGTGAATAAAATAATTGCAAAGTTATGATTGACTGCAAGTTCACAATTAAAACAGCAGAGTAAGCCACAGCTGCAAATATGAGATATGAAACTAATATGAAGGACAATGGCAGGCTCAAGGTTATCTTATTCATAATAAAATTTAATCTGTTTTTCTTTTATTATTATTTTCATTCAGTCAACATTGCAGAAGCATGCTTACTAGTAAGAATCGTGCATTTCTCCATTTACTTTGCTCAAGGCGCGGCTTTGATGTCACGTTATATTCTGTCAGCAGCACGGACCCTTTTTTATTCTATTATTTATATTCACTCTCCATTTCTATTATATAATGACTTTTTTTATCAACTTGGTTTTGCATTGAATAAATAAACCACATGGCATGCATAGTATTAGCCTGCATCACTTTTAGTGCAACTAGCATGAACTCTTATTATTAAACATACTTTTCAATGTCAGCATCGGCCATTCTCTAGAAGTCGCATTCTGGTCATTCATCAATTTAATTTTTCAATTTGTGAGTTATATGTGCCTGGGAGGTCTGCTTTGCATATGCACTTTTCATCTGAGTAGCAATAAAACCGACTGGAGAGTTTCTAACCTGAGGTGTGTGGGTGATGACTTCGTATTGATGTTTGTGTAAAATATAGACACTATAAATGATGCATTGGAATGTTAATGAAATTGGTTTTGAAGTCATGCTTAGCTGTGTATCCCACAGTAGCGTGTCTTTCTAATCCTTTGTTCAATATACAAAGGAACATTTTTCAGCATATCTCACTTTCCTATCAATACGGCCCTTGTAACAAAACCAGGCAGATGGACATAAGCTGTTTTTTGATAATGGTCTCAAATACCAAAATAGCTGCAGGACATAAAGCAGCTTTATATCATGTCAGCAATCATCTACAAAAAAAAGATGGACATTTTGACCCCAGCTTGCGGCACGTGTGCCCATTGAAGACTGGAGATTCAGTCTCCGGTGCCGCCATCCATGATGTGAATCATTTTCAAGGGTTTCATAAATCTTTGTCATTCTTGTCTTAAGCGCCATTGAAGTATTTATTATTGTTTGTTTGGGTACCAAATTCATTGAAATAATCTAGAATTTCTGGGGAAGAGTGTAAGAGTAATCTATTTTACATAATCATTCCCTGGTGGAGGCACTGTGCGCTTATTAATAGTTATTTTTGGTAACAAAAGAAAAAACTCCAGCCATTTCACCACTCAACTGCTGAACCCAGGCTCTTGTTAAGTTAAAATTGCATTAAAAAGGGAACACATGTCTACTTATAAAAAGATCAAGTGAATTCCCAAAAGCGCTTATATACATTCCAACAGCAATATTTGTTCCAGACTGTCTCTCATGGGAATTTTTCAGTGACTCTTTCTGCAGGTTATACCAGTGGCGACAAGTGGACTATCTGTAAGAGTGAGTCATTGAGTCATTCATTTAAACAATTTGTTCAAATAAACAGATACATTTAGAAACAAAACATGGAATCTTTATTAGTGGATCATTCACTCACTTAAAGGTGTACTTCATCACTGGCAAAATGGGCTTTCAATAGAACTTGGCAGCAAAACTTTAGACAAAAACACAGTTGTCTTTCCATTGGCCAAATAGGTAGAAAAACTTCAACAGCTAAAATGCACTGGACATGTTGTCGTCCAAGGCCACTCTCACCAGTCTGCTACATTGACATTAAAAATATGGATGCTGCACCTTTACTCTCTTTCATTGTAGAGAAGAAAAGCCAATGTCCAAATATGGCGCTGAAATCTTGAAGCCCGAGTCTGCACAGTAGTGCGCATGAAGTGGAGCTGCAGTATCAAGGCCCCACCCACACTCCTTCAAAATAGTTTAGTACAGTTTACTCCAGTACAACTCATGAAATAAACAGTTATGGAAATGTAGAAATTAAAGGGTTAGTTCACCCAAAAATGAAAATTCTGTCATTAATTACTTACCCTCATGTCGTTCGACACCTGTAAGACCTTTGTTCATCAGCGGTTCGGATCGCCAAAGTCACAGGATTTCAGCAGTTTGGCAGTTTGACAAGTGATCCGAATCATGAATTGAAATGCTGATTCGTAAAGCTTCGAAGCTTCAGGAAGCCTTTCTGAGCCATCGGATTTCAACAAAAATATTCTAATTTGTGTTCCGAAGATGAACAAAGGTCTTACGGGTGTCGAACGACATGAGGGTAAGTAATTAATGACCGAATTTTCATTTTTGGGTGAACTAACCCTTTAAACTTTAAACCCTCCAATCTCCTTCCGAAAAGGTCAATCTCAGCTGTCAATCATTACGTCACACTCCCGTAATGAAACGAACACTTGAACTTACATCAGCGTGATAAAAACTACCTAAAGTGACCGAAACCATCTTTGGAAAGTAGTTATTTGAAGTTTAATTAGAGTTTTTTAGATTACATGGAGAGCAGCTTGGAGTTTATGATCCATACTGGGGCCACTGGGGGCGATTAAAATGCTTTGGCTACACTTTCAGGACTTGTGCAGCACACTTGGTCTGCTATTGCAATGAATAAACTTAGTCAAATTGCACCTTGCTTTACTAGCAAATACTTTTTTAGCAAACTTTTAGTCGACTGTCAACTTGTATTGTTCCCGGGCACAAAAATTAAAAGAGTAAACTTTTAGAGAGAGTGAGTTACTTGCGAGTTGTAAGCAGTGGCTAAAGGCGGCAAAGAATTGTAAATACATAAAGAAAACTGTGATGGAAAATCTGAAAAAACTTTGTCAACATTTTAAACTAGATGACCATGAAAGTGTTATAGGTCAAACAGAGGGGAAAAACTAAAATAAACTGTTCTGTCAGTTCTGGCCAACCCTTGAAGCAAAACGCTGTCGCGTACAGGTAAAAAAATTGTTGCCATACGTTCCATTATTTCCATAATGCTGTTTAGAGTAGACATGAACAATTTTCAGTGAAACCTGTGAAAAAAGGTTTTGTTTTGTTAATAACCCTCTGTCAATCCAACTATCCGTGGGTGGGGATAAATGCGGAAGTATAATCTTTAGTTTTCACAAAAGCCCTGTAACAGTCAAAACAAAACAAAAAAGCTGACAAATAAACGTGAATTTCTCCATCCAGGTAATGGAGAACGAGTAAACATTGTTCATTTACATGTTACCGATATTACCTAACAATACAAAGCGGTTGAAAATCAGCAAAGTCACCGGTACAACACCGCAGTAAAAATAGTTTGCGATTTGATATCAGGAATAAAACACCACTATGTGTGTTGCTCAGAAACACAGTTGATTCTGCTTTTGAACTGGTTTAGCTTGGGAGAAAATAAAGACAAAGTAGCTGGCAATACTGTGTAAGTTACTTAGCATTGACTTATTTTTTATTGAACTGTTGTAAAGCATTATCACACCCGCATTTGTACTGTTGGCCTAAATATTTCCACTCTGGGGTAGGTCTAAGTAGGCTATGGTTCACTTGACAGTGTCCATTGTACTTTACATAAAGCACTCTAGAAATAACACATTTCTGCAGTTACAACCACTCAATAAATGCATATCAAGTGCATGTTGTACATTGTCTTGTCAGCTGGAACTATCCATAACATAGGTGCTATGTTATAGTTGCTCTTTGAGCCATTACATAGATTTTACGAAAGAAACTTTTTGACCGTGACGTGCAGGACTGTGCTCATGCCCGTAAGAGTTTTGTCTTGAATTAAATATTTGTTTGTTAGTAGAAAGTTAAAATGAATTACTGGAATATGTCTGGAATATGTCTGAAGTACTGGAATATGTCTTTGACGACCAGCTGTCCTTCAAAGACCACATTTCAAAGACAGCTCGATCATGCAGGTTTGCTCTGCACAACATCAGGAAGATCAGACCGTTCCTTACAGAGCATGCAACACAACTTCTCATCCAGGCCCTTGTCATTTCTAGGCTTGACTACTGCAATGCGCTTCTGGCTGGTCTTCCATCGTGTGCAATCAAAACTCTTCAAATGATTCAGAACGCTGCAGCACGTCTTGTATTCAATGAGCCCAAAAGGGCCCATGTCACACCTCTCTTCATCTCTCTGCACTGGCTGCCACTTGATGCCCGCATCAAGTTCAAGGCCTTGACACTCGCTTATGGATCCACCACAGGCTCGGCACCAGCATATTTTGACTCGCTCCTACGAGTCTACACCCCTACCAGAAGCCTTCGCTCAGGTAAGGAGCGTAGGCTTATGGTACCATCACAGAGAGGCATGAAATCCCTCTCCAGAACTTTTTCATTCACCGTTCCTGGCTGGTGGAACGATCTTCCTACCTCCATCCGGATGGCAGAATCACTGTCATCATTCAAAAGACAGCTAAAAACTCATCTCTTCCGTGAGCACTTAACCTTATCATAAAAAAAAAAAAAAAAACTCTTCCTCTATTTCTCTTTTATTCCTTCCTTATTCTAGCTTAAGCTTATTCTATGTAATGTCCAAAACCTGGTATTTAAGGCACTTTTTGCGTTTTTCGCCTATTCATGACCGATCGCTTCCTGTACTCCTATGTTGTAAGTCGCTTTGGATAAAAGCGTCTGCTAAATGCCTAAATCTAAATGTAAAATGTAAAAAATGTCTTTGTTTTGTTGTTTGCAAAGCCAAGTGGACAATAAATGGATATCTGCATATCCGACTTTATGACATATCCGATTTTATTCTGAAGGACACATTTTATTCAAGTCAGAAGCATGCGTCAAAACCAGACTTCTAAAAGCCACCTGCATCCCTACAGTTGCTTTATAGTGTGATTAGGCTAGAGAGTGTGAAAAAGTGTGGCATTGGAAGAGGCACACTTGAAGGAAAATCCATTGCTCAGACAAGGTAATGAGGTGCTGGGGGTGATAAAGGCCGAGGTACACAGTGTAGATAGCCAAGGAATACTGCCCCGAGCACAGGCTTATGTCCCCTTTCATCTTTCTCCTTGATCATGGCACTTTGTAACCTGCAAAAGCCAAAATGACCAAACATGTAATACAGATCACACATTACACGATACACATACTAATCCAAGATGCTTTGATCTCTACACAATCAGTGATACAGATTTTACCGTGTGGAACCAGAATGTCATTTCTGGCATTAGTATTCTCTCAACATTCAAACATTAAAACGCAGCTAAATTGTCAAGTTCTCAAGAGACCTGTTTTTGTATGCCATATGGAGTTCCATTGTACTTGCGAATTTTTATAATGATAGCCTCGACTTCAAAAGCTTAGCAGATCTAAAAGGCCTAGTAATAAGCAGGGTGGCATTTTAATTTCATTATTCAAATTAATTCATGTCCAGAGGTTAAGATTTAATTTGAGAAGAATTTGGGAGTACTGAGCAAAGTCTTAATTGCTTACAAAGAGAGTGTATGTGCCTGAACTGAATATAAAATATAAAAATATATAAAATAAAATGTTATAATATAAAAATATGATATTAAATATACTATTCATTTAAAAAACAAAGGGTCTTTATTGGCATCAATGGTAAAGACTCCTAATTTTGTTTTGGAGGTCTCCTACAACAGGTTTACAAGCATCAAAGGTCAAAAAGTTTAATTTGATCATAATACATTGCTCATCACCACATTTTTTAAAGTCCCTGTAAAGGCAATTCTGAGATTTGTTTCTTAACATATTAGAAATGTATTGTTGAAACACATTACAAAGACTGTGAACTATGTAGTACTGAATTCAGAAGTTAGACCGTTAAGAAGTTTTTCACCCTTGCTGTGTTCTGGATTTTTTTTGGGGGGGGGGTTTAAAACGGTGGCTTGATGACGCACAGGAGCCGCTGAGCATATGGCCCCTCCCCCATGACTAGAGCACATTTCACTAGAGCAGTAGTTCACCCTATAGATTGCGAGTTACTGTCAGTACCGTTAGTTACTACAGCCAACAACTTACTAAACAGCATACAAAACAAAAAAACACGATCTCAAGAAGATGTGGATTCATTTTGTGAACAGCTACCTTGATGGAGTGCTGAGGATCACCACCAACACCTGCCTCTGCAGTCTTTACACCGGATAGTTTTACAAACTTTCATTGGCAACAACTGGGATTCACTGATAATCCGCTGCAGAATGGGGCCCAACCGACCATCTCCCGCCCCGACCTTCATCCTCCCGTCCCGCCGACATCTGGTGCCGTCGTGACTCGTGAGCTGTACGTGAGTGTTGTTGTCTTGTGTGTTTACGGCCGCTTTCCCTCGAGTTGGGCGTGGTTTCGGCGGCGACAATGAACACGCCACCAGCGTTTGAGAGCAGAGAATGCTGCTTATTTTTTCAAGATTTCGATAAGATATTTTATATACTTAGCTGATTTTTTATGATTTAAATTTGGCTAGGTGGTTAATAACACATTTATCTGTGGTGTGAGGAACTCAGAACACATGTTTAATTTTGACTTTACAGGGACTTTGATGATTCTCAAACGACTCAGTGGATCAAGTATATATCTCAAGTATATAGGCGTTACCTCATCAGTGGGTGTGGCCATAAACAGAGGGACGGTTTCAACTGTGTTACCTGATTTGCCCACGTCACAGTGTGGGTAGGGTTTAGGGGTGGAGTTGGGTGAAGAGGATCATTTTCATTGCGTGATTTATAAACACCCATCAGTTTGAAAACACCCACTAATTTAGAAGCGCCCACTCTTGTTCTGCAGAGACCTCATACTCCAATGGATGACTCAACAGTCTTTCTAAATCCTTCCTTCCAAGAGCTACTCTGCTCTGATTGGCCAAATGGCCCAGTCTGTTCCGTTTGGTCTACCATGTACAGCGCTTGTCAGAATCTAAATGCTCATTTTCCAACTGAATATCAGCTCAAAAGAATTCCTCAGTCCTCAGTGATTGCACACACTGTATAGGCAGTAACGATGATGTCGATTTTACCATATCAATCCAAGCACGAGTCCGATGATGAAACATTGGAAGAACTAGTTATTCAACCCAAACCTCCATCGCGATGACGTCTTGAGCAGGATGTTTCTCAGTGATACGCTACTCATTTTGATGTACATTATGAGATGTTGCAACTGTAATTCCTCACCATCAGCATTAACAAGTGTACGTCCATCAACAAACCCATGTGTATATTTCTAATTTATTGCGGTGCACATGCGGGAACTGAATCAATAACAGCACAAAGTCGAGCACTAACGTGAATGACAAATATTGCTCCATCCTTTATCTTTACTCAAAGTAGTAGGAACGGTAACTTACACAATATAAAACACAAAATTACTTATTTTGAACACCTGAAATATACATCAATAATTAATCATAATTACAGGTTGTGATTCTAAGGAGCAAGTTGGTCCAGATAAACTGGGTACTGACCCATCTTTCAAGAGCAAGCATTTTACGAATCCCGCGTTGAACTCCGAGATTTAAGAAGCAGTCGTCAATAACATGTTTGAGGGCAGGTCAAGTTCACGGAGAACCGTTACGCAGTGGGATTCGAAATACAAATGACTTGTATAGGTGGTTTCAGAGACAATACCTTTATCATGCACTTTCACGTTTAAAAACGAATGTACGTTTACATTCACAAACAGCTGTATTACACACTGCATGGAAGGGAATATTCGAAAAACCATGACCACTTTAACATCCACAGAACCTTTCCTTTGCACAAAAAAAAGTTCTTCAGATTATTGAAATATTTTGCAAACTACAATTTTTTTAAAGTTATTATTCTTTTAAAAACTTGCAATGATTATTTCTGTTCACAGAAAGGTTCTTCATGGGGAACCAAAAAAAAAAAAAAAAACGTTCTTCTATTGCATCGCTGAAAAACACCCTTTTGGAAACTATATTTTTAATATTGTAAAGGAGATGCAGAATTAAGTTAACCTTAAATCACAGATAAAAAAACCATCAAAAACAAGTCTTCAAGAGAACAAATTTCCAGTATTCCATCAAATCCGATCCCGACGAGAATACATTTGTCTCCTGTTGGCTCCTTCTGTCCATCTCTGTCAGCACCCACTGAGCTCTTGAGTGAATTTCATCACGCCACGAGCCTGTCAGCAATCAAACCACCTCAAATACTGACAACATGATTCCTCGCACCCCCTGTGTCCCTTTAACACGGGACAATTCTTCACTCTGTCACCCAGCCCAATCACCTAAATCTGGACTTAATTAGATCCTAATAGAGCCATTTCTCACATTACGGTAGAGAGCTTTCCTTAGGTACAGCCTGATTAAGCAGACAGAAAAGTCATTGTTTTTAGTGGAAAGCTTATAAACGCCAACTGCTTTAACACTGTGTCTTTATTAACTTTGAAATAATGTCTACAAACCCCTTTGGGAAAAATCGTTAAACGTAATAACTTAATTTACCTTTCAAAAAGTATATAATAAATTGCAACAAACAACAGTAGTGTATATGTATATGCAGTACAACTTACAGAAATGCATCATGTCTTATGTAATTGCTCAATCAGTGTTTCAACCACAGAAGGACGTCAATAAAACAACTAGTAAACAATGTCCTGTTACATTTACCTCCGAGAAGCCATTCGATGTCCATAGCTTGCTAGTTAACAAGAAAAATGAACTCTAGAAAGGTGCAAGTGTATGGCAGCCTTTTCAACAACGAATTGGAGTAGAAATATCATTAAAATGTTATTATATAACGAGGAGATTTGTGTCACTACTCACTACCTATAAAATAATACAAATGATTATCTGAATTCTTAGCATCAAGCGCTAACTGTTAAGCTGCAGGAGTGAATTGAGACACAACTGAATCCCCAGGGTAAGCAAACACGTATACAGAACATGCAAGTTAAAATAATGACTTTTGGCATTAAACTGGTGTTGATTTACTTTCATTCTCTTCATAGTGAAGGACACATCTCAACGTCTCATTACAAGAGATTTATGTCTTTCCTGAAACACTACTCATTAGATTTTGTTGAAGATTTCGACCCTGATTCTGACACAAAGTGAGATAGATTACTCTATAAAACCTTGAATCTGTACTGACGCTTAAAAGATGAACAGTTAAAATTATAGAAAACTCTAAAGATGCCCTTGAAAATGAGATAAGTGGAAATGGAGGTTCCAGAGAGCATAGAGTATTGTGGCTGTCACTGTTGGAAGAGGTGAAGATCACTTTAATTGCAGTTGTAAAAGTCATGTCACATGCAATCAGGGAGCTGATGGGTCAATATAAATCATCCTGGATTCCTCATTAATTTTCCCACGTAGGGACAGTATAACATCTTCATTCTATCACTTACTTGATGAGGATGAATTAAAGCATGCTTGAATGTGTGAAATAAATGGCACCTTAACAGCATGTAGCATGAAGCAATCAGCCACAACACACATGACAACATCTGCAGTACAGAATTGAAAAGCAGCCTGGTTGTCTACACAATGTGTGTGCTGATGTTTGATAGTGTCAAGAAATCAAAAACAGATAGCTTGGTGATAAATTAGACATCTGTATAACTTTACAAATCAACATAAAGTTTCATGGTCAGGTCCTTTCATGGTTTAGGACCTTCAGGTATCCATGAACCCCTCAACCTGTCAGCCAACGAAGCCTGTCAACCTTGGTCATTGGGATATGCACACTACAAAAAGCCAAATCCATTTTTGTTTGTTTGTTTATCATTGGTTTATCATGTATGTTTATCATTATCTAACACTCAAAATTAATTGTTAATTAATTGTTAATTTTCATAAACAACATATTTAATAAGATAATTAATTTGTGTTTTATTCAATATTTATTTAGACAGTATAGCATACACTGTAAGAATTTGACATTTATTAGTATCTTTCATTTTTTAACTATAAGCTAGAATTTTTATATATATTTTTTGACTTGAATAAACTCAAGCTAAATTAGAAGTTACCACTTAAAGCACATGTTTAGTTTACCTGACAGCATTGCAATTTTCTTTAAAATTTTCCTGACAATTTACCTGACAACATTAATATTTTCTTCTGACTTGGTTTCAATTGGTTGCATCTGGTTCACTATCTTTGTTGGGACTCTCCATAGACGTAATTTTATACAGTATAAACTGTACATTCTATCCCCCTACACTGCCCCTGCCCCTAGACCTACCCATCACAGGAGACATTTTAAATGTTTACTTTCTCAAAAAAACTAATCCTGTGTGATTTATAAGCCTTTTGAAAAGTGGGGACCGCTGGCTGGTGATCTCAGGTTTTACTATCCTTATGGGGACATTTGGTCCCCACAGTGTAATATAAACAAGGACACACACATGCACGCACTTGTTGGGTTTTCATGTTTTGTGGGGACATTCCATAGGCGTAATGCAGTTTATACTGTACAAACCGTATTTTCTATCCCCCTACACTGCCCCTGCCCCTAAACCTACCCATCACAGGAGACATGCTGCATTTTTACTTTTTCAAAAAACATCACTTAGTGTTATTTATGACCTGTTTTCCTCATGGGGACCAAAAAATGTCCCCACAAGGACAAGAATTTCGGATATTGCCATCTTTGTGGGGACATTTTGTCCCCATACCGTAGGGATTACCAGTCCACACACACACACACACACACACACACACACACACACACATAGTGCCTATATAAAGTCATCATACCCTACGAAAATCTTCCCCTTTTGTGGAAAATAGCAATAACAGGGTAGGAAAAGTAATCAGTCCCCTGATTTAGTACTTCGTAGAGCCACCTTTTGCTTCAATTACAGCCATTAAACTTTTTGCATACAATATGTCTATACTAGCTTTGCACACCTAGAATATTTGCCCATTCTTTCTTGCAGAATTGGTGAACTGCAATGGACTGCTCTCTTCAAGTCCATCCACAGATCTTCAGCTGTCTAGCAGAGGGACACAGGTTCTCCTCAAGAATTTGGATATATTCTGCAGCATCCATATTCCCATCAATCCTGACCAATCGCCCAGTCCCCACTGAAGAGAAACACCCCCACAACATCATGCTGCCACCACTGTGCTTCACAGGTATGTTGTGTTTTGAGTGGTGTGCTGTTTGCTTTTCGCCAAACATAGCTCTTGGAGTTCAGTTCAAAAGTGTCAATTTTGGTCTCATCAGACCATAACACCTTCTGCCAGATGGCATCAGAGTCTTCCAGGTGTGTTTTTGCATAGCGCAAATGAGTAGGGCACTTTTTCAGGAAAGGCTTCTTTCTTGACGAGCATTTTTTAAATATATAAATTATCATAATCTAATGCTCAAAATTTATTTTAGTTTTAAGTGTTTGATTTGACATGTAATGAGAGAGTGTACATTTTTAACAACGGCCATTTATTAGTTATCAACCAGTGAAAAATTATTGACCATAATCATAATACTGGTACATCCCTAATTTTTTATTTGAATAAAATCTGTTGATTTAAATGTTACCGTGCACATTTTTAGGTTCCCTGACAACATTTTCGTACTTTATATCCTCAGTTGTTAACGTTCAGATGCCATGTTTGCTTGTTGCATAAGTGATGCCTCTCTTTTAGGGCTGGATGCCAACGGTAGTGGTCTTACACTCATGAGCAGCAGATTGCCTACCCCATTAATCTTGGACTTCATTGTCTGGCAATAAAAAGGTGTGTCTGAACATAAAGGATCCCTCCTATCCATCAGTCTTAGTGCCACTCAATAAATGGCCACAGATTTAAACAAAGTACGGCCCTGTGATAAAGCCTTGTTTGTAGTCTGTCTTTCCAATTGACATGCCCAGATAACCATCTAAAGCTTTTTAAACCTGTGGGCTCTGTAAGGTTACCACAGCACACAATAAGATGGTGACAAATTTCAAACTTATCCCCAGTGACATATATATGTCTGATGTTAAGAGAGGTTTCAGGGGGAAATTGAACAAACAATCTTTTGAGCCTGTATACCTCAGGACATACAAAGGAAATCAATATAAAACCAAATGAGATATACAGCATTATATAACAATTTTTAAGGCAGCAACGTTACAGATTGGCTATGACTTTGGAGAGGATTGATTGCATTGACGTTCTCATAAACCATAGCAATGTGTGATTGAACCCAGCTGTGTCAATCAAATCATGGTCATCCATCACCACCAACAACTGAACAACTCAAACATATTTTAGACACGACAATGTCATAAAAAGAAAAGAAAGCAACAAAAATACACATCATAGCATTGTTCCTTAAAGGCAGACACAAATATAAAATTCATAGTTTTTTCAGAGTTCATGTTTGTGCCTGCATTTTGATGCCTTTGCCAGCGTCCAGTATAATAGGATGGGTGGCAATCAGCCTAATGTACTCGAGTGTGTCCAGCGCACAAAGCCTTCTCACTGAAGCATTAGCTCAGCAATCTCCCAAAGTGAAACACTCGTCATTAACATGAACGACCAGAATTTATCTTCATCAATAGATTGTGTTCTTTGTAGACGTTTCCACAATAACAAAAACAGGTGAGGGTGAGTTCTCCTTCAGTCTGTATGATTTATCTGTCTACTGTCCTAAAAGCAGGTTCACTATGTTTACTCCAGTTTTGTTCAAAATGTAAAATATCGCTCTCCTTCTTGTGTTTTAAATGTTCTGACATCAGGCAAAATAAAGCCACCTTGATGATGACCAAATGAAAAAGAAATATCAAGCACAGCTCTCTAGTTCTGAGATACACTGTATTGCCAAAAGTTTTGGGACGTCTGCCTTTACATGCACATGAACTTTAATAACATCCCATTCCTAATTTAATATGGAGTTGGCCCACCCTTTGCAGATATAACAGCTTCAACTCTCCTGGGAAGGCTTTGCACAAGGTTTAGGAGTGTGTTTATGAGAATTTTTACCATTTTTAGAAGCACATTTGTGAGGCACTGATTTTGGACGAGAAGGCCTGGCTCGCAGTCTCCGCTCTAATTCATCCCAAAGGTTCTTTCGGGTTAAGGTCAGGACTCTGTACAGGCCAGTCAAGTTCCTCTACATCAGACTCGCTCATCCATGTCTTCATGGACCTTGCTTTGTGCACCGGTGTGCTGTCATGTTGGAACAGGAAGAAGACATCCCCAAACTGTTCCCATTAATTTGGGAGCATGAATTTGTCCAAAATGTCTTGATATGCTGAAGCATTAAGAGTTCCTTTCACTGGAACTAAGGGGCCAAGCCCAACCCCTGAAAAAAACAACCCCTCATCATAATCCCCCCTCCACCAAACTTTACACTTGGCACAGTGCAGTCAGGCAAGTCCCTTTCTCTTGGCAACTTTCAAAACCAGACTCGTCCATTGGATTGCCAGACAGATAAGCGTGATTGGTCACTCCAGAGAACACGTCTCCAGTGCTCTATCAATCAATCAATCAATCAATCAACTTTATTTATATAGCGCTTTTACAATGACGATTGTTTCAAAGCAGCTTCACAGTGTTAAACAGGACAACATTGCAACAAAATTTGATTTGGCTAGTTTAATTTGGATAGTTTATAGAATTATATATGACCAAATTAATAAATTCTATTTGTATATTTAGTTGAGTAACTTGGATCATAATTTGAGTGTCCCCAACTGAGCAAGCCAAGCCAAAGGCGACAGTGGCAAGGAACCAAAACCCCATCAGGGCATGATGGAGAAAAATAAACCTTGGGAGAAACCAGACTCAGTCGGTGCCAGTTCTCCTCTGGCCTATTATTAACAGTGTATAATTATTACTCAGGCAACCTTGCAGGTCATAAATCATATTAGATAGGAATATTCGAAATTTTGGGTATGGCCTTGCGAGGCGGGTTCATTTAGGATGGCGCGTCGATTACACAAGAATATGAATACTTGAAAGATCGGAGTTATTGCGCGGACGGGTTAATTGAGGATGACGTTCGGTGAGGCGAATTCAGAGGAGACACTAATGGACACGGTCTCAGCAGACACTCCAGGATGAGCTGGTCATGTCCAGATGCAGGTCCACCATCCGATCCGGACACGGCCTGGATCCGGCCGACTGCAGTAAACCTCGGGATAAACAGAGAGACTAACATTAGTGTGGATGCCACTCTTTTTATGATGTAACGAGTACATCAGGTGTTATGGGAAGTGTTCGGTTCCGGCTGACCTAGTTAATGCAGCCTAACAATCAGTCATTTGATTTGAATAAAGAAAGTTAAAAATGTTCTATGTGTATGCCATAGTAAAGAGATGTGTTTTTAGTCTAGATTTAAACTGACAGAGTGTGTCTGCTTCCCGAACAATGCTAGGAAGACTGTTCCAGAGTTTAGGTGCTAAATAGGAAAGGATCGACCGCCTGCAGTTGATTTAGATATTCTAGGTATTTTCAACTGGCCAGAGTTTAGAGACCGCAATTGACGTGATGGAGTATAATGCGTTAGAGCTCGCTTAAGTACTGGGAGCTAAACCATTTATTGCTTTATAAGTAATAAGCAAGATTTTAAAATGTATGCGATGTTTAATAGGAGCCAGTGCAGTGTTGACAGAACTGGACTAATATGATCGTACTTCCTGGTTCTAGTAAGAACTCGAGCTGCTGCGTTTTGGACCAGCTGGAGTTTATTTATTAGGCGAGCAGGGCAACCACCCAGTAGAGCATTACAATAATCTAGCCTTGAGCTCATGAGCATGTACTAATTGTTCAGCATTTTGCATTGAAAGCATGTGACGTAATTTAGATATATTTTTAAGATGGTAGAATGCAGTTTTACAGATGCTAGAAACGTGGCTTTCAAGCGAAAGATTGGTATCAAAGAGCACACCCAGGTTCCTCACTGGCGACGAGGGCTTGACAGAGCAGTCATCGAGGGTTAGACAGTATTCTAGGGCACTACTTGTGGAGCTTTTCTGTCCAATAATTAAAAATTCAGTTTTATCTGAATTAAGTTGCAGAAATTACTATTCATCCAATTTTTAATATCAGCTATGCATTCCGTTAATCTTGTGAATTGGTAAGTTTCGTCAGGGTGTGAAGAAATATAGAGCTGAGTATCATCAGCATAACAATGAAAACTAACGCCATGCTTCCTAATGATATCTCCCAGTGGTAGCATATACAGGGTGAAAAGCAACGGTCCTAACACTGAGCCTTGCGGTACTCCATACTGAACTTGTGATCGGTGTGACATCTCTTCATTTACTGCTACAAACTGATAACGGTCAGATAAGTAAGATTTAAACCATGCCAATGCAGTTCCACTAATGCCAACATAATTTTCGAGTCTATTCAAAAGAATATTGTGATCGATAGTATCGAATGCAGCGCTAAGATCGAGTAACACTAATGAGAGATACAATGATCAGATGATAAGAGTAAATCATTTGTAACTCTAATTAGAGGAGTCTCAGTACTATGATACGGTCTAAATCCTGACTGGAAATCCTCACATATACAATTTCTTTCTAAAAGGAACATAATTGTGAAGACACTGCCTTTTCTAATATTTTTGATAGAAAGCGGTAGATTCGAGATTGGTCTGTAATTGACTAATTCTTTAGGATCAAGTTGCGGTTTTTAATAAGTGGTTTAATTACAGCCAACTTAAAAGTTTTTGGTACATATCCTAATGTCAAGGATGAATTAATAATATTAAGCAGAGGATCTATGACCTCTGGAAGCATCTCTTTTAATAGCCTAGTCGGTATAGGGTCAAGCATACATGTTGTTGATTTTGATGATTTGACAAGTTTAGCCAATTCTTCTCCTCCTATAGCAGTGAATGAGTGTAATTTTTCCTCAGTGAGACTACAATGTTCTGTCTGAAGTGATACTGTAGTAGACGGCTGCATGGTTATAATTTTATTCCTAATGTTATCAATCTTACTAGTAAAGAAGTTCATAAAGTCATTACTGCTGTGTTGTTTACAAATGTCAGAAGTTGAAGCTTTATCCTTTGTTAATTTAGCCACTGTATCGAATAAATACCTAGGGTTGTGTTTGTTTTCTTCTAAAAGAGTTGAGAAATAAGCAGATCTAGCAGTTTTATGGCCTTTCTGTATGCAATCATGCTCTCTTTCCACAAATTAAAAACCTCCAGTTTTGTTTTCTTCCAGCTACGCTCCATTTTTCTGGCTGCTGTTTTAAGGGCCCAGTGTGCTCGTTGTACCACGGCGTTGGATTATTTGCTTTAATCTTCTTTAGCGCCGAGGAGCAACTATGTCTAAAGTGCTAGTAAAGAGAGAGTCAGTAGTTTCTGTTGCAACATCAAGTTCCTCTTGGCTATCTGTAATTCTGAGGAGATGGAACTGATGAGGAAGATTATGTACAAAGCAATCTTTAGTCGCAGCGGTTATAGTCCTGCCATATTTGAAGCGAGGATGGCTTTGCAGCCTTAGCTATATTAAGTATACATGATATTAGGTAATGATCTGAGATGTCATCGCTCTGCTGCAGAATTTTAATGGTATCAACATTTAGTCCATGTGACAGTATTAGATCTAAAGTATGATTAAGGCGATGAGTGGGTCCAGATCGTGTTGTCTAACTCCAATAGAGTTTATAATGTCTTTAAATGCCAATCCCAATGCGTCTTTTTCATTGTCAACATGGATATTAAAATCACCAACAATTAGTACTTTATCTGCAGCCAGTACTAACTCTGATAGAAAACCAGCAAATTCTTTGATAAAGTCTGTATTGTGCCCTGGTGGCCTGTATACAGTAGCCAAACACAAATGTCAAGCGGGATTTATCATTTACACTACACAATGTTACATAAAGCACCAAAACTTCAAAGGAATTATATTTGAAACTAGACTTCTGAGTAATACTGAAGTTATCATTATAAATTACAGCAACACCTCCCCTTTTCCTTTCAGACGCGGCTCGTGTTTATAACAATAATCTTGGGAGTGGACTCATTTAAAGTAATGTAGTCGTCAGGTTTTAGCCAGGTTTCTGTCAAACACAGCACATCTAGGTTATGATCTATAATCATATCATTCATATCATTAACAATAAGCGTTTTTTGGCGAAAGGGATCGAATATTCAGCAACCGAGATTTATCAATTGTTCATCCGTATTATATCTGTTGTTTATTTGTTGGACATCAATTAAATTTTTACTGTTGAATGGTTTTGATGGTTTTTGTATTTACTGATTCGGGAACAGACACAGTCTCTATGTGATAATATCTAGGTGAAAGCGTCTCTATGTGCTGGGATTTAGCTGACTCTGGTGACGTGAGACAGCTAGCAGACGGTTGGTTTAGCCAGTTTGTCTGCTTCCTGACCTGGGCCCCAGTGAGTCAAGGTTTAGCTCTAAGATTATGTGCCAAATTACTAGAGAGAAGAGCAGCACCAGCCGGGTAGGATGAATGCCGTCTATCTTCAACAGGTCGGGTCTGCCCCAAAAACTTTTCCAATTGTCTATGAACCCTATGTTATTTTGCGGACACCACTTAGACAACCAGCCATTGAGTGATGATAATCTGCTAACTATTTCATCACTCCTTTTAACAGGAGGGCCAGATAAACAGACTGCGGTGACATCGTGCGAGTTTACACACCTCTTTAATGTTAATTTTGGTGATCTCCGACTGACGGTCGAACATCATTAGTGCCGGCGTGAATAATAATCTTAGAGAATTTACGATTAGCTTTAGCCAGCACTTTTAAATTTGCTTTGATGTCAGGCGCTCTGGCTCCCGGTAAACATGTGACTATGGTGGCTGGTGTCTCTATTTTCACGTTCCGTGTAATAGAATCGCCAATAACTAGGGCACTTTCAACAGGATCCTCAGTGGGTGCATCACTGAGTGGGGAGAACCTGTTTGATGTTCTAATCGAACGGCAGAGTGGTTTTTAGATCCATGACTATGCTGTCTCACAGTCACCCAATTGCCCTGCTGCGGGGCTCAGCCGGAACCAAACAATGAGTGTTCACTAAGCTAGTCGCATCCAAAGAGTATCTAAAGCTGTACCATTCTCACTACTCTCACATAAAGTCTGGATCGTGTCTCTAAATCTGAAATCTTCTCCGTCAGCCTGATTAATTCCTTACATTTAACACATGTGAAGCCCTGTTAAGCGGAGATAGATATGCTAAACATGTAGCATGCAGTGCAAGTGACAATGACAGGAGAAGAAGACATGGCTTACCGTATTTGTTGATGAATCCAAAACTTACCACACAACCTCCACTTACTTTGTTTGATGGAGTCTATTTAATAATCCAACTCACCACAGTTGTCTAATGAACTCAGAAAACAGGAGACCGGGTGCGGGATGGAAAGCTACCAGGCTAGCGAAAAGCTAACACGTGGTAGTGATTTAGATTAAAAGCTAGTGATGTCAAATTTAACTTGATAGGCTATATTAAACAATATATGGTGATGAGTAAGTTATTTTTAGCAGTATAGATAACAAAGAAAATATATCAAATAGAGATTCAAACGCAGCTATACAGAGCTACAAACACTGACGCATGCAGTAGCAGCAGTAGGTAGACTGGAGCAATCGATCAGGAGCAATCGATCCAAAGAACCCTCTAGAGTCCAGTGGCAGCGTGCTTTACAGCAGAGGTCTTCAACCCTGCTCCTGGGTACCCACTGTCCTGCAAAGTTTATTTCCAACCTGCTTCAGCACACCTGCCTGTGTATTTTCAACAAGTGATTCTGAAGAGCTTGATTAGCTTCACCTGTCTTTAATTAGGGTTGGAGCTAAACTCTGCAGGACAATGGGTCAACCCAAGAGCAGGGTTGAAGACTTCTGCTTTACACCACTGCATCCGACGCTTTGCATTGCACTTGGTGATGTAAGGCTTGGATGCAGCTGCACAGCCATGGAAACCCATGAAGCTCTCTACGCACTGTTCTTGAGCTAATCTGAAGGCCACACAAAGTTTGGAGGTCTCTACAGAAAGTTGGCGACTTCTGCGCACTGTATGCCTCAGCATGTGCTGACCCCGCTCTGTTATTTTAAGTGGCCTACCACTTCGTAGCTGAGTTGCTGTTGTTCTCAGTTGCTTCCACTTATAATGCCGCTAATAGTTGACCATAGAATATTTTTTAGTAAGGAAATTTCACGAATGGACTTATTGCATATGGCAACCCATGGTACCGCGCTTGAATTCACTGAGCTCCTGAGAGCAACCCATTTTTTGTTTGTAGGAGCAGTCTGCATGCCTTGGTGCTTGATTTTATACACCTGTGGCCATTGAAGTGATTGGAACACCTGAATTCAATTATTTGGAGGGGTGTCCCAATACTTTTGGCAATACAGTATATTTTGAGGAAGATTAATAATGTCCACATTTGATCCTTTCAGTTGTATTAAACATGATATGGCTATACAGTAGTTGTTTGACTGTGAGCAGATCCCTACCATCAGCTAGTTTAGAATTCAAGCATAGTAATGTGAGATGCTTCGATAGACAGCATTGTTCTCTTCTGAACCCATGACACTTTAATTTAAGAGCAGGTGCAGTCTGATAATGGCTGAGCAGACCACACATCCCAAGGTGAACAAGGAGACTGTCTGGACATTTACCCCATTGACACCGTGCAGACAAATGCTAAACATAGAAAGCAGAGGACAAGGTCTGTTGTGGCACCAAATTGCTGTGACAGCGCTGTACAAAATACACCGGAGATGAAGTGGACTTGCAAAATCTCTGTAAGCCAGGATTTATTACAGCAGACACAAGAAGACAAAACATTTGAGACTTTTGTCAGTCTCTGTTTCTGGGAATTCTCATGGCCTGCTGACTTAGAAAACAGTTTTATGATAGTGAGCCGCTGAGAGGAAACCATGAAGATATTCTGTTCAGGCTGAGCAACTGCTCCTCTAGTTGCCATGGCACTTTAACACACAATTAATATCAAGAATCCATTTGAATCCCCTGACTGTTCTCTGTGTGAGCTGTGTAAGTATTTTTAAACTAAACCAATTTTTAACACAGTAAATATATACTAATATACAATATAATACTAATATTATAACATACTGTAAAATTGCACTCTGGACAAAATGCTTCTTAAAGTATTGATACTCATGTAAAAGTCCAGAGGAAGTGCTCAAGGCCAGAACAGTGTAAAATAAAATAATTCAAAAAGCAGTGTTGGGGAGTAACTTACATGCAGGCACATAATTTAATTACAAAATAAATTAAACTGTAATCCGTTACAGGTACTAAGAAAAAAGTGTAGTTAAATTAGTGATCCACAGGGTTTATATGGATCACCTGTGTTTGTTTTGTGTTGTTATTGAAGCATCAGAAATCAATGTTTGTTTCACTAAAGAGAGAAAGTCATATGAAACATTTTTGGGTGGAATATCCCTTTAACGTATTGCTAACTGTTGTATAAAATCCATCCACATGTGATGTTGTCAACATCTACAAAATGCTTGAAGAGACATGAGATATAAGACAGATATTAAAGAGATCTCATGTGTGATTTTCCTTGCTCTTCCTGCTGTTTTCTACTGTGAAAAAGATATATTAGCTGTTCAGCTAGGCCAATCTGTTGACCAATCCTGGTTATCGAATATACCATAAAATGTTTCCAATCTCAGCAAAAGGTTTTACAGCTTAGCCAAAGGCAACTAGTTGTCCTTGAGGAGAAGACTGACAGAAGCAAAGCGGTTTAGGGGTTTATAAGAGTCAGGTTGCCTGTATTTCACTGCTCTTTTCATGTTACAAGTGTTGCACAGCATCTTCCTCCTTTTGCAATGATTTAGGGTGGATATAAATCACTGGCTAATAAGTTTTATTTCATTTCCTTGGCAGAGATACTCAACCTCTTTTTTTTTTTGCCATATGCAGCAGTTTCATCATGTAAATAATACACCATGGTATCCTGTCAGCGGCACTCTTCAGGATACTTGCCATTTAGTGATCCAAAGATTATATTCCAAGTAAAAGATTTAGCTTGGAGCACTATTTACAACAGCACTTGGGAATTTTAAATGGTTTTCTTCCCTTTTAAACGTCTTTGATCCCAAACAGCGAGGGGCCAAGGGTAAATGCAATTAATTTGTGTTTACAAAATGAGATCCGATTATCTAACTGTTTGCACAATCAAGCTCCAATTCAATTTTGCCCACAACACACTTCTCAATTGTACTGAATTTCAGGTTGAAGTGGTACTGTGGGCCTATTCAGGCTGGGAGATGTAAGAGGAAAGTCACGTAAAAACCGACTGAAAAGAAAATAAATAAATAAAATTATTCTTAAATGGATAGAGAGGAGCGGCCATGAAATCATGAACAGAAGCCAATCAGCCCATTCAATCTCTTGTGCTTTATGAGCCGTGCGAGTTTTTAGCACTTTGCGCAATGAAGTGGGACACAATTAGCATGCCAGCAATTAGATATGAAGTTCTTACACTGCATTTAAGCAGCCAACTCTTTGCTTTAAGGGATTTGGCGAGGTGGTTTGCAGCATAATTGCTTCAATAGTGTATCACATCAATGTACATGCTTGGTTTGGTCATATTTTCTGCTGCTTGTTAGCTGTTTTTGTGAACCTCTGTTTGATTTAGGACTGTCAATTTAATGTGGTTATTTAATTAAATGGATTTCTGTGGACTGCAGGTTTATGTTCAATGAAATGGAAATAAAACAAAAGCACTTTTTTAATGTCTGTTCAATAGTTTTACCCATGCCACCATAACGTAATGTCATATAATTATCTTTATTAAATCACATTTATATATGTGATTCATTTTGGCTTATTAATCATAACTTAAACTGTCAATCAATTAATCAAAGCATTTAAAGGCACAATATGTAATTTTTGCTGCTAGTGGTTGCTAATTCAAAACAAAGGCGTAGCTTGATGACACCTTGATTTGAGTTGTAGTCTTCACTTCTACAGCCGGAGGAAAGGAATCAGACGGGACTCATATTAATGGATGAGCTAATGTATTAAACATTTATTAACATTACTGTAGTATGAAGCAGAGTGGGGCTGAAAGCCAATGGAGTGATAATGAGAGACAAATACGACACAGGGCTCAAGAGCAGTGGAGCTTTTATTATGCCACAGATGAATGCTTCCGCTTCTGGTCCTGCAATATGTGGGGTAACGCAGTGCAGTTTAATCATATTATATACATTTAAGCTGTGTTACTTTGGAAATGTAATAGGTTACAGATTACAAGTTGTCCTATTTAAAATGTAACAAGTAGCGTAGCTATTTCAATTACTTTATTAAAGTAGTGTAACTGATTACATTTAATTACTTTTTTAATAACTTTTCTAATTTCCATTCATTTTTATCACTCGCCATGGTGGCAACTCTCATACAGGTTGTAGCCTTCAGCGGCAGTGTGGATTGATGTAATTGGCTAATTCAAACGGGAACCAATCAAAAGCATCAGAATAGCATGGCTTTACTAAACAGCCTTTAAATGGCAGGAGGCAGCGTGCACATCAAAAACAGGCAAAGCAACAAATTAATATTATTCAAAAATATCCTAGCTTTTTAAAGAACATATTCAGATGTAACCCCCTTTGTAATCAATAAAAAAATTTAAATGATTACAGTTGCATTTTTTGTAATTAAATGACGTAATCTAGTTACATGTAACTAGTTACTCCCCAACACTGCATTTTAGTGCAATGTTACTCGTTACTCAATGTTACATTCGTTCGGCAGCTACTATTAGACACTTGTGCACACTGCAGTAAGCTAGATCGATAGGCATGGTGAAGCATGGTACTCATGGTAAATCAAGAAAACCAGATTTAAACAATGAGCTATAAAACAATGATCAGTTTTCTGTCAAAGACATGGTCTGTGACCTGGTTAAAATTGCTTATTTCTCTGGATTTAAACATTCTTGGAAACATTTGGATAAGTACATAAGTCAACAAAATATATTACATTGTTTTAGTGGTTTTTATATATTTTAATCCAAAAATCTTACATATTAGGCCTTTAATGTAATAAATTAATTGAACAATTTTATTTAATTATTATTATTTACATTTATTTGAAACGACACCCCTATATGTTGTGTTTCCTTTACCACTGGTGAATTTGAATTACCGTTTAGCAATGCTTTGTTTAGAGTGCATGCAGGCATGGACAACTGAATTGTAAACATGTGACTTTTAAAAAACAACCTGTCTCAGTTTCATAAGGCAAATGTGAATCATATCTGACGCTGTACTTTATTAGAGCCTGTCTGGCTCATGTTCCAGCCCCTTAATGTTCACTGACCTCAGCAGGATGCTGACTGGGACGCCCTTTGACTTTGACAGCCGGGGATGTGACACCCATGTGTGTGCATTTAACAATGCTGACCCACTGGATTTTTTTACCCACCAGGGCAGAAGTATGTACTACTCTGGGGTGAACTGTCTATTTATAACAGACTTAAAAGACATGTTGCCATCACCTGACGGCATCAGTTGCACGAGACATTCATTGTAAGACAAAACTTCATGTGTGTGTTCTCGTTAGTGCTTAACAACAAACTACATATCAATTGTATTTAAATTTAAGTTCAATCATTGTAACTCACATCAAAAAATGTTTTTCTATTTTATTAAATATTATTTATTTTTATATGCAGCAGAGTTATTCCAGCCACTGCAACTACACTGCAGATGTGAAACATTTCACATCACACAGTTATGTGATGTTTTAAATATTAGGTAGATGGAAATCATGGATGTTTAATTCAGTAGGAAATAAACACAGGAAATGGTTATAGATTCGATGATATGGTTTCTAGATAGAGAAGATATGATACGTCATACAGTCCTGTGAGCAGTCAGGACCACCAGCCCAATTATAGCTCTCCAATGGACGCTCAACTGCTTAGTGGTCCGAACTATTATTTCCCAGACAGAGAACAGTGATCCCAAATGAAATATATGTGGCTTTCAAATTGAATTTGGAGACTGACTAAATTAAATCCTTTTATCTACCCTCTTTTTTTTCCTTTCAGCCAATTCCAAAACCCTTCTGCTCCAAATGACTGTCAAAATTATCTCTATAGGCCTATTAAAGAAAGATCAGAAATTGATACAAAAATTTGAATCACAAAGCTACTCTGATTTTTACATTTATTTGACTTAATACAGGTATAATGACAATTATCACGTAATGCATCTTAAAGCAGATCTATAAATCGGAAAACATCTGGTTTGTGTATTCTGCTTCCTAGTTACACCCCTCTGAGGCAAATGGCAAGTAAATTCAATAAAATCTGATTTACAAGGGGTTTTAAAAATGAGTTTAGATAACTGAGTGCAGATGGACTGCAAGAATCCAAGAAACATACAATAGAATATATCTGAATAAAGTAAACATAATGACCAATGGTACAGAATAACAAGTACAGCCATTCAAAAATCCTCTCACTTAAATGATATATATATATATTCAAGTCAGTTGCCTTATACAGAACACCAGAATAGTGAGCTATTAGAGAGGTTCATATTAGAGAGATACAGTAACAGTAACTGCAGAAATGAAAGTATTGTTTTGCTTTAAAAAATACCTTTAAGCATTCTTTCGAAGAATTTAGTTCAAAGTCACCCCTCCATAACAATGAAACCGAAAATGCTTGTGTTTTTTGTTATTCGTTTATTTTAAAACAACATCTTGGTTACTGCCGTAACCCTCATTCCCAGATGGAGGGAACGGAGATGTTATGTCGATGACTAAAAAAAGGGGATTCACTTGAGAGCTTGTGGAATTTGCATGCCAAGCCACTCCCCCGTACATGATATCAGGATATAAGATGGTGGCTTGCATCCACTCATTCAAGATTTTGCTGAGGAGCCGAGAAGTGGTTCAGGGTTCAGGGTGACACGGGAGTGGATTTTAAAACCTCTCCCATCCCACTCACACACAAAAAAAAATCCCATCCCATCCCATTCCAATCCCAAATAAAAAACTGGGGGAAAATCTCGTCCCGTTCCCAATCTCAGAAGAAAGCCTCCCGTTCTCTTCCACTCCTATGTTGTGTCTTTTTGACACAGTAAAAATTTCAGAACAGCATGCCAATTTAGTTGAATAAAAATCCAAAAATTTTGTTTTAGTTTTTTATTGAACTGAAAGCCTGCTTAAACAATGCACAAACATTAAATTCCATGTAAATGGAACAAACGTGTACAGTAAATTTCTTTTTGGTTACTTCAGACTGCCTAGAAATGTCGGTGAGCACAACTGAGGTATCATTTCCGACAGAGCATAAGGAGACAGGGCAACTAGCTAAAACATATAGTTAATTTATTTAAACAGTATATTTGCATATATAGTTGGAATTGTTATTACGATTCCCAGGCCCAGTTTTTTCCTCTCCCATTCCCAATCACGTGATTAATAATGATTTTGTTTCCCATTCCGTGGGATTCCCGTGACCTACTCCCAAAAAAATGGCAGCCTCTAGTTCAGGGTTGTGGTAGGAGGGACATAAGGTCTCCGTTCCCTCCATCAGGGAATGAGGGTTAGGACAGTAACCAAGATGTTCCCCTATCTGCCAGTCACGTTCAACGTTATGTCGAAGACTGACAAATGGGGTCCCATGGAAAGCGCCACAACCACTGAACTGTGTTACCACTCCAAGTGTTGGAGATGCAGATACTGGCAAGCTGAACGTGCCTAGTTTGCTAACCACTCTTCGTTACAAACTAAGTCGTAACCTACCCAGCACCCAACGTAAGCCCTCAGTGACAGTCTTCCAACCAACAGGATGCAAGGGACAGGGCTTACCATGGAGACAGTCATAGCTACTGTTCCTTGCAGAACCTGCAGGTCCCCCACTGTCTTGATGGAAGTGAGCATGGTCAGGAGCACTGTCTTAAGAGACAAGATTTTAAGCTCAACTGGGTCCAGAGGCTCAAGGGGAGCTCTCTGCAGTCCAGCGAGGACCACAGAGAGATCCCAGGAAGGGATGAGGCGTGGCCTAGGAGGATTTAGCCTCCTGGCACCTCTCAGGAACCTGATGACCAGGTCGTGCTTCCCCAGTGACTTACCGTCAACTGCATCGTGATGTATCTGCAACATACACCTTCAAGGTGGAGGGGGACAAACATAAATCTTTCAGTGGAGCCGCTGTTTAAGACTCGCAGATCCAAGATTTCCACCATCCTTCGTCTGTATAATTAAGTAACGGCTGTAAAAAATCCAACCTCATCTCTGCTGGAGAGATTATTGCAGGCATGGGCAAACTCGGTCCTTGAGGGCTGTCCTGCAGAGTTTAGCTCCAATCCTAATCAAACACACCTGAACCAGCTAATAAATGCCTTCAGGATTACTAGAAGGCTACAGGCAGGTGAGTTTCATCAGCGTTGGAGTTAAACTCTGCAGCAAAGTTGCCCTCCAGGACCGAGTTTGCCCATCCCTGCTCTATTACATCCTTTGCCAGGAGGCTCGCAACCCCACACGCAGGACAGGGGCATTTGCACAGAGGCCGCGTGTCCAGCTGCATTGTAAGCCTTAGCAGCCAGAGCTGTTGCCTTCTTACCTGTCTTGGATGGGAGACTGACAATTCCGCCAGGTGGCAGACCTTTGCAGGAATACACTTGACAGCTTTTTAAAACAGCAGAGGTGACTCGTTCCTTCACAAGGAAGGCGAGTCTTGACCATAGTGTCGACATGGTCATATTCTTTCAATGAGGACATGAACCATCCACAAATGCTGTCTCAGCATGCTCTCGGCCCAAGCATGTGAGATAGTGATCGTGGTCATCCTTCATCCTTGCCATTCGATTCGCTCTTTTAGGGAAAAACTGCTCTTTTTGACTGAAGTGCCCAAAGGAGAATCACTGCTCCGTGCACTGCAATGCGCTGGTGAAACACAGCTGAATGTGCCCTCTTCACCAGTCAAGAGAGATTCCACACTGCAACTGTTTTATGAGGATGAATTGGAAAGAGTGATCGCTGCTGCAAAATCCCCCCCCCCAAAAAAAATTCTGAATAAGTAGATAAGAACCACCGTCTTATATATCCGTATTTACAGAGGAGTGGCTTGGCATGCATTTTCCACTAGCCAGTTCCATTGGCCGGTTTCTTAAAAACGAATTTGTTGGTCATCAACACAATGTTGAATGTCACTGACAGAAAGGGAACTAGTTTTGCAGTGAATATTCATGTTTATGCGTACAATTTACCTAACCTCATCTCATGAGGACAGGTCACTTTTTTATTTGATCTCCAGAGATGACCAGTGGTCCACGATTGTGGAAGACACTGACTAATTCATCTTATATTGATCAAAAAAGTGTATTCTTTTATCCTTCCAGGTTATACCAGTACAGAGAACAGCTGAACCCCACCAGTTAAACACAAAATACAGAAACTTGTCAAGTGGCTTGAAGGTCAGCAGTTGGATCAAAGCATCTGCCAATTGTGCTATATTTAGTTTTTTTCGAGCCATTTTTATTTGTTCCCGTGGAAGAGTGATTTTAGTTTAAACCTTTATCCATTGTTATTGCTTCATCGCTGCAATTTACAGCTGATTTGTTACAGTTTACAAACAAAGTTACAGTTTACAGTCAAAGTCTTAAGTGTGGGTTGGCAAAAAGCATGTTCTCATTCATCTAACAGGCGTCCTGTTTTTGACCTACATTAACTGTTTTAAAAGAATGTAGTTTATAGAATATTGTTTCATTTGTTTAATGATCTGTCCTGAGAACATTACAGTATTTAGGCATTCATGTGCATTTCTCATCCAAAATCTAAAGCACATTGGCAAGTTTACATAATGAATAAACAGTGTTTTTCTGAAACTGCCAGAACAACTTTGCAATCAGAGGGATGACAAAATATAAACCATGAGTAGAAGGGAACATTATTCTGTCCTGTTTCCATCCTGCATGGGCCCGTGCAGGGAGCTAGTTGATAAGAAGAAATAAATTATTTTTTTATAAACTTTTAAACTTTTTTGTCTCTGTATGAACTGTACAATGTATGTGTTTGCAGATTTGGGATGTCCATCATTGTTTTTGGCAGTAAAACCTTCACTTGGGAATTTTGAATGTGTTTTTAAAATAGCGGTTTTTAATTTAGGAGTGAAATAAGTCTGTGGTTAGTATTACTTAAAGAGACTTTCACAATTGTTCCTAGAAGATAAATTAAACGCTGTCATACCTCAAATGTGAATTGCTAATAAATTACTATACTGTAAGGACAAAAACTACCACAAGGATGTGAGTTTTGTAAAAATTATTGTAGTCCTTTGTTTTTCAAAAATTCTCATATTCTCACAAAGTCTGCAATTATTTGATCAAAATTACAATAAAGACAATATTATTGTGAAATATTATTACAATAACAAAAAAAAGCTGTTCTATTTTCAGAAACATTACCCCTCAGTTGTTGATTTGCTGCTCAAAAGACATGTCTTATTATTATCACTGTTGAAAACATTTTTGTGCTTAACTTTTTTTGCCGAAACCATAAAAAAATGTTTCTTCAAGATAATCAGATTGAAGGTGCACTATGCAAATGCATAGTTTGATGACGCCAAGTTTGAGCGCAGCATCTTGGGACATGTGGTCTTCACTTCACAGCCGGTGGAAAAGAATCGGGACAATAACATTACTGTAGTATGAAGCAGAGCAGGACCAAGTGTTGTGGGAACTGAGCAAGGCCGCTGGAGCGATTGTTAATGAGATGAACAACACACGCCTCGCGAGCAGCGGGACTTTTATTATGACGGGACACAGTCGCGAGGCGCCGGCGCTATTTCCGCTTTTCCGGTCATGAGTATGAGGTAACGTAGCTCTGTTTATCATATTAGATACATTTGAGTCTGTTGAAAATTATGTTATGACGTTACTCTGTGCGTTCGCTCAGCGGCTGCTATGAAACTTGTTGCACACTGCTAAGAGTAAAGCGTTTCAGCAAAATGGAGGGAAACCGAGGGTAACGCAGATATGACACAATTGACAGGTGACTCCCTCAGATGCTATGCTCAGACGTCCCGGCTCCTTGGTTAAAATAGCAATTTTCTCACAATTTACAAATAGTTGGAAACATTTGGGATATTGTAAGTACTCAACTGAACAAAATATATAACACTGGCCTAGTGATTTTGGAATATTTTACTGCAAAAATACTACATAGTGCACCTTTAATAAAAGAACAGCATTTACTTAAACAATATATATGTAATATTATTCCTCCTAATATTATATTCAGCCATATAAAACATTATTCTTAAAAAAAAAAACGGACTCATGACTGAACAGTTATTTTGATATGCAGGAATAATATTACATCACTTTTCATCCTCTGAAGTATTTCCTCCAGTCCATGTTCTTGTTGTTTATGAATAAGCTCTTTGTGTGAGTTCGGTGTCCAGCCCAAGCAATGAGAGCGGAGGACTCAAATACAAGCTGGGAAACTGCATAGAGAGTTTGTAAGAACTACTTACTGGAAATTAACATTATGTCAAGGAGAAAAGAAGGACCATGTTCCATAAATAATGTATGAGTACATATACAAACAAAGTAATTGACGTGGGATTGTACGTTTGAATGCATTTCATTTCAGGGTGGTGTTATATCTGACGGACATATATTGGCTGACAGAAAAGCGTTAAATCCCTTCAGTGTGGTTTTGTTGCAAAGAGAGCTTTAGAGTATATTCTTATCTTTTGACTGGTATAATGGATAAAATTTGTGTTTGAGAAGCTCATGTGATGTTTTTACAACTGGCTTTCACCCCTGTGAAGTCCAGAGCCTTGGAAAGAGCTTTTTGTGTTTTTAGCAGCTTTCATTCCCGTCATTCATTCATATCTCGAAGTTCTCACTATTAAAACGAGTGGCTGAGTGAAAGTCCGGTATGGTCATAAAAAGACTTTTCCCTGTTTCTGCGAAACTCTCATACTTTATCAGACATCAGGGCACAGATGTGAACTAGATTACCCTACGCTCCCTCCTAATATTTTTCTCCTGCACTCTCTCTCTCTCTCTCTCTCTCTCTCTCTCTCTCTGTCCCTCACTCTCCTGACCACAAAAGAAAGAAAATCATTGAGTTTCTCCCTTTTTATAAAAACTCCCTCCCCTTCCAGTAGTCTCCAAATAGGGGCACAGACTTGTAGGTTCCCAAACTTTGTTGGAAGAGGTTTAAGGCAGGCTGATTATGTGCTCCACTTCTCAGCCTTTGAATGGCAAAGCAAAAAATGGAGCTTTGAACATTTGACCAGACACATGGCTCTAAGTTGTGATATGGCAGAAGATTCTGGTGAGTTCTCTGTCAGTTTTTGGCTTTGTGAATTTAATTGTATGCACGTTTCTACCTATTGTATGAATTAATAGTCTAAAAAATTGAAGCTGAACACTGATTGAGTGCATGATTCATTACTTTAGTGATCTGTGTAAATATATTCTGTTACTGGAATATCACCTTTCAGTTCACCTCCATATGCGCAGTGACAGTGCAAGGAGTAAGACACACTCACCTTTTAAAAAACGAAATAAAAAATTTGCTTTCGCCGCATGTGAGGAGTTGTTATGGGTAATTACAAAACATTTTTTCCATTTTATAAGACTACATTATGCCAAAAACTGGAAAACCTACTTTGTACTTTTCATTCAAAGAGACTTGTGACTTATTTGCGTAGTCTTCCAAAATTGCAAATGTTTCATCTGCTCTGATGGATGAGCTTCAGCACAAGAGTGAACATGACAACTTCCAGACACTTGGCATTCATACTGAAGATTAACTGTGCCTTTTTTTATTTGCACTGAGCATCAGACTGTTTTCATTAAAAATATACTGCATTTCCTCACCTTTGAAGTGGTTTGGCATTTATTTTTAGGAATGACACAATGCTACTAATAAAGGTGCCTGAAGGAAACGTAATGGTCAAAAGTGCTGTTTAAATTGACTTTTATTGTTCCAATAGTATAATTTAAGTGTCTAAAATGTTTAACTGTTTTCTCCGCTGTAAAAAATGACGAGTTCTGGATTGGCAGTGTGGGCAACCGTGTTGGGATGAAACTGGAGCAGCTAATCAAATCAAGGCATTTGTGCCATTGTTCATTCACAATGTTGATCAGTAAATCTAAAAAATAATGAGGTTTAAGAAAAAGTGTTTAATATTTCTCATCTCAATGCATTTAACACATTCAGACCAGTCAAAAGAAAACTGCAAAAACATTTCAGTATTTAATTTTCACAGGGGAAAATAATGAAAGAGATTCATTCATTTTCTCAAAGTGCTTCGGGACTAAATGAGAAATACATCATTGTGTGCACAGCAGAGCAGAAGTTCATTACAGGCTGTGTTGGTCTGCTGAGTTACAGATATTATCCTTCCTCCATGGAGCACAAATGTCAGTCAGCAAGCATGAGCAGCAAATTACTTCTGTGGAGAGGCAAAGATGGTCTTGAGGATACTCATTTAAATGGTTCTTTAGTAAAAGAGCTTGATAAACATTGCTAGTGTCTTTTTAAATATATATAAAAAAATTCTAATAGATGTAATAGGATAGATAACCAATGACTTAATAAAGTTTTATTTGTCTGAATGCAGCGAACCTGATTTCATTAAGTGCAACATATTCCTGGATCAACATCCTTGTTGATCCTGGAACAACATTCCAATCAACCAAATAGGATTTGAGGGACAAGGTTACAGCTTATATTAAATATAGGCTTGCAGCCAGGGGTAGGTGCTTCTACACATGTGTTATTCACTTATCATTTCCATCTGATTTTAGAAATAAGTTATGGTTATGGTTAGGTTTAGGGGGAGGGTTATGATAAGGATAAAATTTTCACACAGGAATGTTTCAGGTTCAACAAAACATGTTGAAGGAACCCGTCTATATATTATACACATAAGCAGAAAGTGCAATTTTCATGGCACACAGAACATGCACAGGAAGAATATTTTTTTTATTTTTTTTTAGGCAAAGCGAGCTGAACTTTGTTCTACCGCAGAACCCAAAGTGCACACTCTGTGGAAAAGAGCTGCTGTCTACGCTTGAAGACCGATATCCCATTTCACATGTTTCCAGATGTTGAGAGGAGTGTTGGGACGCCCTGGAGTAGACAGGACACTGAAAGAAATTGTGTTCAGTTCAGTCACATCTGGAGACATGAGGGATGAGGTGACGAGCCCTCTCTGCATCAGAGAGCAGCAGCTATAAAAAGTTCACTGCAAAAAAAATGTGTCTTGATTTGCTGCAAAATTCTTAAAGGGTGGGGGGATACTATAAACCCATAATTTGTTAAAATATTATCTTTTGTGTTCAGCTGAAGAAAGACATTCAAACAGGTTTGGAACAATTAGAGCATGAGTATATGATGGAAGAATTTTTATGTTTAAATGCAAAACTGACTAAGGATTATAAAACTAGAATAAGAAGAGAATATAGTCCATTACATTTTTTTTTTTTTGTGTGTGTGTGAAAAAATTTAGTTTTAAACATGAAAATTAATGTTATCTTCAGTTTTGCTTGTCCAAAATGCTCCCAAAACAACAGTCAACATTAATTTAGTTATTCCTTTTTTAGTTTATAAAACCATTGACAAAATACTTTTTGGTGACATATAGCGGTGGCCACTGTCCACTATGCATTAGAATCTATGGAAAGGAAGGAGCACTCAGATTAACAAGAGCCTGTGTGATTGTATTATCTAAAATGGGACTCACACTTTTTCTTTGAAAGAGTGAAGAATGAGAGAGCGAGAGGGCACTCATCCTTGTACATTCAAGACTAAACAAACAGCCTCCCTCTCAGAGGGTCATGTGCTACACCTCCGGGCCCTGCATAAATGAATGTGCTCACTACCAGCAGGAAGCCCCACACCACATGCTCCGGAAAACCCTGTAAAAGTGACTGCTTCATTTAGCTTTCACATTACAGTTGGCAGACAGTATAGTTTCACAAATAAAGCAACTTCTTTCATCCCCAGACCTCTAATTATCTCTCACGTTTAACATGTTACAGGAAATTATTGGAAGATATGTGTATTTTTCTTTTTAGTCAGATTGGTATCTACAATATATAATAATATAATACACTGTCAGAAAAAAAGGTACAGAGCTGTCACTGGGGCGGTACCCTAAGGTACAAAACTGAAAAGGTACTAATATGTACCTTTAAGGTATTAATATGTACCTTTAAGGTACTAATATGCACTCTTAAAGTACTGATATGTACCTTTTAAGGTACAAAGATGTACCATTTAGGGGTGAGTAAGGTACAAAGATGTACCTTTTCACTTTTGTACCTTAGGGTACCGACCCAGTGATAGCACTGTACCTTTTTTTCTGAGAGTGTATAATTAGTTCTGTCAAAATTAGCGCATTAACGCATGTGATTAATTTTTTTCAAAGCGCAATTAATGCAGCATCCATTTTCTCTGTCATCCTTCGTTACATTATATGATCACACTCTTATTCATGCAAATGCTTTTAAACCATTCAAGACAAAAGAGAACTCACTGTCTGTTAATGTCCTTTCTATGTGACACACACACGACGCACAGAAAGACGTGTGCCAGAATCGAATTGTCTTTCGAGCTTGAACAAACAATATCACACAGAATTATGCCAAAATGCCCGTTGTGTCGAGTAAGAGCAGTCTTAAATGAGTTAAACTTATAAACATTGAAAAGCTGTGAGAAAGCATTTCAAAGCTTTTTAGAGACGAATTTAGAGATGTGAGAAAATAAGAGGCGGCAGATCTTAAAGTCACAGCCGCCTAATAAATCAGTTGCTGTGATGTCTGTCATTAATGTTAATCAAAGAACAAAGGAACAGGGAAAATTGTAGCTTTAATGAGGATTATTCTATATTTAATTTATAATGTATGCAGTTAAGAAAGGTGTTCGATAACTTTATTCAATTTCATATGTCTAACAGTTTGGAAGGCCAAAGGTAAATATGACATTTATTATAATGGGTTAATGTGAAGATAAAGTTCACTTAAAGGGATAGTTCACCTAAAAATGGTGTGACTGCAAAAACACCAGACCGCCTATGTAATCAACTTACAGAAAAAGCGTTTTAAATATGGATATTTTTCTTACACAAACCAATCAGTTCGCTTCAGAAGGCTTTTATTAACCCCCCGGAGCCGTGTGGAGTACTTTTATAATGGAGAGATGTACTTTTTGGGCTTCAAATTTTGGGCTCCCATTCACTGCCATTAAAGCTTGGATTAGCCAGGACATTTTTAAATGTAACTCAGATTGTATTCGTCTGAAAGAATGTCATACACACCTAGGACAGCGAGTCAAATCAGTAAATCATGAGGTAATTTTCATTTTTGGGTGAACTATCCGTTAAAATTAAAAGTTGTTGTTTTTTAAAACCTAATAAATGGTGAAATCGATAGCTTTCAATTATAATGTAATGTTGAATGTCTATCATTAATAATAAAAAAAAATTATAATCAATTTACAGCACTAAATATAACATTTGTTCTTAAATAAATGCAGTTTTGTTTTACTTTCTATTCATCCAAGAATCAGAATGATGTATGATTTCTGAAGGATGTGACGACTAGATGGCTAAAAAAAATTAAACTGTGCAACCAAAGGAATAAATTACATGTTAAAATATTTTCAATTAGTAAATGAATTATTTTAAATTGTAAAAATATTACACAATGTTACAGTTTTTACTGTATTTTTAATCAAATAAATGCAGCCTTAGTGAGCATAAGAGACTTCTTTCTAAAAAAAAAAATTTTAACAGTAATGACTTGAAGAGAATTAAGAATCTGATTTTTTGTCTGTTCTCAAAGCAAAACATTATTTGAGCTTTTGTTTATTTCTTCACAGATGAGGTCATAGCTTTGCAACAGTGGTGATTGTGTGGAAAAGCTCTGTCCAGCTTTGAGAGGCTCAAGAGGGACCTCACATTTCTCATCGCTTGGGTTCTCATCCATCAACCCGTCAAGTACCAGGTCATACAGGTTATTCCCACTTCTGGGTCATGATGAGGCTGTACTCAACACTGGGCACTTGGCTCTTCACACTCCTAGTGATGCCAGTCTACTGCCAGAGTGGTGATGATGGAGAGTTGGGATCAGGTGACGTCTCCTGGGCTGCGGTCACGGGCAACTCCTCTGCTCCAGTCTTCCATGCAGCCGGAGATGAGCCAGACAGAACCAGGCCACTTTTTCAAACTCTGCCAGAGACTGAAGGCGGCGACTGTTATGTCAACTTCCACACCAGCCAAGTCATGTCAAGGCGGTTACGAGCTTTCAGAGAGGAAGTTACTTATCTAAAGGCCCTTCAACATGGGAACCAGGCAGTGATGGAGAATCTGGTCCAGTTTGTTGGAGCAGAAATGGGAGATCAACGCTATGAGGAGGTGATCCAAGAAAACATTGTTGGAATTAGGGAGGATCATGTGAGCTGTGAGAGTGTGGTGACAAAAGCAGCAGAGGAGATGGAGAGTCAGCTGCAGGGAGAAGCACAAGACACTTCGGCTGGAATTCAGAAGTGAGATGAGTTGAATCCTAATAAGGCAGTCATATCCTGTTATCTCCGAAGCAAAACTCCAAGGCTTTTAAATATTTAAAATGCTTAAAGGCAACAAACCTAAATCGGGGGAATATTTCATATACGTTGGAGAGAAAATTTTGAGTCAAAATCTTATGATTTGATTCTCACAGAGAAGAAATCAGAGGTCCTTATTTTATTATTGTATTTTAGGAATTATTTTATTTAGATTTTGTGGATGCACCAGTAATAAAATTGCCAATATGAAAATCTCTGTACTAATTGATCTAAATATAAAGATATACTGTCACATGATCAGAAATCATTCTGTTGTGCTGCTTAGTATTTTTCTGGAAACCGTTATACTTTTCAGGATTCTTTGATGAATAGAACATTCAAAAGAACAGCTTTTATATGAAATTGAAATCTTTAATGTCATGTTTGATAAATGTAATAATTGATAATTAAAATCATGTAAAGAGTTAAAGTTAATTTCTTGACCACGCACTAAATATTGCTGCTTAAAGGATTAGTTCACTCTAAAATGAAAATTACCCGATGATTTACTCACCCTGAAGTAATCTTAGGTGTACATGACTTTCTTCTTTCAGACGAACACAATTGAAGTTATTTAAAAAAAAATGTCCTGATGCTTCCAATCTTTATAATGGCAGTGATGGGTGTAACCCCTGCTGTTTGAACCACCCACCCCAAGCGGGACTTGAAACCTAGGTCCGCCGGCATGAGAGTCGGACACTCTAACAAGGAGGCTAAAGGCTGTAACCATTAGTGTCAGTTGCTAGAGCGTCTCTTGAGATCAGAGGAGTGAGGTTTACTCGCACAGCAACTACTAGCTGGCGTCCGTTACACTGGGTCCATAGAGTTTGAAGCTCAAAAAAACACATCCATCCACAATAAACATACTTCACATGGGGGACAGCCAGAACGCCTTCCGTATTCAACTTACACATTCACTGCAATTACACTTTTTTCGTAAGTTGAATATGGAAGGCGGTCTGGCGGATTCTAGATATTTTATTTTATAAAGCTTTAAATATGGACATTTTTCTCACAAAACCCCATCAATTGGATGTGCTTTTTTGAGCTTCAAACTCAATAGACCCCGTCACTGCCATTATAAAGATTGGAAGCATCAGGATATTTTTTTATATAACTCTGATTGTGCTTATCTGAAAGAAGAAAGGCATGAACACCTAGGATGGCTTGAGGGTAAATCATGGGGTAATTTTTATTTTAAAGTGAACTGCTCCTTTAAGAGTCGAGTTGCAAGGCTGCATACATAAACACATTCAAGGTAAAAGATAGTAAACACATTACAACCATGTAAAACTGTTGGAAAGATCCTTAACAAGGAATATAAACACAGTGATGAGTTGCATAGAAACATAGAGCCTCAGACTAGCCACAACGATGCTGCTTTGATTCTGGTCTCTGGGTTTTCCATCACCAGCCTGGACAGTTGAAAGGAATGTGAATTTCAGCCCCTTTGAGGCCCCTGGTTTAAGAAAAACTAAAATGAGGCCCCAAGGAGGCCCCGGTTCATTTCCTCCTCCATCCTGCTTTCTTTTTGTACGTCTGGGATTATTTCTGATGTTGTGTCTGCTTTATGTCTTTATCTAAGAATAAAAGAGGAGTCCCTTGCCTTTGAAGAAATGCTTCGTACCGCATCAGACATCGCCACTCGACTGGAGAGTTCTTCAAGAGCCCTGCATGTGGAGATGATCGAACGGCTGAGGAAGAACATGAGACAGCTGCGCTAAACTAAATGACTCAGCGGGAAGCCGTCCAACCTGGAAAAATAGATAAAGTGTCACTTCTATATTTAATTTTTAATAACAGTGATACCATGTCATCACTTTAAACAGTCTATATGTATCTCCCGTCCTTGCATTGTTGCTTTGTTTTTGGTGAAACAACAGTATTGTCAGAGGACTGAAACTATATTTTCCGCTCTTGTCCAATGTTCATTTGTGAGCCATAATGAAAACATAATGGCTTTGTGTACAATGAAACTGAAAAAATAATCTTGGCAGTGAGGTGACATCTTAAAAGAATATTCTCTTTCCAAGTATACAGACAACCCCGCAGCTATGGTCTGGCTGTCTTGGCGCTAGGGAGCAGATGGTGAAAAGACTGTATGAGGGTCTGGAAATCAACCAGCATGAACTCATATACATTGGAAAGAGAAACCAAGAGAGAAAGAAAAAGAGAAAAAAAAGATATGACAGTGATGTCACTGAGGAATAAAAGAAAACGTGACTTGGCAGCTTGGAGCCAGAATCTAAAGAAACAGATAAAGAAAATCTTTGCGACCGAAGAATGTTCATTTTTCAATGTATTAGTCCTACTCTAGTCAGTTGTGGTCACTTTTGCTGTATGTGTATTTTGATGCAATTCTGAGTGTATACTATGTGTATGATACAGAATGAACAGTAACATGAAATATATAAATACTATATTGAGCGTTTTATACTTAAATAGTATTGATGGTGGTAGCCTATATAGTCATTCTTGCCATTGTTAAATATAGGCCTACTGTTCACATAAATTCAACTTTGTGTAAAAGAATATCAGGATTGCCGCAGTCCTGGAAAACCTAGACATATCAGGAAATTAAAGGTATGGTAGGCATTCGTTATATGGTTGAAACTCTCTTTACATCCTGGATGTCAATTAATCATAGAAGTGGTCTTACGCGTGCTATCTGAATAGTCGTAAATGAGTTTCCTGGGTAAAAATTGTACATGAACGCCCACTGATGTCCTGTTTACCACTGGGTAGTTCGGAAATTATTTTGATAGGCTACCCAAATTCCTGAGATGGGTGTGCCATATGCCGCTATCAATTCCCACTTCTGAAGTCGTGATTACGAGCTCATCGCATTCAAATTTTGAAATGGGAGTGCGTTCATTTGTAATTTTTACCTAGGAAATTCGAGAGCACGTGAAGGCACTAATAAACTTTAAACATGATGGCGGGAGAACTACTGCTGTGACAGGTATGATTTATTAGTTTTCCCCCAAAACAGCTTGATTGTTTTCTTGATATGTTTTATAGGCTACACAGCGAAAATAGGCTGCATTTGACCGAAACTACAGAATCGGCAGAAAGCAGACTGGATAGCCTCGTAAATGTTTGCTTGTCAGTGCATGTGTCATTACTACATATAAATTGGTTATAATAGGATGTTCCCAATAAATAGGCAAGAATAAACATGGTGTCCTGTTTCTCCTGTATGATTCTTTCATTCCGACAACAAAGCACTTGAATGCAACGCTCATGACTTCTGAAGTGGGAATTAAGAAATTTCCGATAGCACAAGGGCAGCATAAATATTAAAACATGTAGCTCATGTGTTAGCTGGGAGCCTACATATCTTATGTGTAAGTTTCAGGACCAAAACAATTTCCGTCCAATAATTGCATTCGGTCTGAATGATACAATGTCCATACCTGCCTATTCCATACAGCCACACTCTTCATAAGTTCCGTAATTATACGAGATGGCAACCCGTGACGTTCTATCCAGAGCAGACTCACATTTCTACATTTATATCAACACTATCAATGCTGAAATGAACCTGCAGCAGTGGAACAAGTAAGAGCAAGGTGTTTATGTTCATTATTATTGTAATGTTATGTGTTTTTGAGACATGAGGTCCTGTTGTGAGGCTTTGCAGACTCTGCTGTGCTTGTTCATGTTCCTCTGCCGGGAGGGTGGAATGGTGTGCTTTCAAAGTTGCTAGCCTCTCCGAAATAGCTTGACCTATCTTTAGACAAATTTAAAAGGTAATTTCAAGTAGGCTTAACCTAATTCTTCAGCTGTAAATTGCTCTTTGTGTGTGAACTATTTAAAATGGATTAAGAATAAAAATCCAGACATCACAATGACTGTAAAAGTCACTGCCATTTGTCAGAAGGTGTGAGATCCCTGAAATGCAATTTACAATACGGATTTGTTAGTTAGGCTGCTTAACATTTATGTAAAAATGGCAATGAGACATTTTACTGCCCATTTGTAGGCAATGTCTAAAATAAGGCACAAATTATTATTATATATTTTTAAATACAGTAGCCTACATCAAAATTGAATGATACAATTAGCCTACATATGTTCCGTTCTGTTTTATTACCTATATTATGTTATATTATTTTTTACTATTATTATTCCTGCGATCTCACATTCCTGGATGAATTTTAATAAAGATTGTTTTGTGGATATCCATTCGTCTTTTTTTCTTGCGTGCTGACAGTATCCTGGGCTATGGCTATTCCTCCATGATCGGTTCACAGAATCTTTCAGCATTCCGGTCATGTGTGTTTAATCAGCATAAACGTTATTATGAATAGATTCTAATAGAGTCTGTCTCTAAAAAAAAAACTGCGTATCAGCCAGAGTTCTCGCTTAGCCTTCAGCATTTATTCAGCTACCCTGACCTCTATCGGTCATAAAATGCAATAACAATTTAATCACTTTCAATCCAATATTGGCCCAGAAAGCCCCCCTCCCTATTCATCCCCTCCCAATTGGTTTGTTGTTACTTGAGTTCGCGCATTATCCATTAAATGTCTGTTCATTATAATGTTTATATAGGCTATACTAGGGGATAACATTTAGATTGGTTGCTAATTGAATTTAAAATCGGGTCAAGCTCATGAACTTGTGATGAGGTCCCTCCCTCCTTTTTCTGCCTGACATGAAAGTGGATGAGCGGACTGAGAGAGAGATGCTCAGTCTGGAGTAAACCCTGGAAACAGCAGGAGCTAGGTCATGAGTGCGTCTATGTTCCTTTTGTCACAAATGGAGTTATTCTGGGATATATTTGCTTCTAAAAATCCTTATTTTTGGATGCATATGGAAATAAATAACTCTGTTGCAGCACGGCATCTGTGTTCCTGATCTTCAGCTGAACAGGTGCGCAAAACTTAAGCTTATCATCGTGCCTTTTCACGTAGAGAGCAGAAAAACTTCGAGTTTGGAGAAAAATGGATAAACAATGGATTTATGCAACTGAAAGAGAAACATATGAAAAACGCTAATCCCAGCACTTAAAATAGGCTACACGTGATAAAAAAATAAAAATAAACTTGTAGTCTATGTGAGGAGAACATCTTACCAGCATATACAACCACCAGCCCCAGTAGCATGACACCAGAGGAGAAAACACAGATGCCATGAAAAAAACTGAAACATATGGAAACTGTCGCGTGGAATACAGCTGGAAAAAATAGAAATGTGTAGAAACTAATTGGCTGATGATGGAGCGCTTTGAGAAGCAGCGGTTCTTCCTGCGGATGACTCTTCTCTGCACTATCCTATGTGAGTCAAGTAAGTTTCACTTCTGTTTTTTTCACACATTAAAAAATTAAAAATAACTGTCCAAACTGGTTTTGGCTGGTCAAACAGTTGACATTTGCCCCACATGTAATTAGCACCTGAATCTGGTAGCCTAATCAGGTCAAGGGGTAGGCTATATTTGTTGCTTTGGTCTGTCCGTTTAAACCAACTAATAGACCAGAAACACAAAGTTGATCTTAAGATAGATTTTCTATTTGGAGCCTTAAGACACAAAGTTCATATTTGTTTGCTTTATGTGTGTTTTAGGCATTATTATCGTGACTTTTATGTATTTGCTTTCTCTGCTTTTTTATGATGGTTAGATTGGAAGGGGATATAGGAGTACAGTGTATTCGGCTCTCACATATCTACATTCAGAGATGTGTTGTATATAGACATTAGAATGGCACGCACGATTGCCAGTAAAATGAAACGTCCTTTCCACGGCCAAGTCTCCGTGGCGCTTAAATCAAGGCAGATTTATAGGGCTTGCTCATCACTCTGCGTTTACGCGCGCACTTTCCACGAGCGTCTCTTCATTTATGTGGCCGCTCGCTGTCAGCATCCGCTGGACTCCTGATGAATGAATATCACTGCGGGCTTCTGACACCTCCCGCGTGCGCTCGAGCTGCAGCTGGATGCACTTTACCGCCGCTATTTGCATCGGATTTGCTTAAGAACATCCCGAGATCTGGAAAGTTTCCAGAGTTGAAAGGAGATGGGACTTACAGGGCCATAGGGAGTTAGGGACCAAATGGCAACGCCGTATGGAAAATGGTCATAAAAGCAGTTTAAAAATAAAATAAAAAAATAAAATTACGATTTTCTTTTATATTTAAATGCACATTTCTTTTAGGAATTGATAGATGTACAGGTCCTTCTGAAAAAATTAGCATATTGTGATAAAAGTTCATTATTTTCCATAATGTAATGATAAAAATTAAACTTTCATATATTTTAGATTCATTGCACACCAACTGAAATATTTCAGGTCTTTTATTGTTTTAATACTGATGATTTTGGCATACAGCTCATGAAAACCCAAAATTCCTATCTCAAAAAAATAGCATATCATGAAAAGGTTCTCTAAACGAGCTATTAACCTAATCATCTGAATCAACTAATTAACTCTAAACACCTGCAAAAGTTTCCTGAGGCTTTTAAAAACTCCCAGCCTGGTTCATTACTCAAAACCGCAATCATGGGTAAGAATGCCGACCTGACTGCTGTCCAGAAGGCCATCATTGACACCCTCAAGCGAGAGGGTAAGACACAGAAAGAAATTTCATGAATGAATAGGCTGTTCCCAGAGTGCTGTATCAAGGCACCTCAGTGGGAAGTCTGTGGGAAGGAAAAAGTGTGGCAAAAAACGCTGCACAACGAGAAGAGGTGACCGGACCCTGAGGAAGATTGTGGAGAAGGACCGATTCCAGACCTTGGGGGACCTGCGGAAGCAGTGGACGGAGTCTGGAGTAGAAACATCCAGAGCCACCGTGCACAGGCGTGTGCAGGAAATGGGCTACTGGTGCCGTATTTCCCAGGTCAAACCACTTTTGAACCAGAAACAGCGGCAGAAGCGCCTTTCCTGGGCTACAGAGAAGCAGCACTGGACTGTCGCTCAAATTTTGCATGTCATTCAGAAATCAAGGTGCCAGAGTCTGGAGGAAGACTGGGGAGAAGGAATTGCCAAAATGCCTGAAGTCCAGTGTCAAGTTGCCACAATCAGTGATGGTCTGGGGTGCCATGTCAGCTGCTGGTGTTGGTCCACTGTGTTTTATCAAGGGCAGGGTCAATGCAGCTAGCTATCAGGAGATTTTGGAGCACTTCATGCTTCCATCTGCTGAAAAGCTTTATGGAGATGAAGATTTTGTTTTTCAGCACGACCTGGCACCTGCTCACAGTGCCAAAACCACTGGTAAATGGTTTACTGATCATGGTATTACTGTGCTCAATTGGCCTGTCAACTCTCCTGACCTGAACCCCATAGAGAATCTGTGGGATATTGTGAAGAGAAAGTTGAGAGACGCAAGACCCAACACTCTGGATGAGCTTGAGGCCGCTATCGAAGCATCCTGGGCCTCCATAACACCTCAGCAGTGCCACAGGCTGATTGCCTCCATGCCACACCGCATTGAAGCAGTCATTTCTGCAAAAGGATTCCCGACCAAGTATTGAGTGCATAACTGAACATAATTATTTGAAGGTTGACTTTATTTGTATTAAAAACACTTTTCTTTTATTGGTCGGATGAAATATGCTAATTTTGAGATTTTCATGAGCTGTATGCCAAAATCATCAGTATTAAAACAATAAAAGACCTGAAATATTTCAGTTGGTGTGCAATGAATCTAAAATATATGAAAGTTAAATTTTTATCATTACATTATGGAAAATAATGAACTTTTATCACAATATGCTAATTTTTGAGAAGGACCTGTATATACTTGGGACTCATGGAAACCAAAAATCGTTTAATCCCTGTCATTTCCTATCATTTGGCTAACTCTCCTCACTCTCATCACATGAGAGCTAACTCTGCACTTTTCCTATTGCCCTTTCTGTAAAATATTGCTATATTAATTTTCTGAAAAGAATCAATAATTTTGCTACTTATAAACACAAATATACAATAAACACTTTATTGTTAGACAAAGTTGATTTGTGAATAAAATATCTAATTTATTTATCAAAGATGCTGCAAAAAACTCCCCCTTGAGATGACAGAAAATATTTTAACAAGATGTATTTATTGCCAAAAAGTTATTAAAATAAAGAAAACAGTGTAAAAGGATTCTCAGTCTTCCTTTATTTTGTTTATTTTAATGACAATGATGAGAAATAGCAGTGTTGTTAAAAACATCTGCACATTAAACCATATTGCTGGTTGGTCATGAACACCTCTTTTATTTTAAGGTAGCCTATAATTTAATCATTTGGGTTGAATAGGCTGTTTTCTTTAAAAAAAATAAAATTCCCCAGCCTCAGAGTAATAATAGCTTTGAACCACATGGTCTGTCCATTATATGCTTAAAAAAAGCAAGAAATGTGCCAGGGGTGACAAAATATTTTCCTCCCCATCTGCAGGTCACTGGCTGTATTCGTTAGCTGTGCTTGGGTTTCACATCATGTCCCTCTGTGCTAATGCCCTATGGTGCAGACCCTAAATCTGACTCATTAATGGCATGTTGTCATTCGCCCAGAGTGTGACTCATTGTGCCAGCATGACCCAAGGGAGCTCACTTCACCACACAGCATATGACAGCACTCAAATAGCAGGCCTGACACATACTATGTGCAAACACTGTCCTCAGGGTTCTGTGTTAATGCCTCCTCAGCTCAGAGTTGGCCGGCTTAATGGTGTCTGTCCAGCATATAGGTGTCAACCAAAGGTGCAGAGATTACAGGACATCTCCTCTCAGAAAAAAAGAAGAGAATCAATCATCATTCAGTTAGCCACACTGGCCCCACATATCATTAAAAACTGCTGGCTTTTTTGCATATCAGGTGTTTGAAGCAATGTTCTTGAGATAGTTCAGTTTATTTTTCAAGTACTTTTAACGCTATAACTTTGGGTTAGCTAGTGGTAACAAAAAATAAAACTACACGACAAAAATCAAGTCCCGACCCAAATTTCTTCTTGTTTGAAAAGGTGTTTCACTCGGGAAGAAAAGATTATCAAAACTTCCATTTTATGGCTACTTTAAATTTGGGCTGTATAAGAGAAGTAGGCCTGTGATAAGAGTGTGATTCGAGTGGGTCACTGAAGTATTTTCTCAATCGTTTTGTTAAAACACACTGATTCATTCAGGAACGAAACACCTGCTGTGTTTTGTGTTCCCTGCAGGCGATCTTTGTTTGGAAGTATTTTCGTTGTCGGATCAACAACAAACTGGCAATATTGTTGCCTAAAATGACAGTTCCTCAATATTAACTTCTTAATTGCTGTTGTTTATAGGTAATATTACTCTGGCAAATATGTCACAATACCAACATTTTCCAGTCAGTACCAATACCAATAAAATGTTATGGTTCTCGGTACCAATTTCTGTACCACAGCTAAATCTGTTTGAGCTATTTTACTTTTTTATTTTATTTTATTTGTTTATGGTATGGCATCATGGTAATCATTATAAGTAAATAATCCATATAAACATTTGAAAGCTACATGCTGTTTAAAAGTAAACATTGTTTATAAAAAAGATCAAGTGATATCTATAAAAATATGTAAACCATCTAATTATTAAATTATTAATATTATTACATTAAGACGTAGCTAAATCTACTGTACAACAGGAGCCTAATATATTTCTGTCAATTAAACTGGACTTTTATTTTGACGGGTTGCCGTGAGGTTCCTGTGTGTATGATATTACGATAGTTTTCTCAAATTAAACGGTCAAACGCTCATGAAGTGACTCTCAGAGTGGCTCTAGATGATGTTTATGCATTTGTGTCCAAATATAGTGTGGCGGCACGTAGGGGTGTTCGATTCCAGCTTTTTTGGAGTCGACTCCGATTCCCGACCTCCACTGTTGGAGTCTATGGAATCGATTCCTCGACTCCATTTACTTTACATCAAAACAGGATCAGAATTAAGACACAATTGCAGTTGTTACACAGTTCTTCTTGATGTGAGTTTTTTTATTATGATTTACGGTTAGTCAACCCTTAAATGCGACCCGAGACGTCATTCACTACCCTCCTCCAATCAATCAATTTTGAACAACATAACAAGACAAAAATAATATAATTATAATTTAATGCCTGTTTTTTCACTCGTTTTTTGTCAAAATTGTATAGGGTCGCTAACGACCCGAGGTGTGTAGAATTGTAGTAGGCTATATTTTGCGCAATAATAAATGAATCGATAATAACGAATTAGGTGCAATTCACCTTTGTTCCACAAGGTGGCAATGTCTTATTCGCAATTGATGAAGTGACGTTTCACTATTACCTCATAAAGAAAACGAAAGAATAATAATTATAATCTGCAAAACGTGAAATGCCTCAATGATTTACTGCAGAAAGCAACTACTAAACACAATCAAATATTATTGTCAATGTCACTTGATGATGTGGTCAAGAAGCTGTCAGTGATCAAAATATTGAATTAGAATTAGAAGACGTTGAAAATTAGTTTGGAGAATATGCGTGAGATCGCGAATATGAGCCAGATGCTAAATGTACTGGTAAATGAGCTCTGGCGAGGACATATGATGAAGGTATAAAACAACTGCTCAAACTCACGACCCGAATATGTAAGAATGTTTGGTGAAACAGTCATGCTTTTAAGTGTTAATGATTATGAACACACGGTAACCATGGGAAACCAAATCTTTATTTATTGCACTAATACCAACAATTAAACTAAAGCTAGCATGAAGGAAGCCTATGTATAATTATAAACGAAAGTCACTGTGACTGTTTTCTATTTTTAAAGTAAGCACTCAAATGTGTGTGACAAAGTTTCTGCGACGGCTCTTTGACGCGGTGCATTTCGTTGTATGAATTTAATTTCATTCTCTCCTTGATTATATAGTGCGTTCAACTGCCATGCACTTTAGTGATTAGAATCGGCAAACAAGTGAGCGATTTCGGACACAGCAACAGAGTCGACTCCGAGAGTCGATTCCTGTGCTGGAGTCGACCCATTAAGTCTGAGAGTCCCCACAAAGATAGTAAACCAGACGTGTGTGTGTGTGTGTGTGTGTGTGTGTGTGTGTGTGTGTGTGTGTGTGTGTGTGTGTGTGTGTGTGTGTGTGTGTGTGTGTGTGTGTGTGTGTGTGTTAAATGAAACCATTTATTCAGTAAGACATTCATTACAGAACATGCAGGATTCATATTTAAATATTTTTTGTGGTTTAATATTCACAGACACTATAGTGTAGCTGACACTATAGTCAGCTACAGTGCACCTATATAGTAAAAAAAAAAAAAAAGTTAGTCTGGATGCACTAAGATAAACACGGAAGCGACTGAAACCAGCTGCCCATTAGTGTGTAACGTTACCCGGTGGTACTTGGTAGGGGAGAGTGGGATAAGATGAGCCGCTGGGTAAGTTTACCCACTCCCTTTATCTTGGCAGCCGTGCTCCTATTTCCTGTAAAAACTTAAAATTAAAAACTACTTTTTGGCTTGTCAAAGTAAAATTTAAGCATAACAGAGGTAATGGCTATAAATCAAAGCAAATTTGTTCAAGTCTAAAAATATGTATGATTCATATTTAGCAATGTATAAAATCCATGCAAATCATTTAGCTAAATATTAGCCTGAATTGGTGAGCTAGCTAGGCTTGCTAGGTTTGTTTTTGTGAATGTTACAACTTTGTTGTTTTACAAATGCAAAGAATTAAAGATACTGAAATTTCAACTTAATTTGGTTTTGGTTATATGTTAAATTATCTTTAAGTAAAGAAATATGACTATTTATAAAAGGAAAATTTGATTATTAAAGTAGTTTTTAAAAGAGGTAAATTACCCTAAATGGGTTTGGGATTCTGTTAGCCGGTCAGTTTTTACACCCAGATGGTGCAATTTACCCACTGACTCGGATCCACTTACCCCTAACCTGGGGTAAATTGGGCCACATTAATTTTTTTTTAATTTATAAAAATACATTTTTAGAACCCTTTGTCATATATGCATTCTGATTATTTAAAATGATAGGAAACATCCTGAAATTACTTTATTTGTACATCTACCTCATTTTCTTGTTTTTGATCTTGAGGACCACATAAATAAAAAAATGGCTCATCTTACCCCACTCTCCTCTACTACAAAAATGCTAGTATCGTCACATTTCCAAAATTTCAGTACAACTTGGTACTGAAGTACCTGTACTTTTGACAACCCTACTGGCAAATCATGCAGTTTTCAGTTGGGATTAGCTGCGGCACTCGGCAGATACTGTACCTTGATTTTCGGAAGTACAGCACTCTTGTAATATTGCTTTAGTTTATGCGTGTGGAATAATTTGCCTGGAAACATTTTTGAGCAAATCCATTACTGACAGTCGACGGATGAGAAGTGATGGTGCGTGTAATTATATATGATTAGAGAAATTAATGAAGAGTTAATCCCCTGATAAAGCGCTTTAATACTATATGTTTTACTTATTTAACATGCAAATAGTGTGGTCAGTGAGCCCTAGATAAATTAATAGACTCTCTGTCCCATTAGTTCATTAAGTATTTTAAGTCTAGCTTGCTGAATTCACACACTTGCATATTGATTTGTCACGCCATATTCAAATCTATAAGAAAACTTTCAAAATGCTGAGTATGTGAAACCGCTCGGGATGTTTTGTACTTAAGTTCACTACATATTAGATGATGGAATTTAGTTTAAATGTTATTTTCAAATCTAATATAAATGGCTGTGATTGTTTTTAAAAGTTGAATGTCTTTTTCTTTGGCAGTTTCTTGTTGTGAGAAGACTCACTCGCATGCTGAAGATGAACTCTTCAAAAAGCTCTTTGATGGCTACAACAAGTGGTCAAGGCCTGTACCAAACACCTCTGATGTTGTCATCGTCAAGTTCGGTTTATCTATCGCCCAGCTGATTGATGTGGTAAGGTACTACAGGCTATATCTTGAAGAAACTAAATAAAGAGTATGTTTGGGTCAGTGGCACTCAAATTATCATGATTTCAACATTTTAACACCAGAAAATGTCTACTAACTGAACAGTTTAAAATGAACATGATGAACAACTTAAAACTGTGCTATATAGAGACTTACAAACAGTTGTAGATAGACTTAAAGCTTTATACATCGATCAGGCATACTATTATGACCACCTTCCAATATTGTATGCTCGTCCCCCTTTTGCTGCCAAAACAGCCCTGACCCGTCAAGGCATGGACTCCACTAGACCCCTGAAGGTGTGCTGTGGTATCTGGCACCAAGATGTTAGCAGCAGATCCTTTAAGTCCTGTAAGTTGCGAGGTGGGGCCTCCATGGGTTGGACTTTTTTATTCAGCACATCCCACAGATCCTCAATTGGATTTAGATCTGGGGAATTTGGAGGCCAAGCCAACACCTCAAACTCATTGTGCTCCTCAAACCATTCCTGAACCATTTTTGCTTTGTGGCAAGGCACATTATCCTGCTGAGAGAGGCCGCAGCCACCACGGAATACCATATCGGATTACACGGGCCTGCCTCCGCACCCAACGTGCATCAATAAGCCTTGGCCGCCCATGACTCTGTCGACGGTTCACCACTGTTCCTTCCTTGGACCACTTTTGATAGATACTCGTCTAGCCATCACAATTTGGCCCTTGTCAAACTCGTTCAAATCCTTATGCTTGCTCATTTTTCCTGCTTCTAACAGATCAACTTTGGGGACAAAATGTTCACCCCATCAGTGGTCGTAATGTTATGCCTGAGGTGTATGATCATGTGTCTATATGAAAGAAGTCTCTTATGCTCACCAAAGTTGCATTTGTTTGATTAGGAATACAGTCCAAACTATAATACTGTGAAATATTATTACAACTTAAAATAACTGTTTTTATTTAATTATGTATTTTAAAATGTAATTTATTCCTGGTGCCAAAGCTGAATTTTCAGCAGTATTACTCCAGTCTTCAGTGTTGTAGCATGCACTTAAAGTCAACAAGTCAGTTGTGGCCCAAGGCATCTAAAGCTTAGTGTACATAGAATAACAATAAATAACAACATGCCAGTTGTTTTTGTTTGGCTTACAGATGCAGTGAAATATTCATTTAATAGAGGCAGTTACACCAACCTCCTACAGTAAATTGAAATATTTAGGGCCCTAAAACCTTAGAATCTTGATGAATTAGGGTACATGGTCCTTGAAGGCTCCAAGTCCATCAGAAGATTAAAATAAGATGTTTGTGACCTTTCTGAACCAAAAGCTTTCTCCTGGAGCATACCCAGAATCCTGACTCATCTAATACCCGCCGCCCTTCCTTCTTTTTCTCCTCCACAGGACGAGAAGAATCAGATGATGACAACAAATGTCTGGCTAAAGCAGGTATGTGCAGCAGGAACGTTAATACAGTGAATGGAGAAAAAGATCTGGCATTATAAATAAGAGTTGGTTAATTCATGATATGATCCTTACATATTTGTGGCCCCCCTCTCAGGAGTGGAATGACTATAAACTACGCTGGAAGCCTTCAGACTTCGACAATGTGACTTCTATCAGGGTTCCGTCTGAACTTATCTGGGTCCCGGATATAGTCTTGTACAACAAGTGAGTAACAATTTATCTAAGCTTAACCACACTCATGCAGGGAAATCAATCCAGAGCGAAAAATGTTAACCGTGTAATGCTGTGTAGGCTGTTTTAAATGCAGAGTCGGTTCTCAGAAGCGCACAAGCAGTGACATGATCTATAAGGTGTATGTAATACAATGCCATTGGAGTTAAACTGAAATGAACTCACACTCTTCTTTAGCCTACCACCTACTGTTTGAGTGTGGTAATGCACAGAGGCAGTTCATACACTGTTTACTGCTGGGTCGTTATTAAAATATGGTAACAAATCTGTCCTGTCTGAAAAAGATTTCAGATAGTCAAGGAAAGCAATGTGAAAGGCATCATTTATGACATAACCGCTTATAAAATAATATGAATATTGCTTGACTTCATTGTTTTTCAAATGATTTATTTATTTAAAGCAACATTAATCCAGTTAGTTATCTTTTATATAGGCCCATGTGATATATAAGATAGCAAAATAATAATCAAACCCCATAAAAATCCAATAACCAAATAGTGTAAAACTTATTAAAAATATCAGCAATTTTTTTACTGAAAATGATGATAAAATGCATTTTGTTCCCTCCATCTTGTACACCACTTATATTTATATATTATATCACATTTATTAATTAATTAATTCACTTATAATGTTTTGGTTTATTTTTATAATGCTACATTAAATAGTTAAAAGTCTAAAAAGTCCTATAGTCAAACTGAACATTTAGTGTAAAACGGTTTGGGAAAAAATCGTAAAAAAAGAAGAAATCAAACATCTTATCCATTGTTACAGTCATTATAACTGCAAGCATGAACGTTTTAATTTCTTTAAAACAAATATTACAATGTGCCAAATGAATCTTGCTGAATTGTATGATGCATGATAGAGATACAGCGATACTAAATTTCTCTGCTGATACCAAATCCGATAGCAGATTATTCATATTGATATTGGCCAATACAAATAATTTCATTTTTCTTAAGAAAAAAAATCCCAATAATGCTGTAAACTGCACAGGGAACCCTTTGGTACATATTATAGGTTACAATTAATAACAAAACTATTATATTCAGCTGATATTTATGTTCAGATATAATAATTACACTCAAATAAAAACTCAAATCTTGTATAAAACTCAGTTGCACATTAGTTAGTTTTCATAAGCACTTGTCATCATGGCAAATTATAATTACCAGTAAATAAGCTCCTCTTTAGTGTTTTTATAGCTAACTAGGAACTGAGACCATTGGAAAACATTCCAGAGGTTCATGTGATGTTATGTGACATTGTTCACAAGCTGTTTTACTGACGTCTTTCCGCGGTTGAAACACAGATTAAGTGATTACATGAGACATGATACATACCGATAAGTTGTAATGTATCTTTCAACATACCTTTTGATATTCATGCCATGCGTGTTTTTCGAGATATAACTTGTATTAATGTGGCCGTAGCTACATCGTAGGCTGTGTTGCAACATACCCTGATGTGCGCCTATCCAAAAATGTCAATTCTACGCGGACCGCAAGCGCTGTGATTGGTCTGCCAGAACCCCTCCTTCAGGGATACACATGCTCCCTCTGCTTGTGTAACTGCACGTCAACGCGGACAAGGACGCAGGAGTATAAATTAAAATCAATGCGTAGGCCACGGCGTAGAGGCTACGGCGCAGGTCCGACACAGAAGTATAAATCAGCCTTAAAGTGGGCTGAGACGTCGCATCACTCCCGGATAATTGAAAATGGGTAAAGAGGCGGGATTTGGGTGGAGCTGAGGTGCCTGGTTGCTGAACCCACGCCTGCCTAGCTCGACCATAGTCTGATCGGGGCCTAAGGCTTAATATAATTTAGTTCACACAGCATTATGATTGGCTGACTCCACAACATTTAATTTCAACCACCATTTTTAAAAGTCTGTTGTGGTGCAAGAGTCATTTGCTATTCACATCAACAATGGAGTTTAAAAAATACGACCGATGGACAGACGGCGAGGTTCAGGCTTTATTAAGCTTATATGTGGAGGACAAAATCCAGCGGGAACTGGAAAGTTGTGCGCAGTCCTATGTCACCAGACTAAACTTCAAAGTACTTTAGATCGCAATGGAAACGCAGACAGCAACAAGTCTGGGGGAAGAAAATTCCTAGGACAATTGTTCCGGGTAATTTCTGTGGAAATGGGGCTAATGTTAAATGTAGCAAAAAAACGCAGACCTGGCAATCCTGGCTTTAACTACGGGTGATTAAGAGGGTCAAATAGAGCTCGCTTTAATGTCACTATTTTTTAATTGTTAATGCGTTATTGTTGCATTAACTAAATTTAACACGAGAGATTTTCTTAACACAGTATGAGACATAGTACAGTTTTGGGTGAACATCACACAGTACTGATGGCCAACAGTGATGAGAATAGCTTTTATCGGTCGATAACGGTTATTGGCCAATACATCGGTGTATCTCTAGCATGAAACCATTTTACTGCTTTTCCTGGCTACTGCTGAAATACATGTTGTTGTCCTCTTCAGTGCAGACGGGGAATTTGCGGTGACCCACATGACCAAAGCCCACCTCTTCCACACAGGTAAAGTGCGCTGGGTTCCACCTGCCATCTACAAGAGCTCATGCAGCATCGATGTCACCTTCTTCCCCTTTGACCAGCAGAACTGCAAGATGAAATTCGGCTCGTGGACTTACGACAAAGCCAAGATCGACCTGGAGCGCATCGAGAACACGGTGGACTTGAAAGATTACTGGGAGAGCGGTGAGTGGGCCATCATCAATGCTGTCGGCACCTACAACACCAAGAAGTATGACTGCTGTCATGAGATCTACCCAGACATCACCTACTTCTTCATCATTCGCCGTCTTCCGCTCTTCTACACCATCAACCTCATCATCCCCTGCCTGCTCATCTCCTGCCTAACCGTGCTGGTTTTCTACCTCCCGTCAGACTGCGGCGAGAAGATCACACTGTGTATCTCAGTCCTCCTCTCGCTCACTGTCTTCCTGCTGCTCATCACAGAAATCATCCCGTCCACCTCGCTCGTGATCCCGCTCATTGGCGAATATCTACTCTTCACTATGATCTTCGTCACCCTGTCCATCGTTATCACCGTCTTCGTGCTTAACGTCCATCACCGCTCGCCCAGCACTCATAAGATGCCCCATTGGGTTCACTCGGTCTTCTTGGATTTGATCCCACGGTGGCTGTTTATGCGCAGACCTGCACCGGACAGCCGTCGCAGGCAGAAGCTCCTCCTCCTGGAGCGGCAGGGCCAAGGAATGACGTCACAGGTGCTTGGACCGGTAAACACAACCCTCAGTACATCTACTAGCTGGTTCAGAGGGGAGCACTCCGGGGAGGAGCCCCGCAGACGCTTCTGTTATAAGGACTTAGAACTAGGAACCCTGTCCTCTGCGATCTCACTTTCACTCCAAACTGCTTCGCCCCACCCTCTCGGCTCAACTCCACCACCTCTACAGAAATTCGGTCCCTCCCCTAGACTGGAGATGGGCATGGCTTCCAGGCAGCCCAGTGGAAGAGCTAATGTCACGAAGCGGCCTGACAACCTGGTATCAGACAAGCCAGGGTTTCCTCTCTCCCCCAGTGTCCTGCAAGCTCTGGAGGGGGTCCACTACATAGCAGACCACCTGAGAGCAGAAGATGCTGACTTTAGTGTAAGTTTCTTTCAGATTTCCTTACATGAATAAAATTAAAAAAGTGAATACTACCAATCATAAGTGTTGGGGTGGGTAAGGTTTTCTAATGTTTTTGAAAGAACTCTCTTTTTTTATGCAGCATCATTACTCCAGTCTTCAGTGTCACATGATCCTTAAGGAATGATGATTTACTCCTTAAGAAACATTTATTATTATTATCAATGTTGAAAACATTTGTGCTGTTTAATATGTTTGTGAAAACTGATACACATTTACATCAGGATATATTTTTTTATATATACGATGATATATCAAGTATAATATAAAGGTCAAAATAACAGCATTTATTTGACAGAAATCTTTGTAACATTATAAATGTCTTTACTGCCCCTTTTGTTCAATTGAATGCATATTTGCTAAAAAAAAAAAAAAATACTGCTCCTAAACTTTTGAACGGGATATAAAATTGTAATTTCAAAATTATATTTAATATCTTTTCCTATAGCTTTCAAGCTACAGTAGATCTATCAAACTTGGCACAGACCTATTACTTCTTTCAAACGTTCGAGAAAGAATTTAAGTCAAACTTTTCTTTTCTAGTTACATGTTGTGTTACTGCTATAATCCATTAATTCGTTTTATCTCTTCACACAGGTAAAAGAGGATTGGAAGTATGTTGCTATGGTAATAGACAGAATCTTCCTATGGATGTTCATCATAGTGTGTTTGCTGGGCACAATCGGGCTCTTTCTCCCACCCTGGCTCGCAGGCATGATCTAGATAACACGCCAGTGAGTACATTTTATGAACAGTAAGGACTTCTTACTTATGGGCTTCCATAGGAAGAACCAGCATGGGGACACAACGCCCCTCCCAGCAGGGATATATATCCCCTGCATGGGGTAAGAAGATGCATGTTTGACATCAGGAATGTGGCATCAAACGCCTTTTTTCTTTTTTTCAGGACAGAAACTGAGAGGAGAGAAGCTTGTATATGATAACGCTTGTATTTGAATGTACTGTATAGCCTTGAATATTATTGTCCAAATTAAAAGTGGCAACTGGATAAGACACTCTGTGACACTATAACCAATTACACAAATAAAACCACAGAGGCTTGTATGCGTCATTTCTTGTTAGTCTACATATCAAGTAGTGCACACCAAAAAGATGTGGGTTTGTGGGTATACCTGTTTCTCTTTGACTGATTTGAGAAGTTCACCTAAATGAAAATTCTATAATTTACTCATATCTTTACAAAACTGTATGCTTGTCTTTATTTGTTCAGATATTTTCAGTGTTTGGCAACAGTCTGGGTACCAACGTAAAAGTTATTTCTTCCTTTGTGTTCTGCAGAAAACAAATCATAATGTTTTTTTAATGATATGAGGGCGATTCAATGATAAAAGAATTTACATTTTTGAAAGGGGCTGGCTAAATTTAAGCATATTCATGTATTAATCACTTTTGTATTGCCAACATGCAAACCTTCCCTCAAAAGAGACATTCCCCGACTTCCTAGGTTGTCTATGAAAGCCTGTAGACTGATTTTTATGTGAAGATGTGACGTTTATGTGCCCCTTCGACATGAGTATATATATCGAGGCATTGAATCACATTGTCTCATTTAGTTTGACTGCAGTTCACTACTGGTGCCGCTAACAACCAGTGCCCAATCATTCACCCGGCACAATGCAGTGCCAGGCGCAACGCAGGTGTTTTTTGCTAGTTTCAGCCTGATGCAGTTATCATTTTCATGTCCAGCGCCACATTGTTTAAATAGCAAATGCACTCGCGCCCATTTGTGCACCCAATGGCGTGCTGGTCTGAAAACAAGGTGTGTTCAGATGCATTGTTGGCGAGTTGCTATTTTGAGGAACTGAAAACGACTGCGGCATTGACCAACTGAAACCTAGTCTAAAGTCAATAGCGCAGTATTTTTAGTTATTTAAATGGCGCGCTGGTAATGTGCAGGTGGGTGCACAACGCGTGTACGCTCTGCTTATTACACACTCACAAGGATGCACAGCAGCACACAATCATGACATACTTATTTAACCAATCGTGGCAATACACACACATGTATTTAAACTGACTCTTCAGGTTGAGGGTGTCTATATTCGCCAAGTAAATAGCAAATCCGCAATGGTGCAAGCGCAACTGGCTTTTAAAGGGAATGGGAGATGAGACTCTGATTGGTTTATTGCACGTTACTCATTAAGAGAATAGGTACAACCCTTTTATACCATGTGTGGCGACCATTTTTCCCATCGTTAAACTAGCAAAAGTGGATTTTGCTGGTTGCACCTGCACCATGCACTTCAGACCATGTGCTTAGATTGTTAAAATAGGGACCCAATGGTTTCTGAATTCTACATTATAGCCCATTTCATACAAATACACATATATTTGCTCTGTGGTGTTTTTGGAAGACAAAATTTACCAGTAACATCATCATTTAATATTGTTTGCAAACATAAAAAGCATCTTTGCTTATATGTGATTCTCTTATATAGTTTTGGTCGACAATAACAAAGAACTGTAATCAATAAGACAAGATGTCCAGAGGAATGTTGGGTCATGTAGAGGGTTCAGCAAGCTAGTTGTTATTAACATTTATACAAGATGTGTTCTCCAAACAAAACCTAAAAACAAACTAAAATACTTGGATTTCTAAATCATAAATGTTTACATGGAGCACTTAATTTGTAGCCTGAATTTCTATTGGATGTTTCATGTCCCATACTGGTGTTAGAGTTGCCCTGTTATTACATGATAACTCAGTCTTATATAAACCAATGATTCAATCTGTCCTGTACTCAAGCTGCTCCTCTAGTCAGTCGGTGAGTCTGCGTCCTCAGGTTTGGGTCTGGCCAGGTTCGAGCGCACCCGTGCCTGGTCTACAGCATCTAACAGGTTCTTGGCATCCATGGCCAAACTGTGGGCCGCTGTCAGCATCTGTTTCTTGCACTCTTCCTTCAGAGAGGTGATGGCGTTCTGCTGGGCCAGACGCATCTTACTGATGAGCTCAGCCAAGTCCTTATTCAACAACTTCTGTGTGCCTTCGATCTGAGAGCAGAGACAAAGTTCATCTTAGTGCTCTTAACATCTAATCTGCATTGGAGAAGATTAAACTCACTTATAGCAACACTAAGGGGGCATTTCACTTGGAAAATGCTGAAACGTATATGGACCTTTATATTGTTAATCTCATGAAATTAGGTTTGATACCTCTGTTCTACAGGAATCATGCAGAGTTGGTAATATATCATCCACACTGTTGATCAGATTTCTTAACGAGAGTCCAACAGTCTGCAAATGAACAAACAAAAATGTTAAAATAACAGTACGTGAATACATATAGTATAAATCTTAGACCAAAAATGTTAATTAGTCTAGGGTTTTTTTTTTTGTCACTAGGGGTGGGCGATATGTCCAAAATCATAATTCACAATGAGAAATTTTATGTCACTAAGTGATAATTTTTGTTATTTTATTGTTATAAAAATGTGGGCTGTCAAACGATTAATTAGATTCAATTTCATACATTTTGACTGAATATTGCTTGTTCCTCAGCTAGCCATACTTAAACCATCGTCTTACTTTTTAACTGATTATATTTTATTGTTTTTACAATAAATAGATTGATAATGATTTGAATAAATGCAATTGAATAAAATAGATGCTAATAGTTAATAATAAACTATGCCATGAAATCTTACCCGTTTCATTTATATATAACTGACAAACATGCATCACAGGTGACATAATTGTAAACATAATATAATACACATAAACATAATATATTAAAGCGTCTTTGGTGTTTCCATGGGAATGATGTCACTGATGGGTGACACGCAGACACGGTCCGTGTCCTGGTTAAAATTGCTTATTTCTCTGGATTTAATCATTCTTGGAAACATTTGGAATCAACAACAAAAAATATAACATATTGTGCAAGTTCATGAGTTTATGTTTAAAATTTCCATCCATTTGGATTTCAGTTTTATGATTTATTAGAGCAGTGAGTGATTTTTGTTGTTTTATTAACACTAATGATACAGACGGCACCAGGTATATTAAGCTGTCAGTCAGTGTGAGTAATGCATTTGGTTCTTTTTTTTTTTTTCACTTTTTAACATCACGCACCCGCTCTTTATTTTCTCATTCAAAAATGTCTCTTTATCACTCTAAGTGTCAATAAATTTAAGAAGTCCTTAAGTAGAAAAATCTATATATAGACACTTTATATTGCCACTGTGATGTATCCTCATTTCATCCAGATCTAATCTCACCTTGACAGGAGAGATGTATTCAGTAGATGGCAGTGTGTTAATGTCATTTTTCAGCTGCACCACCACTTTCACCACGTCCATGACACACTGGTACACACCATCCTCTGAGCGGTCCAGCTCTGCTGTAGGTGTAGGCTGAAAGAGAGAAGACAGACAGAAGACACATGAAACTGAATTATGGTTACTATCATTGGACTGGGGAAGGGGGGGGGTCAATTATTTACACATTAAACATATACAACCATAATGTACAGAAGTGTAAACAGAAGTCCTTTACCTGCACTGAAATTCTAGGAGGTTTTGTAGGAGGATGATGCAGTTCAGCTTTAAGTGGATACAGAAAACAGTCAGTAGGTAACTGGTTAATACGACATCAAATATAAATATATGCAATATCATTTGAAATGATTACTTTGAATGCTCTTTTTTCTAGAAGCCGCTTACCATAACTAAGTGGCGGTTCAGGTGCCTTGATAATAAATAAAAAATGCATTATTGGGGTTGTCAAGTACCTGACCATAGCATTTTACACTCTCAGGTTGTAGTCATTTTTACACAGTACATCATATCTATGAACTGGAATCTGAAATGAAAATATAATTGATAAAACATTTAATATGGATTTAAAAATGAAAGAACATACACACCTCCGAAATTTGTGTGTCCTCATGAACCATTGGGTCCTGAGAAAGAGCAGCATGCATGCAATGTGAATCATAACAAATATTAAGGGCAGAACTATATTTCCATAAATAAAGAGATTGGTAAAAAGAGATCCTTACCAGAAGTTTCTCCTCCTTCTTTAACCATTTTGTGTCCTCCTCCATCTGTTCTTTTTGCATCTTCATTGTATCCTGCATGCGCTCCTTCTCCACCTGCCACAGCCTCTGGGCATCTTCCTTACTGGATGGCCCGAAGCTGAACTCGCCCTCCTACCCCGTACACACACAAACCCATTTAGCTTCTAATGAAAGTCGACAACTTTTTATTTAAAAAAAAAATAATAATAAATAAAAATATTGAAATAAAATAAAAATAAATTTAAAGTAGACATCATGGACTAATTTTACCCCAAGACTGAGGCGTCGGGGTGAGGCCTTTAGAGCGGACGGGATGTTGGTCGAGTCCACAGGTGACTGGTAATCACACGGGCTGGCCAGGTCTGGTGAACTGGCACATAAAGCCTCATTAAGCTGGTGAAAACAAGAGCAGAATAGATTCAATTAATATAAAATAAATAGTGCTGTCAAAATGAGCGCGTTAAAAATATTTAACGCAATTAACGCAGCATGTTTTTCTGTGATCCTTCGGCTAGCGTTACATTATATGATCACGCTGTTATTCATGCAATTTTTTTTAAACCATTCAAGCGTGTCAAGACAAAGAGAACGCACTGTCTGTGAATGTCCTGTCTATGTGACACACACAATGCACAGAAAGACGAGCGCCAGTATCGAGTTCTCTTTCACCCTTGAAGGAACAATAACACACAGAATTATGCCAAAATGTCAGTTTTGTCGCGTATTCTCATAAGAGCAGTCTTAAATTAGTTAAATAACGTCTTAAATTAACTTGTGAGAAAATAAGATGCACATGACATACGATGATGTTGTTCGGCAGCGGCAGATCTTAAAGCGACAGCAGCCTAATAAACCAGTTGCTGTGATGTCTGTTATTAGTGTTAATCAAAGAACAAAAGAGGTAACAGAGAAAAGTGTAGCTTTAATAAGGATTAATCTATATTTAATTTATTATTTATGCAGTGCAGACTGTTTGATGACTTTATTCAATTTCAGTTAGGAAGGCCAAAGGTAAATATGACATTTATTATAATGGGTTTATGTGAAGATTGTTTTAAGTTAACTTAAATTAAAAGTTGTTATATTTTTAAAGCCTAATAAATGTTGAAATTGATAGAGCTTTCAAGTACTGTAATTTTGAATGTCTATCATTAATGTTTAGAATTTTTTTTTTTTTTTCGATTGACAGCACTAAAAATGAAATATACATAAAATAAGTCTTTAAATGTATTATGTACAATTTCCTTTAAAACATTTAAACAAAAAGAACACACTACCTGAAGATGTAGGCCGACTCCAAGGGTATTTCCGAAACGGCTAGTATTGACTCTGGAAGGCTGGAGGTGTAAACAAAACACACAGATTATTAAGAGGAATGTGCTGCTATCACTGAGTGTAAGGGCAAACAAAAAGCAAATGAAAGTTGACAGCTACCTTTGGTGGAGGTTCACTAATGTTAAACTTGGGCTCCAGGAACCGGGTGTTACGGGCTTTGTCTCGCTCTCTCTCCACCTCCTCCTCCTTCTCCATTTGGTGGACATCACTGTTAAAAAAAGTGTGTTAGTCACAATGAATGTAAACACAATGGAAAAAGGATGAATAATACATCAGTTGAGGCAGTTCTCACCACCAGTATAATTGACAGAAAAACTAACAAGATCTCATATCAATAACAGTGATTATTGTAGGGAAGAAACCTGATGTTGCAGGCTAGTTCAGTGAAGGTGGGTCTCTCGCGGGGGTCGTAGCTCCAGCAGCGGGTCATGAGTGAGTACAGGGCAGGAGGGCACTGCTCAGGTTTGGGCAGCCTGTTGCCCTGTTCCAGCTGGTTAATCACATCACGATTGTCCAGCCAGTGGAACGGCTGTTTACCTCGGTTCATTATCTCCCACACGCACACAGCTGGACGGGAGCAACACGAGACAATACGTGAGGAGATGAAGACATGAGGAGGAATCACATTTTTGTCTTCTCATTTTTACTTATTTGATTAGTAACTTAAAAAAAGTTTGTTTTTTTTTCATTTTAAGGCATAATGCATAATGTTCCTTTGTTAAAAAATTTGTATTGTTTATTTCCCCATATGGTCTCAGATTTTCAGCCCACTGTACTCAGACAGCAACAAAGGGCCTGTTTACACATTGTCACTTCATGCGTTTTCTCCGATCGGATAGCTATCCGGATAGCTATCCGATCGTGAAAGGACCAGGTGTAAATACCCTCCAAATGCATTTGAGATGGATTTAAATTTGATCGCTCAAACCACTTCAGGAGGTTCAAACCAATTCCATGCGTATCAGATGTGGGCCGGATCTGGGCGACACTATGTTGCTGTCTGGGTATGCATATGCACAATATGCATGATTTCCCAGAATGCAACCTCTAAGAATGGTCTCTCTTGTAGCCAACACGGAAGAGACTTAAACTGGAATTCATCGACTGGCCGCTAGAGACAATCTCCAAAAGGAAGTCAAATCTGTATCTCCCCATGTCAAAATGCCCAATTTTACAGCAGAAAAAAACATGTTTAAAGCATGGTACAAAACGTGGTTTTCGTTTATCAAGCTAAATGACAACTGTGAAGGGGTGGATTTTTTTTATAATTCATACATTTAAATTATATTAAGCCTTAAAGTTCTGCAGAAACCTACAGGTGACGTCACACACACTACGTCCATATTTTTTTTTACAGTCTGTGGTATAAGCATTAGGTAACATTTTATTTTACAGTGTCCTTTTTACACATGTACATTTAGTTGGTATAGTAATAGCTATAAATTATGCATAATTACATGCAATTAACCCTAAATCAAGCCCTAATCTAAACCCTATAGTAAGTACATATCACTCAGTACTTAAATGTATAATTACACAGAAACAAGGAAAATTTTAAATAAAGTGTAACCAAGCATTTGGCTCAGTAAGATTCTTTGGAAACACTTAACAACAAGGTTCCATTTGTTAACATTAGTTAACAAAAACTAACAACAAAAAATACTTCTTAGGCATTTATTAATCTTGTTAATGTTGATTTCAACATTTACTACTAATACATTATTAAAGTCAAAAGTTTGTCTGTTAAGTTTATTTAATGGTCCTGAGTTCACATGAACTAACAATGAACAGTTGTATTTTTATTATCTAATGTTAAGACAGATTAATAGATACCGTAACAAATGAATTGCTCTTTGTTAGTTACTAGTGGGACCGTACTGTCAAGTGTTACCATTTATAAAAAAATTATGCCATACTTACTATTCAGCAAATATGCATTAAATTGATACAAAGGAACATTTAAGGCATTTAATTATTTTATGAAAAAGTGAGGCCAAAGCTTGAGTAACTGTTGGGATCATCTTTCCAGCACTTTTTCCTTGCTTCAGCACTGATGATGGTGCATCTGGAGGGGCAGCACTCTTATGTGAAGCCATACATCAGAGAAACTGAGTGAAAGCTCATAATTCACAGAACATGGCAGCTGAGGTCCAGAAACAGAGAGGTCTCTGTCTCTCTAGTCATGTGTTATTTACCCCATGTGTCAGAGAGGGGCTTCAGAAATAAAATAAAATCTGTTGACGTCTCAAGCTCAATATCAGTTAATCAAAGACTAATATAGATACAGTAAAGAAAAAAAATTACAGATGTGTTTTATACCAATATGATTCTTTAGTAATTGCACCAAGAAATTAGTTTAAAATGAACTGGCAAACTGATATGAAGGAAATGAAAGTCAGTTATTGTATGTTAATTTGTATAAATTAAGTTTGATAGTGGGCCTGGAGCACTGAATAATGTTTTCAAGCATGCCAAAACAGGAAATTGGACTCATAAAAATGAATTATGTGCCCTCCTAGCACTTTTACGATGACTAATAAAGATAGAGGCCATTTAAGAAATATTTGTTTCTAAACACAAGAATTAATGAATTTAAAGTATAAATATATACAAACAAATTTTGGCAATATTTATTAGCAGATGTCTGTCTAAATTACTATAACAGTGGTTGGTACACTGGCCATGTGTTAAAATCTATTCACTCACCATACATCCACACATCACTGGCTGCAGTAAAGCGTCTGAAGTTAATGGATTCAGGAGCCATCCATTTGATTGGTAAACGAGTAACAGATGCTGCAGACATAATGCAAGGTACTGAGAAATGTCTATGCTTGCTAAACAAAATACATAAACACAACTAAGAATATTTGAATTATTTATATAACGTGGCATTAGATGAGTTTAGATGCCGTTTTAACAGGGAATGAAACAATGAATTTAAAAAAAATCACAACTTTCATGAGTGTGTAAAACAGCTGAGGTAACCTTTGTAATATTCTTCATCCTCTATGTATCTGGAAAGGCCGAAGTCACCCAGCTTCACAGACTCAGGGGTGGCAACAAGCACATTTCGTACAGCTATGTCTCTGTCAACCAGATGGCAACAATTTAAGATTAATGCATGGATTTCAGAATGTCTTAGCATTTGGTTTGACTCTCTTTCTGACAGCAGCAGCTGCATGAGCTTCACAAATGTGTGTAAAACCTGATGATTATGTTCTCTTGAGCTTCAATGGAATCAAGAACATCTGACCATCCATACTAAGAGTTGTATGGACAATGTCACAAATGTAATTATTTAATTAATGACTTAAAATAGTACAGATCATTTTTTTTAAATCATTATATTCCATTATTTAAAAAGTACAGTCCCTGACAAAAGTCGTATCGCTTATCTATTTTGTAGAAACACCTGCTATTAACTTGACTTTTAATTCATCAATTGGTGTTAGAAATAGCTCATATGAAAAGCTAAAACCCTCCCAAATGACGTTTAATGCATTGAAATAAATTTGTTTCACTGAAAAAAGATTTACCATTTAATCAAGACAGAAAGGTCAAATTTTGGCAAGACAAAAGTTTTGTCGCCTTTACAGAAATTGAACAAATTTACTGCAAATACAAAAATATGTCAGCAAATTAAGTAGTGGTGCTGTGAGATCCAAATTTAATATCTTGTATGACTTCAATGAGCTTGAAGGACTGCATCCATGCGGTTTGGCAAGGATTCATACAATTTATTGATGAAGTCATCAGGAATAGCAAAGAAAGCAGTCTTGCATGCCTCCCAGAGTTCATCAATATTCTTTGGTTTCGTCTTCCATGCTTCCTCTTTCATCCTACCCCACATATGCTCAATGATGTTCATGTCTGGTGACTGGGCTGGCCAATCCTGGAGCATCTTGATCTTCTTCGCCTTGAGGAACTTTGATGTGGAGATGGAAGTATGTGATGGAGCACCATCCTGCTGCAGAATTTGGCCTCTTTTATGGTTGGGAATATAAGAGGTAGCTAAGATTTCTTGGTATTTTAGACTATTGAAGTTGCCTTCCACCCTGCAGATCTCTCGCACACCCCCATACTGCATGTAACCCCAGACTATGATTTTTCCGCCAACAAACTTCACTGTTTTCTGGGTGAATCTCAGATCCATGCGGGCTCCAGTAGTTCTCCTGTAATATTTGCGGCGACTGTGGTGTAATTCAACAGAAGATTCATCTGAAAAATCCTTCTGACACTTTTCCAGCATCCATCCTTTTAGCAGGCTGTGGGCTTTGGCAAATGCCACACGGTTTTCAATTGTCTTTTTTTTAGTTCTGGCTTCTGGACACTGATTCGACCATGGAGGCCATTTCGAGACAGAATCCGACAAACTGTTCTGGTTGACACACAGGGACTTCAGGTGACCAGGTCTCGTGGAGCTCTGCTGCAGTGGAAATTGGGCTGGCCTTGGATTTTCGAGCCAACAAACGGTTCTCTCGAGCAGTTGTCTTGGGGGGTCTGTCTGACCTGGGCTTGTCAAAAACTTCTCCAGTCTCTTCAAATCTTTTTTTATCCTCTGTAGTTGACGCTGAGACACATTGAAGGTGTCTGCCACATCAGCAGTGGATCTGGTCTTTAGCCTCTTGATAATCAAAACTTTAGTCTCAGAGTGAATCTTAGGCATGTTTGCAGAGGTCTAGTTGCAGTTGATGTGAAGGTCTAGTGTACTGGGGTTCTTTTTATAAACACCTGAGATCTAATTGATCCATTATTAGTCACAGGTGAAGCTTAAATGACAAGGTGACCACACTTATGTCTTTGCAAAAATTCACTCAATGGGCTTTACCAAGCTGTGAATATTAGAATATTTTTTGACAGTTTCATTTTGCACTGAAACATTATTACAAAAGCTGTTGGGATTAAAATGAGCCATTTCTTGTAAAAAAGAAATCCACATGAAGAAATATATTTCAGCGGCACTTCAGGTCAATTTGTACACAAGCGACAAGACTTTTGTCAGGGACTGTATATACCCACTGTATGTACAATATATAAACAACAAGTGATTTCCCAGAATGCTCTGTGTATTAAAAATGTAAACACATTACTACAATACATGCATTAACAGTTAAAAAGATTAGGGTCAGTAAGTTTTTTATTTTTTTTATTTATATAAATAAATGCTGTTCTTTTGAACTTTCTACTCATCAAAGAATCCTGAAAAAAATTGAATGGTTTTCACAAAAATATAAAGCAAGTTTTCAACATTGATAATAATTATGATAAATGCTTCTTGCACACCAAATCAGCATATAAGAATGATTTCTGAAGGATCATGTGACAATAGCCTCGCGTGAAGGAGCTGTCACACTGCACTTTTCGTTCCATTGACTTCCATTCAAACGCACGTGAATGCTTCAGACCAAAAACGCAAGCTCATACGAAAAGTTTCACACTTCGCTGTGTGTCAAAGCTCTAGCTTGTTGAACTCTGAGCTGCGAATTCGCATCACATGACGACATGTGACCAGTAGAAGATCGATCCTTCACGGTGTGACATCTTATTATATTTTTGCAGTTAAGTCGAGTAGATTGTATATATTTTACATTTTTTGATTATTACTATTTGTTATATGTTGAATTCATGCTTCTAAAAAAGACAGTTCAGAGAGTGACGTCACATCACGACCTTTGCCGTGTCCGAAGAAATTTTGCATGCTCAAAGTTAAGTTTGACTGCACGAAAATCCAGCTTTGCCAACACAGGAATTAATTACATTTTAAAATATGGTAAAATTTTAAACTAAAAAAATATTAATTCTATTTTTGATCATATCAATGCAGCCTTGACGAGTATAGGAGACTTTTTTCAGAAACATAAAAAAATTGTACCAACCCCAAACTTTGAAATTAAAAATACTGAATTGAATGTCATACCGGTGGACCATGTTCACTCCCTGTAGGTAAACAAGCGCTTTGCAGATCTGTAGGCTGAAGAGAACCAGAGTCACACTTGTCAAACTCTGCTGATTTTTTGTCAAGTACTTCCCCAGCTGCAAGTGCAAAATAAGTATATTTAGAGCACGATTAGTGTGGCAAAATGCAAAAAATCACACATATAGGAATAGTCTTTCCGCTGGCCTGGAATGCGTTTTTCAGGCCCTATTATGGTTTTAAAAGCATTTAGTTACTGTATTTAAGCACACCCCATGTTTGTGCTTACCCCTAAATGACTGCTCAAGCCAGTCATTCTGTACTTGAGAAGGATCAGTCATATTGATTCATATAATACTGAACTTCCTGTGAGTTTGTAAACAGTTTATGACGGTTTTACAGAGCCCGTAAATGTTAATAGAGCCATATCAATGGCATTCACTTAATTGAGTTAGCTACATCAATCACAGCTATTCTGGCAAATGGAATTACACTATGGATTGAAAGGGAATTTTATTGATTTAATTTAAAAGTTACGTAAACCTCTCTATCTCATATAATACATTACCACCCTTGCCAAAATAATCCCTCATAGTGACAACATTATTGGCCCTGCAATTTTCCAAAAGACGTGTTTTGACATATAATAAAAATAAGAGTGATAGCATCCAGCATCAGAGCTGTTGCTTACCTCTCCGTGCTGACACAGCTCCATGACGATCCATACCGGGTCTTCCTCAATGACACCAATCAGCCGCACTATGTGTGGATGGTCTAGGTTCTTCATGATAACTAGACAGAAGGGATGTTATAATGTTATAATACAAAAAAGAATACAGTAACTTATTATTATTTAACATTTAGCATTGTAACTTTGCATCATGCCTTTATTGTTTATTTTTGCTAGGTTCCAAATATGGCTGTATATAGATGGACCCAGAATATGAAAACAAACTTCTGATATTTTATTACAAAAAATGACAGTTGTGACAGACAATTCTCTGGTGATTTATTTGTAGATACTTAAAAGGATAGTTCACCCAAAATGATCCCATAATTTACTCACCCTCAAGCCAACCTAGGTGTATATGACATTCTTTCAGACGAATACAATCGGAGTTATTTTAAAAAATGTCCTGGCTAATCCAATCTTTATAATGGCAGTAAATGGGAGCCCAAAATTTAAAGCCCAAAAAAGTGCATCTATCCATTATAAAAGTACTCCACACGGCTCCGGGGGGTTAATAAAGACCTTCTGAAGCGAATCGATTGTTTTTTTTTTTAAGAAAAATATCCGTATTTAACACGTAATCTAGCTTCCAGCGGACCACCTTCCGTATTCAACTTACGAAAAAAGTGTAACGCAACGTCCGACGTCATCGGCGCGGCAGTTACGCTTTTTCCGTAAATTGAATACGGAAGGTGATCCCATCGACCCATTGATTCGCTTCAGAAAGACTTAATTAACCCCCTGGACCCATGTGGATTACTTTTGTAATGGATGGATGCACTTTTGTGGGCAAATTTTTGGGTGAACTATCCCTTTAAATATTTATTGTCCACAGGTCCAAAAGTGCCCACAGTTGAAGAAACCGTGACGTTTTCATTCACATACCTGCTTCACCCACAAACTTCTCTCTGACGTCAGGTGCGCACTCCTTACAGGTCTTCACCGCAACATTGATCTTCTCCCCATTCTAAACAAGACAATTATTAAGAATTTAAATAATGAAATAAAAAATATTCATGTTAGTTAGGTCACTGATGGTAAGATTTATTAATGTTATTGTGAGATACCTAACAACATTATGCTAAATGTAAAAGGAAATATCCAGATTCGACCCACAAAAAACATTTAATATTCATTGCATCATAACACATCTAAAGTGTCTGAAAGTACTGCTTGCCTTTTTCTGGTAAACTCCTTCATGAACCTCCCCAAAGAACCCTTCGCCCAGCATACGATTCAGGATAATATCTTTCCTGTACAGGCCAACCTTTACTATTGCGAAACACATGAAAAAGTTGAACAGAACTTGAACATCAATACAAAACATCAATAAAGTACAAACGATAATGATTTTACAGCGATACAAAAAACAATTCCCTTACATACCCGGTGGTGGCGGCTTTTCATCTGGGATTTCACAGTATATATCAGAGTCTGAAACATGGAGTTGATGTTATTCATATTGTCGAGAAGGTGTTAGAATTATGCAGTAAATATCAAGCTGGGTTCTGATACTCACTGCTGTATCTGAAGTTCTCCGTCTGCTTCCTATCAGTGGGAAAGAGTGAACATTGAGGACAGTGAAATAAAGTATCTAAAAAATGTGTCATGTTTAATCAGCATGTCCAGGTCCATTTCACTTATTGTAAATGATTCCATATGAGATCACTTTAGATCACTTTTAATTAATACTTGGTCTGTGGTGAAGAAAACAGAGATTAAGGAATGCAGATGTACTCACTCAGACGGAATTTCAGGAAGAGAGTTGCGCAACTGCACACCTAAGATGGCGCAGATAAATCTCAGTTTATAACACAGAGAAATATGGCAATTCCCAAACCCACATGAATCACAAAAGTCATGATTCAAAACGCACAACATTCAGACAATTGCGAAACTTTCATTTATCTCATTGGTAAATGCCTCTGAAACTAGCTCACACAAACTCTTTTAGTTGACACTTTGTCAGATGACTATTGACATTTGCCAACATACATTAAATGGGACTTACCGTGAGATTGACTTTTATTGGGTCCAGCTATCAAAGATGAGTCTGTGTGGTTAAGCAACCGACAGTAGCCATCGATCAGATCAGCCATGTTCTCTGCAACGGCCAGAGACGCCACGCTGACAGAGAGAGGCTATGAATGGAAAAAAAGGTCACGGCCAGTTTAGAGTGGATTGCATATAAAATTTAAACAACCTAATACTGAAGTGAGCACATTCTTACCTGTTTGGAACCCTCAATATCAATAAGTAACATTGTTCTGGCATCACTTTGTGTTTTATACTTGATACTTCGGATCTGCTTAAATTCAGCAAGGTAGACAGCCTGGGGAGAGTCAAGTCAAGTCAAGTCAAGTCACCTTTATTTATATAGCGCTTTTTACAATGCCAAGTAAAAGAGAATTAACGTGACATAATATTTGGACACTGACAACAATGAAAGCTTATTTCGCCACGGAAAAAAAACATAAAAAAAGTAATATTGACTTTTTATCTATTAGTTCTGAGTTTATATTTTTGACTTTGTTTATATCTTGCAATCGCCAGTTATATATCTTGCAATTCATACCTTTTTCTTAGAATTCTGAGTTCACATCTTGCAATTCTGACTTTTTTTTTACTCATAATTCTGCATGTGCATGTGATCAGGCCAGGTGTCTAAAAATGATTGAACTCTTGAATTGAGAGTAAATATCAGAATTGCAAGTTGTTAATTCAGAATTCCGAGAAGAAGAAAAAAAAAGATTTGCGAGATGCAATTGCAATTCTGTGATAGTTTACATTATTTAACTAGCAATTGCGGGATATAAACATGCCATTCTGATTTTTAAAAAGTCAGAATTATGAGATACTTCACAATTGTGAGGAAAAAAGGTCAGAATTGCAAGATAAAAAATTGCAATTGTATTTTTATTCTGTGGCAGAAATAAGCTTCCATAGACAACTGACATGAAAATGGAAAAAAAACAGATCATAACTAAAATAGAGACTTTTCCAAGTATGACGTTGCTCACCATGGAGTCTGCTTTGGTGCGTTGACGAATGCCTTTGGGACCAATGACTAAATCCACTGCTAAACTCCAGCCTTGCTGTGTAGATTGAGAAGGACTTCAGTAAACTAAGTTCAATTTCTAACATGGCCACAACTCTTTGAATAACCCCCAACATTTTTCAACATCTAAGTTGGGGAACTTGTGGAAACTTACCACTAGCTCACAAGGGAATATTTCCTCATCAAAATTGGAGAATTCGCCATAGGTCTCAAAGAACTTGATCATACACTCGTCCTCTTTTAGTGTAGCATACTGCTGAAACGTCTGCTGGATGAGCTTCCGAAGTGGCTTAGGCTGTTAAAACCAAACGGTAAAAGGTTTGCAATTGGTATTATTGGTTGTGCTGGTTAAGAAGAAATGATTACTAGTACTATTTAAATGGATAGTTAACCCAGAAATGAAAATTCTGTCATCATTTACTACTCACCCTCAAGTTGATCCAAACCTTTATACATTTCTGCTGTACACAAAGGAATATATTTGGAAGCAGATCTCGGCAGACATTGACTAGCCAATGACTAGCGAGATCAGTGTGGCTACAAACATTCTTCCAAATATCTTCTTAGATTAACCCTTTCACGAGTGAGTTAAACAAATTCTAGCTGACCCTCAGAAAGAGTTTTTTTAAGGTGTTATTTTAGAACGTTTCCCTTTATTATTTCCATGGATGAGCGTCATGCTTGTCACGTGACAAGCTGTATGACAGATCGCTTTTATTTCCTTTTCCCTAACCATGTCATCAAATATCTGATATTCCGATTCTCAAACTTGTGTAAGTGAGTGTGTTTTGTCATTTAAAAACCTATTTAAATTATCTTGATCTATAACGTGATATGGGCGCCATGTTTGTTCGCACCGCAGTTCAGAGAGTCCTGTCAGTCGGATTTACATCACATGAATTCATCAGTTTCTCCAGAAATGTAAGTATGTGGCCGGTGAACTGGGAGAAGAATTGAGTAAACTTTGTAGTTATTTACACTTTGCGTATCTGATATGAATAAAACACACCAGTAAATTATATTTGAATATTGCTGCTTCCATAGACATCACAGTGTGTATTTTACGAACTCTAAAATGTATTGTTTTACTAGTTCTTATGTGTATTTAAATGTTTGAAATCTAAAATAAACATTATTTGGTTGAAAACACTGCATAGTTGTGATATATGACAAGTGCTGAGCATGTCTTTCTCTGGGTCAGCGCCAGCCAAAGCGTGAAAGAGCAGTCTGAATCTAGAAGTTATGTCACGTCACTGAACATTCTAAATCCCATATGTGTCATATCAGCCCTAACTCTCAGGGGCACAGAAATAAAAATCTCATATGTGTCATATCAGCTCTAACTCTCAGGGGCACAGAAATAAAAATCCCATATGTGGGACCATACTGCTTAAAAGGTTAAGCAGATTCCCCCCAAACTATGGTAGTCAATGGGGGACGAGATCTGCTTGGTTACAAACATTCTTCCAAAAATCTTTCTTTGTGTACAGCAGAACAAAGAAATGTATACAGGTTTGGAACAACTTGAGGGTGAGTAAATGATGAGAGAATTTTCATTTTTGGGTGAACTATCCCTTTAATACAGACAACCTCAATGTTAACTTTGGAAATGGCCATTCAATCAACTATTGCCACCTCTGAAAATCAGAAAACAAATCTAACCTTCATACTGTCAATAAGTCCCCTAGGAAAGAACAGGTCCAGACCAACATCTTTTCTAAAAATAAAAAAAGCCACAATATTAGCAAACAAAATCACCATTTTAAAAGGCCTTCTGTACAAATGAAAAATATGAACTTACTCTAGCAAGTCAAAATTTGTCTTTTTCTCTAGACCTTTGGCATTCATGTCTTTATAAAATCTCCTGAAAGACAGAACAAACCACATGGTTCATTGCTCTGACATTACCAATTCACCACAGTTCAATAACATTATTGTTCTGTTCTAGAATAATGTAAATTGAATTACAACTGTGCTCACTTTAGTTCTGCAACAAAAAAAAACAACTCCTGCAGTTACACTTGATAACAGACAAACAGAGTAGGCTGCACTTTACCTGATCTCTAAACAGCCTAGCTGAAGTGCCATGCCATCGCTAACCTTGCTAGCATGATGCTGCATGTAGTCACTGCGCACCTGCCACAAGAGAAACAGTATTATTCATGTACTGAGCAACAAAAGGTGACTACATACAACCAGAAAGGAGGCAAATCTAGAGATGTTTGCTGACCTGTTGATAGAAATACAAGAGGAAAGTTCTGTCTTCTTTTAACCTCTTCATGAAATCAAAAGGAATGTAGCGAATTCTAAGGTCATATCTGAAATAAAACACACATGTATATGCAAATTGAAATAACAGGCAGTTTATTGGTGATGTGAGTGGGCGTGTTGACCGACGTCATTGTCCCTCACCTCCACTCTGCCTCAGCATGATGGCTCTCATAGCGTTGCTCAACCTCTCCTACAGTCAGGTCTGGGTGAAGCCAATGGAGCTCCTCAGATTTGAGGTGTTTGAGCCTCAGCCCAAAGCAGCCTGCGTTTTGCACATTTGGGCCCAAACGCCCACTGATCAGAATAGACTGGATGATAGTCTGATGGATAAGCAAAATACCAAGCGTTCAAACAATTTATTCGCGATATTAATACTAGAAATACCATGACTTTGTTTTGCCAATCATATACATAACTATTCAAAAGTTTAGGATCAGTAAAACAAATGCTTTCATTCAGCAAGAATGCATTAAATCGATTAAATTGATCAAGACAGTAAATACATCTATAATGTTACAAAAGATTTCTATTTCAAATCTCTATTTAGAAACTTCTTTCAAAAACAGCAGTGTATTTTTGAACAGCAGTGTATGTATACCTTGATCTGCCATGAACTGTCACATTTGACCAGTTTAAAGTTTTTGCTGAGGTTGTTGCTGCTACTGAAGCACACTTTGATAATCTTCACAGGGCCGCCGTCTCCAACAGGACCCAGGCCAGGGCTTTTGATGCCCCCATCCCAGTCTTGTGTGGGTACCTTCCAGGAGAGGGTGCTTGCATCGCTCGCCATTTCCAAGTAACGTCCTCAAAGATATTCACACACCATTACACAATCATCTCATCTGGTAGTAAGCCCAGTCTGGAAAAACAAGAACATGGTTTATAGTTAGATGACTCATTTGCAGCATGTGCTAAGGCTTTAACTATTAATGACATTGAATATAATACTTTTATATCACTTTTACTTGTAATTGTAGGATATTAATTTTGAGATTTGCTACAGATTACATTTAACAGTGTTATTAAATTATTCGTGTTTTTAAAGATTAAGGGACAGATTTACTAAACAAGGCAAATTAGCTTGAGAGCCCAGTTCCCAAAAAAGCACAGATGGGAGTGGAAAGTTCAGCGTGTGATCTACTGACAACGCGCAAATTTAAGAACACAGGCGCTGTTGAATCATCTCCACAATGATCAACTCAATCTACGCAAATTAGCCTCTGGTTTAAGACGTGCTTTTTTGGGGTGGCAAATAATGGTGCAAATACCAGTAAATTGATGAGGGCAAACCTTAGTAAATCACATTGTGCGATTGATTTAAATACTCTCTTCCAATACATTTTGCATCTGAAAGGGAAACTACTACAAATGCATATGCAGTTAGTTCAGCTGCAAAAATAACTCTGTCCAAGCCTTTTCAGTGCTATTTTTATATAAAAAATAAGTACAATGTACTTATTGTGTTCATATTGTTTTGCAAAGCACTTTCGCTGATATTGAGGTGGGTTATGGGTAAAGTTAGGGACAGGTGTGGGGGTAAGTTTAGGTGTAAGGTAGGGCTGAACAATTTTGGAAAATAATCGAATTGTGATTTTTTTTAACCAATATTGCGATTGCGATTTAATATGCAATTTAAGCTCTTTATGTTCTATATAATTTAACAAAGATGAGCAATAAATTGTATAGGACCTCACATTCTGACTCCGATTCTGGGAGTCACGATCCAAACTTTGTTCTTATTTATTAATCTTATTTATTATTATTTTTATTATATGTAATTTTAAGTACTTTTTAAAAATTGCTTGTTAAGAATTTTAAATATAATCTAATATGGCTTCAAAACATAAAAGCTAGTAAATAATAAAGAGGAACAAAAAAACATATTACAAGCAATGAACAAAGAGTGCTTTCAGTATTTAAGAGTATCTTAACTGTGAGATATTTTCTCTTCTTTACTGTTGTTTGATTGTTAATGATGACATCATAGACAGCGGGAGATCTGCATTCACACGAATGCATAGATTTCTTTTGAATTATAAAATGTGGTTTGTCCTGTCTGTTTAATTCATTAAGACATTACTGACTGTGTTTATTTTAATTTTGCTTGCTTCATAAAAGCATTCTGAGATGCGCACAACTGTGTGCGCGAGCACCCTCCACAAAGGGAGTTTGCTTTGAGAAAACATAAAGGTCAATTTGTAAATAACCAAAGTGGTGTTGCTTTGGGAGATCAATCTTCTGTCGTAATTGTTGGAAGGACATTAGGGAGTCAGGAACAAGTCTCCCAATATATGAATCCCCTTCATGTGCCATGCTTTAAAGATAGGTGAGCCTAAGCCAGGGGCAAAATCCTGATTCAAGTATATCGGACTCAGCATAAACAGAATTTCACCTCTCCCAAAGAACCTTGAGATCTGTCAACATGCTTATAGGGGCAAGCAAACAGGCTCCAAATAGAAAATGGGGAACACGCCCAGGAGTCAACATTAAGACCCAGATTACAGTAAGACCTATACCACTCCCAAATGAGTCTGGCATGTCAAGCCCAATTATAATATAAAATATTTGGTATAGCTAAACAACCCAGTTTTACTGGCATCTGCAAAGATTTAATCTTTTGTCTAGGCTTCCTGCCATTCCATGCAAATCTAGAGAAAGCACTTTCCAGCTCTGCGGAAACTCCTGATTAACCATAGTGGCAACATCTAAAGAGGGTACAATAATAAGAATATTCATCTTGATTAAACTTATCCTACCGAGCAGCGAAACAGGAAGAGCTTGTCAGCAGTTTAAATCTTTTTTTTACAGTGTGATTAATCGGGGCACAGTTACGTTTCCGACAGTAGTTTTTTAACGCCAAAAGAGGGTTTTGTGCTGGCGCTAGCTGTTACCCTAACTCCATATATTTTGCCTCTTTGTCGCCTTCTCTGTTAGAAAGCTGAAATTGAAGTTTTTTAAGGAATTATCGTCTTTACGTTGGTTGTGCATCAGCATGGCTCCTGACTCACCGGTGTGGATACTGTCTTGGAAGTATGACCAAAATAAAACATTTCACTGGAAAATGTCATCTGAATAAGTAACATGTCTGCCACTTTTGTTCTGACCAACTGAAAAAAAAACCATTACAATAAATCGTGCTACCAACAGTGATTAAATCTAATGAACGCTTAGCTCATATCACACCAAACCGTGCAAATGATTAATATTGTTATGCTTTGTTCTCAAATTGTTAATGTTAACAACATCAGCATTGCATGACTATGTGTATTTAGTCTGTATTAGCGTTACCTGTAGATTTCAGTTTCTGTACAGTCTAATCTTTTGCATTTTCCTATGGGTAAATCTCCAGTTGTCACTAATGATTGTCGTTCCGACCTTTCTGGATTACAATCCATCATCAAAATCATAAATGTAATTATTCCAGCTGCTGTGAGAAAAGGCTATAAATGATCCGCCACCTGCATCATCCTCACATGCGATACTACTACTAGCCAGACTCCTTCTTCCTGTATACAGACATGACGTAACGACACAAAGGTGAATGGCGCCATTCCCGAATTTCCCGAGGAAAGCTACCAGTACCACTCAAATTATAACACATTGTGAATCGGGCTAAGGTAAGGAGATCGTTTCAAACACTGACTGATTATGTACTTGCTAAAAAAATTGTTTTTGGATAATTTTAACTAAAAAAGTTACAGACTGCAATTTTAAGTAAGCGTTAGATGATGAGGCTCTTCTGCATCTACAACAAGATGATGGCAAAGGTACACACATCTTCAAAATCTATTAGACCAAAGTTTACACTGTGTTTGCTCACACTGGTTGTGTTTTATTCGTTGTTTTGAACTTAACACTGAAATACTTTTCCCAGGTATTTGAAAATGCTGTTTGCATATAGAACTCCTCCCTTGTGCTAGTTCTGTTTTGTGTGATTTGTTGCTCTGAGCTAGCGTTAGCTTGCAAAAACTACAGCCCCCAGAGGTCAAATCCCACATACTTGTTATCTGTGTTAGAGTATCTATTTCATAACAACTAGCCAAGTCATTCTAGTTGATACACAAATGTTTTAATCTTTTTTTTTAACTAATCAATCTTTAAAACAATGTCCACTTTACTCATGTGACACTAAAACTTTAGCCCTGTGTAAACAAATTATCAGTCATGAAACAAAGGCTTAACCGAAACCAAGTAAACTGGCAAATTTTATAAATATCTTCTTTTTTTTTTCATTCATGTCTCATTTTGTCAACTGCAAGGGATTATAATTAATCTCACAGTATTTAAATAAACAAAGCACACAAAGGTTTTGTCATATGCATTGCACCGGACTGTTTCAGTTGCCTGTGCACAAATACAGGTAGTGGCAGTCGTGCTTGAGTGAGTAAAAAAAAAAAAAAAAAGTAACCTTCTAGGAATTCATTGCCTTAGGCAGACAAACAGCAAGACACACATACATTCATAAACCTCCTTTAAACTAGAATCTTGCGGTGCCTTTAGATTTTATGGACAAACACCCTCTGATAATCTCAGAGCGGTCTGACACCACACTGCAAATCATTCATCAATATTATATCAGCTCTGTATTCTAGAAAATTCAATCACAGAGATGTGATTAGCACAGAAATACAGACACAGATTATTAGTTTGTTTATGTTGACATTTTTTCAATTACACTTTTATAAATCACAGAAGCTCTTTATCTAGCTCTGTTTTGTTTATAAACCCAAGCATATGAATTAATGAATGAATAAATAAATATATCATGTATAAATTTAATTTATGAATCATACATTGCGCTACACACGTGTGTTTTGGAATTTACACTTTAAACGCTTATCAAAGGGTAAAATACTTACTTAAGAAACTGACAACAATAAACCCTGACGAAATGACCACTAGGTTAAGGCAGACCGCACTATTAAATCCTAGATAGCAGTGGGCAGAATATCTACTCGCTCTGTGGAGACACTGGAATGCGCGTGCACATAACCGTACCTGCGCAGACTTGCCCTCCCAAAACAACACGCCACACTATATATATTTACGCATGTAAAAGAGTTTTACTGTAAAAATTTTTAATTAATATCATGTCGATATATTACAACACAATGAATTCTATTGCGTGTGTTGTGATTTGAATGAGCTTAACTAGCTATTAAATTAACAATTTGACGTGACAGTACTTGGAAAACAAACAGCTCGTATGATGTGTTGCCATCTCCGTCAACGCTGTATTACTTTAAGTTGTTTACTAACCTTGCAAAGTTGTGGTCTTGTTTTCCTTGTTTCCTTTAAGTTCCCCAGTCAAAGTCCAGCTCTCGGAGTCAGGTAGATGGGACTGTTCAAGCCACTCCCTTTGCTTGAGTGCACTTCCTACTCTTAGCACTGTCAAATGCTATCCGTTATAGGTGAGCGCAAACGGTATTTGCACACTTGTAATTTGTTACATTTGTAAAATGCACACATTTCATTTGAGACTCCAACCAGTTAGCAAAAGTCATACTATGTTTAACTTATATTGTATAAGCAATGATTAACAGGTAGCATTTTTTATTTTTTTTAAATATGCTTTTCTAAGAGATATATATTTTTTCTCCATCAAAACCATCGATGTTGTTTTACATTAGACACGACTGACACCTAGTGGCCAAGTATAGGAACAACTACTTTAGACTTTGCCCAATGACAAAAAAGAAAAAAGACCTGACCTGAACAATAACATAGTTGCTTTATGATGTTTACATTGCAAATCCATTAAAATAACAATTAGAGGCATTGTCATTTTATGTAACACATTTGGATAAAGGAGAGACAATATAACATTTAGCATTCCTGGATTAACTTTATAATTTTAACATTAGCGTTGGTTGTTAAATTAACTTTTTTTTTTTTCACAAAAATTAAAATAAAGCTTGAAATCTAAAATTAAAATAAAGCTGAAAAAATAAATTCAAACATTAGGTGAACAGGGAATAGGACAGCCTAATTCAGGGGTTTTCAAACTGGGGTCCCAGGACCCGCAGGGGGCCACAAAGAAGTGGCAGGGGGTCTGTGGAAAAGTCTAGAGAAAAAAAAACATGAAAAATGTAAATATAAATAAATAAGATTAAAATAAAGTTGTTACATTAACATATGATAAAACATGTAAAAAAAAATGTAAATAAGTAAATAAAGAAATTTGCTTTATTATACATTTAATTGATTTATTATTTATACATTTGCTTAAAAGTCTAGAGAAAAGAAAAAACAAATAAATTAGATTAAATAAATTATTGAATGTTAAATTACCATATGATAAAAATTTAAAAAATAAAAAGAGTAAAACTGTAAAAATGTGACTGTAATAATAATACCTTTACCTATATATATTACAATAAATAAATATATAAATAAATAAATAATTGATTAAATGTAAAATGAACATAATAAATGTAAAAAAAAGTATAAAATAATACAGTAATATTAGAATAAATGAATAAAAATGTGATTCATATAAATTAATAAATAAATAAAGTAATTTAATAGAAACTAATGTTGGATATATATTATACATTTTTAGCAGGTGTTTATTAATTGACTGTTTATTAAGTGAATATTAATTGGGTGTTTACAAAAGACAGATGTCTATTATATTTCAGGATGGGGGCCTCTTACATAAGGATCTTCATATTTGGGGGTTCGTGGCATCTAAAAGTTTGAAAAGCCCTGGCCTAATTAATACTAAAATAGCACTGCGATGCCGGCTGAAGACTCCTGCTCTATATCAAGTGCTCAGGGAATCAGATTATGGTACCGGAACTAAATGGGTTGGATTATATGTTAGTTTATTACTGTTATATGCTAAAAACACCACAAAAGTTCTTCAACAAATGTGTACTTGAATTTGTCATTGAATGATAAATTGTCTGCCTCAGTAGGGGGGCATCCCTTCCGTCCTCTTTAATGAAAAAAAGAGTTACCATCAGCCATTGCAAAACAGCTGAACATAATTCTTTGTGCAGTGTCTAAAATGACAATATGGTTGATTTTCAGGTCACACATACTGCATGGACCTTAAACTTATTTCTGACAGCTTGACCCCTTCAGGATGAATGAGCCATGCGTGATGGACTTGTGCAGACTCCAGTGCTGCGGGCAGATGAAAGTCTCTCTGATCAGATGTTAATAATCAGACTGTTTAATGTGCAGAAGAATCGCAGTTTAGACACGCACACCAAGAGCAGACTCATTTTACAGAGCTTTCTCTTACAAAAAATAGTCATTAAGTTAATTAGTAAGATATTAACAAATATCAATGTGCTAGAAGTATACTTGTAAGTGCTTGCTTAATTTTTAGTCTAGGCCCTCTTTAGTGTAGGCCTATAAAAAGTATAATTTACGTGTAACAGTAGTAACCTTCGAATACACAACTAGTTTACTATATATTTTTGTAGTATATGAAAGTACATGTTGAAGTGTACTCTCAATAAACTAGCCTACTGGGTTAATAGTTTACCAGTTGGGAAAAAAAGTATTTTATGTCATAACGTTAGGTAGTTTTGACAGCCCCCTACCGTATAACAGTGAAAACATGGATAGCCAGAATATTCAGTCAGTGGCAGGAAAGAGTAAAGTAGATTTGAAGTAAATTGCAATGTAGGCCTACACTACATTCTAGCCCACACAAAAATTCCAAAACTTTATAAATCAATATTTCAAACAATGTAAGTTTCTAAGACAATATGTAAAACTATGTGTCAACTATGTGTCAATTATTAATCAAAATATTAAACACAACTACAAGCCAAGTAAAAAACTTTATAGGCCAAATATACTTCACAGCAACTTTGAGTATATTTCTGAGAAGTACATAAAAAGTAGACTGAAAAGTATTTCCTTATTTTAGCTTAAAGATAGGACACTTGAATCATTTTTTTTCGTAAGGGTTTCCGCTTCAGTTAGGTTAGGTTTACCATTTCTATATTGTAAATGAACAGTATTTTGTTCAGCGATTTTACCTGTCAGTTCCATTCTTGGATCTATGTGTGTCCGACTACAGGTGCTGGTCATATATCTTATATATTAGATACATTAGAATATCATCAAAAAGTTGATTTATTTCACTAATTCCATTCAAAAAGTGAAACTTGTATATTATATTCATTCATTAGTCACAGACTGATATATTTCAAATGTTTATTTATTTTAATTTTGAAGGAAAATCCCAAATTCAGTATCTCAGAAAATTAGAATATTACTTAAGACCAATACAAAGAAAGGATTTTTAGAAATCTTGGCCAACTAAAATGTATGAACATGAAAAGTATGAGCATGTACAGCACTCAATACTTAGTTGGGGCTCCTTTTGCCTGAATTACTGCAGCAATGCGGCGTGGCATGGAGTCGATCAGTCTGTGGCACTGCTCAGGTGTTATGAAAGCCCAGGTTGCTCTGAAAGTGGCTTCAGATCTTCTGCATTGTTGGGTCTGGCATATCACATCTTCTTCACAATACCCCATAGATTTCTATGGGATTAAGGTCAGGCGAGTTTGCTGGCCAATTAAGAACAGGGATACCATGGTCCTTAAACCAGGTACTGGTTGCTTTGGCACTGTGTGCAGGTGCCAAGTCCTGTTGGAAAATGAAATCTGCATCTCCATAAAGTTGTTGAGCAACAGGAAGCATGAAGTGCTCTAAAACTTCCTGGTATATGGCTGCGTAGACCTTGGACCTCAGAAAACACAGTGGACCAACACCAGCAGATGACATGGCATCCCAAACCATCACTGACTATGGAAACTTTGCAGTGGACCTCAATCAACGTGGATTGTGTGCCTCTCCTCTCTTCCTCCAGACTCTGGGACCCTGATTTATAAAGGAACTGCAAAATTTACTTTCGTCAGAGAACATAACTTTGGACCACTCTGCAGCAGTCCAGTCCTTTTTGTCTTCTGACGCTGTCTGTTGTTCAAGAGTGGCTTGACACAAGGAATGCAACAGCTGAAACCCATGTCTTGCATACGTCTGTGCGTAGTGGTTCTTGAAGTACTGACTCCAGCTGCAGTCCACTCTTTGTGAATCTCCCCCACAATTTTGAATGGGTTTTGTTTCACAATCCTCTCCAGGGTGCGGTTATCCCTATTGCTTGTACACTTTTTTCTACCACATCTTTTCCTTCCCTTCATCTCTCTATTAATGTGCTCGGACACAGAGCTCTGTGAACAGCCAGCCTCTTTTGCAATGACCTTTTTTGTCTTGCCCTCTTTGTGCAAGGTGTCAATGGTCGTCTTTTGGACAACTGTCAAGTCAGCAGTCTTCCCCATGATTGTGTAACCTACAGAATTAGACTGAGAGACCATTTAAAGGCCTTGCAGGTGTTTTGAGTTAATTAGCTGATTAGAGTGTGGCCCCAGGTGTCTTCAATATTGAACCTTTTCAAAATATTCTAATTTTCTGAGATACTGAATTTGGGATTTTCCTTAGTTGTCAGTTATAATCATCAAAATTAAATAAATAAACATTTGAAATATATCAGTCTGTGTGTAATCAATGAATATAATATACAAGTTTCACTTTTTGAATGGAACTAGTGAAATAAATCAACTTTTTGATGATATTCTAATTATCTTACCAGCACATGTATAATGACTGAAATGAGAGCTGTTCCTGCGTCAGAGGTTGTGCATCCTGTTCTGAAGTAACTCAACCAAGAAGAATTCCAACTGTGAAGCATTAATGGGACACATTTAAATGCTCATTATATTGATGGTCACACCTATTGCTCTTTTTGCCGTCATTCTGTTTCCACATTGACATTGAGCAGTCATTTAACTATGTGCACACGCTCTTTCTCATGAGAGACCATTCTCTCATGAGAAAGAGTGTAGTGTACACTCATGGGTGTAGTACACTCATGAGTGTACTCTCATGAGTACACTCACTGTACAAAAAAATAAAAATAAAAAAATAACATGGATCCTTTATCAGTTTATTAATTGAAGTAGTTCTCTAATTTATTACAGTTAAATGACAACTGCATTGTGACTTCACAGTGAACGCACTCTAAGAAAACCAGTGACTGTGTTAACATGAAGGAATTTTTTCCATATTGAATTTTTCACAGCTTTTTAATTTTTAATTGCAAATCCTGCCTTTTGTTTTTACAGCTTAATGATTATCAGGATCATAAACAGACACATGCACAGATGACAGTGCATTACAGTATGTGTAGTCCATGTGCTGATCCGCAAGCAAAAAAAGCGGTGGGGACATATAATATTTATAATATTGTATAATATTATAATATAATATATGTGCAAAAAATTGTATATGATATTTTACTGTTTTTATAAATAAATACTCTATGTGATATATTGAACCAGACATCGGGTCTATTTGCTCACTAAATCTGAAATGTAAACCATATTTTGACTTTATATGCAATAAATTATTAAATAACCATTTCAGTGCTTTCAACAAAGGAAGCTATGATTATTTGCCTTGCCTTTTATACATTAATAATCATACACTAATCAGACATAACATTATGACCACTGACAGGTGAAGTGAATTACACTGATTATCTCTTCATCACGGCACCTGTTAGTGGGTGGGATATAATCGGCAGCAAGTGAACATTTTGTCCTCGAAGTTGATGTGTTAGAAGCAGGAAAAATGGGCAAGCGTAAGGATTTGAGCGAGTTTGACAAGGGCCAAATTATGATGGCTAGACGACTGGGTCATCTCCAAAACTGCAGCTATTGTGGGGTGTTCCCGGTCTGCAGTGGTCACTATCAAAAGTGGTCCAAGGAAGGAACAGTGGTGAACCGGCGACAGGGTCATGGGTGGCCATGGCTCATTGATGCACATGGGGAGTGAAGGCTGGCCCGTGTGGTCTGATCAAACAGACGAGCTATTGCTCAAGAAGTTAATGCTGGTTCTGATAGAAAGGTGTCAGAATACACAGTACATCAGAATTTGTTGCGTATGGGGCTGCATATCCACAGACCAGTCAGGGTGCCAATGCTGACCACTGTACACCGCCGAAAGCACCAAAAGTGGGCACGTGAGCATCAGAACTGGACCACGGAGCAATGGAAGAAGGTGGCCTGGTCTGATGAATTACATTTTCTTTTACATCACGTTGATGGCCGGGTGTGCTTACCGGGTGTGCACCAGGATGCATAGAAGGCAGGCCGGCAGAGGCAGTGTGATGCTGGAAAACCTTGGGTCCTGCCACCTAGTCCGATCCAATCCATGGAGGTCCCACTTCGCAACTTGCAGGACTTAAAGGATCTGCTGCTAACATCTTGGTGCCAGATACCACAGCACACATTGAGAGGTCTAGAGGAGTCCAATGCTTTAACGGGTCAGGGCTGTTTTGGCAGCCACAAATTACATTAAATTACCACAAAAAACATTACGCCACAAACCCCCCTGCTCGACAGCTTCCGCATTTTCCAAAGGTGTAGTAGGGGGCAAAACCAGCCATGGTAAAAAAAGGTGTTGACATGTCCCTGTCATTAAAGATGCCTATAGACAGACAGTTCACACAGAAACAGTTCATTTAGCACATCAGGCAACATTAATGTTAGCAAAAATTAGATATTCCCTGTTGTTCATGGCAGATTATGTGTGTTGCTGTTTATTACATTTAAATGGTAACACTTTATTTTAGGGCCCAATTCTCACTGTTGAGTTGCTTATTAGTTTGCATATTACTAGTATATTAGCTGTTTATTAGTACTTATAAAGCACATATTAATGCCTTATTCTGCATGACCTTATTCTACATCCCTTAATCCTACCCAATACCTAAATTTATAACACTACTACCATACCAGCTATTAATAAGGAGTAAATTAGGAGTTTATTGAGGTAAAATTCGTAGTTAATAGTGAATATCATGTGTTCCCCATACTAAAGTGTTACCATTAATTCTGGAGACATAACTGCACCTGCAACAAAAGCTAGTGGGAGCTCAGAAAAGAGAGAGACCGAAAGACAGAGATAGACAGGGCGAGGGTAAAAAAACTTCTGTTGAAAGTATTTTATATGCAGAAAGTATTCAAACCAGACATATCTGAAAGTAAGAGACAGGCCCTTACTTGAATTTGGATGCAAGTAGCCTTAAGTCATTTTCACAAAGACAAAGGCTAAACAAACATTTGGAAACCCTCTAACCTTACCAAGCCAATTCCTAGATATATAACGGTTTTATTTATGTCCTGGTGGCTTTCTGGACGGTTTAGACAGTGGTGGGACTTCTGGGACAGGAGACTGTAGAGGGAATACGGCTGAGAGACTCAGTGACTCTCGTCACAGTCATGCCTTGAGACACGCACACATACACAGGGGACCTGAAACCCATTGATGTGTATCAGATTTCAATGCCCCTCCTACCAAAACACAAGGGCCCAAGTGTGTGTCCGTGTGTGTGTGTGTGTGTAGGCGTAATTCTCACAAAAGTGTACTCATGAATTTCTGTATACTGTGAGAACGTGACTTTTTTCACAGAGAATATGTTTCTTGTCCTTAACACGCTAAAGTAACAATCTGTTGTTTTTTCATAATTTTCAACAGATGTACATTCAATTGATATTATTCACATAGGATGTTATAAAAATGTAAAAAAATGGTCTATATATTAATGTTATATTTACCTTGGTCATTAGCATATTTCATTAATGACTTCACAAAGCAATTACTTCAGTGTTTAAACCATAAGTAGAACGTTTTAGCCGTTAAGTACATTGTAATTTAAATCCATACACAGGGCTGTTTTTTGCATCAGCTGCAATCAGCTTGACGCCTTCAAATCACAGCATTCTCCATAAATAAGGGCACTCTCACTTTTGTTATTGAAATAAGGTGCTATTTTGCATAATAAGATACAATTGGAGTATCATCACAGTTTCACAAGAAATTGTTGCTGGGTCAAAGACAAGACGTAACTATATTAGTGGACTAAAGTAGGGAATAGTGAATGAGTTTACGGGGCGATTTCGGATTCAGCCATTGTCTTTACCCGAGTCTTGTTTCAATGGTTTTTGATTAGTCCTTACCTGTTCCCGATCAGTTAATCTTCTTTCTGCATACTTACCCTCAGTTATTCCGTCTTGTCGTTTTATGTTTGTGTTAACTTCCTGTGATTTCCTGCGATTTTGGATTTGTTGGATTGTTATTGGATTGATAGTTCCTTGTCTTTGTGTTCTTACAATTGCAGTTTTAAATATGCCTGATATGTTTTTTAGGGGGTATAAACCCTTTCCGTCTTTGACCTTGCCCCAAGTTTGTTCACAAATTGTTTCGTCCACTTTGATTTTTTTATGGTTGCATATTTTTGTGTATCTTTGTTTAAGGATGTCAAGCCTCTGAAACGACAGCTTTATTTATTTCTAAATATTATAATAAAGGACAAATTTGATAAAGATGACAGCATGTCTGTTCATATTAATCTCTTTCATTCCTTGTTGCCTTGACATTCAATACCTCCACTATAACAGCACCATGGCAATTATGCAGGTTAAATCAAGCTTGGACAAGTTTCACCCGACTTTTTTGGTTTCTACCCTTTTGTGCCATTTTCTTTCTTTTCTGTACTGTTAAACCAAAAGTGTTTTTAATTAAGGCTTAAACCCCCTCAAAGGAAGTCAAAACCAAAAGTTTGAGGTGGCTTAAAACTAAATTTATGTAAAGTATTTTTCAGGTAGGGCTTAGAAAGCTAAGTGTTCAGAACATTGACAAAACAATCAGTTAGGCCTACATTTAATCAAATTATTATATATTAAATGGGGTGTAAGGAGGTGTTAAGAGCAAAATATTATAATAAAGGAAACATTTGATAAAGATGACAATGAATTACAGATGTAATTAATTTTTAAATGTGAGTACAATGTAAAAACATGTATGTACACAAAAAGTGCATTGTATCAAATGATTAGCATTAAGTAGCTAAGGACACCTAATATAAAGTGGGCGCAATATTACAGATGAAATCCAGTCATTTCAATAGAAATCCACGCAATTGGGAATTTCATGTGAGGTACAAATATTTGGGTCTAAGTGAATACGACACATTGTCCAATTTTACCTGCAAAATTTAACCCAAATTTTGTTCATGTGACTGCAAACTATTTATGATAGTTGACATTTGACTAGCAAAACATCCTTTAAAATGTTACACAAAGTTATTGTATAATATGCATAGAACCCAAATCTTTTTTTATATCTGGTCTTATTTTGTCTATCTATTTCTATCTGAAGTCTCTCTTAACGTCATCCTTGTTTTCTTCTTCTTCAGCTCTTCTTTCACTGCAGAGACTGAAGTCAGCGGGGCAGTGTTTGGAGCAAACCCAAAAGCTCCTCCTCAGACGCTAAAACCTACAGTACTTTCTCTCATTCTGCTCGCTCTCTCCCTTTCTTTTATCCACTGTTCCATTCATTCAAAACACAGTCGGGGTCTCCAAGAGATCTCAGCAATGGTCCCTGACCTTCCCAGCCTTCTGTTTGCACTCTCAGGGGTAAACGATGGGGCAGCACTCAAAACAGAATGATTACTTTCACAGACGACTGCTTACCGGCTCCCCCACTGCAATTAAATAACATTAAAGTTTAAGGTGAATTGACATCTTTAAAAATGAAGGAGGCAACAATATTGATTGGCTACTGTCCAGTATGGGGACTGGGGGTTGTGCTTTATCAGTGTGGATGCTTGAAATATGGCTGTGGCCTGGTGGTTAATGAGCAAATATCACTGTGACTGTTCATTACTAATATTTAGACTCTTATTTTTTTATTTTTTTACTTTTGCAAATAAAGTAAGTATAGTGTACAGCATTATAATTCACCGGAACTAAATGTCCATGGCAAAAAAAAAAAAAATCAATCTCGGCACGTTATGCTGAGAACAAAGACAATGGCCATTTCCACTGGTTGTTAAAACTGCAGACTTTGTTTTTCTTTAAAGGGAAGAATGTTGCAAAAAAGTAATTGCATGTCGTCTTGACGGAACTGGGCAATTCGTTCGTTTATATGACAGACAAGACACTGCAAATAATTATCTTCCAAACTTCCCCTGAACGTTGTTTATTTGCAGCACCTCAGATTCTTCTTGTTCCAACATACATATGCAAACATGCACCTACAATTTACTCGGGTCCTCGCGCTTTTCGCTGCAAGCTTTGAGTTTTTGCAAGTTGTCATGTAAATCAACATTATGACCACACAAAAACATTTCCCCCCGCACAAACACTGGCAAAGGCCGTTCAATACTTCATTCTTAATGTACTTTCCTCAGCACTTACTCGTGCAATACTGTCAGCCTGTGTGTTAATGCGAATTTACCCACTTTTTCATGCTGTCTTTGCATGTCTTGACACCTAAGGAAATTAGAATATGCTTACTGATGCACTTTCTTGATTTAAAAGATAAAAGTCTCAAATGACTACTGATTTCTTTTCTGTTCTTTTCTTTTCTCAATAATCTTAAAAATACCTGCTACAAATGATCTGAGCTCAAACTGATTCGCTTGGGAAACTGAGGTTATAGAGGTTAGTTATAGAAATTGGTTGGCACCAGGTATTGGTTGGCACCAGGTGCCTTGTTGCCAGGGAAACTAGTCAGCATGCGTGATTTCATAAAGTGAGAAATAATAAAGTTACTGAAAGATTGAGACTTTTTAATGTTATGGCAAAATGTTTGCAGTAACAAACTTTCACCAGTGAGTTGACTCCAACTGTGTTAAAGTATCTAATGTAGTCAGAGGTTAGGATATCTATCATTCACATGCACTTAGTTTTTGTTTATAATGGCAGGTCTACCAGAAAGACTTGGGAGAATAATACTGTGACAATTATCCATTTATTTACAACCCAGCAAGCAATAAAGTACTTTGGAGTCCGTAGCTCGCAATCTGAGGGTCTGGACTCTGCACATCCTGCCTGAAGACGAAGGCAGAGGCGCAGCCGACCCCCACGTGAGGTAAGGGACCATCCTGGTGGTGGTGGTGGTGGGATGGATGTAGGGAAGGATTTGACTTGGCGGTGGTGGGGAGGATGGCGGTGCATTGGAGCGTCAGCATCTGCGAAATCAGACATGAGTAAGTACCGATCTTTTATACCCAAGTATTAGAATGTGATTGGATAGATAACAAAGTTGCAGTGACGTGATAATTAAGTCTTCCTGGCAGAACTTATGCTAAAGCTTTCATTGAATGGCGGACCTGCTTTTGAAGTCCAAAAAAGTGCATCTATCCATCATAAAAGTAATCCATACGACTCCAGAGTGTTAATAAAGGATCTCCGAAGCGAAGCGATGGGTTTGTGTAAGAAAAATATCCATAGATTGAACTTTATAAACTAAAATAGCTAGCTTCTGCAGACAGCCATACGCATCGATTTATGGTGAAAGAGTAACCCCTGATCTGACGCATAGAATAGAGGATAGAGCAAAACAAAACACTGGTCATGAATTTGAAGTATAAAACAAGAATTTTTAAAGAGAAATGTCAGAGGGTTTTGATATAAGAGAAGAGGAGCTTGAGTTTGTTGTCCAGCCATATTAGTTTGAACCCCGAGAGGCATCAAATCTTTACGCTACTCCTACATCAGGGGAAACTTTTTTGGGGCAAGTCGACTTGCGTAGGCCGTCTTCCTAGTTATTTTAGTCTATAAAGGTTTAAATATGGATATTTTTCTTACACAAACACATCACTGTAGTTCATAAGGATTTTATTAACCCCCTGGAGTCGTATAAATTACTTTTATGATGGATAGATGGATGGATAGATGCACTTTTTTGGACACATTTTGGACCGCTTCACTGATTCACTTATAAAGCTTGGAAGAACAATGATATTTTTTAATACAACTCAGATTGTGTTCGTCTGAAAGAAGATTTCCTGGGGTGGTGAACTATCCCTTTAATGGATAATGTCCAGTCAGAAGGTTACCTTTTACGCATCAACAGATATTTGTCTTACAGTGCAAATTCGAAATGGAAAAGTTATCCTTTAATTTCTGTGAGAGAAAAGCATGATACAAATAAATAGATTTGCTTGATTATAAAATAGCTAAAAAAATGTGGCCACTTCTGATCTTGTGAAGTGCTGTATCATTGCATCTCTGTAGAATTATACAAATGATTGTAAAATGAAACGGATGCAGAGAGTTCTTTATTTTGAAAAGCTGAATTGAGTGCAACATTTGCATTGTAAAAATGGAACAAATAGCTGCCAACTCAAAACTTAGCAACTTAGTAAGCAACTTTAAACAAAATAATGACTGAAGATGAATGGAAATCTGAAGAAACGGCACATAATGAGCCATCCATCTACATTCTGTTTACCTTCAGGATGTCACCATTGTTTCCAGAGGATTCATCATGCTATTCAGCACTATCCCAGAAACATATTGTGCCTGGCTGATGTTCATAATTCATCAACTGCCTCTAAGTGACTCGCACAGTGTCATCAGAAAATGGGCTCAGTGTAAATGTGTCGATCTTTTAAATGCGGTACGCTGGATTGTGGTTCCTCATTAATGCTAGTTGGGCATATCAAACTTTCATCAGGATTGGAGGAGATGAGTTACACATGCATAAGCCAGAGCTCCCTCATCTGTAGTCTCCCATAGCCGATTTTAAAACACTCTTCTCACAAAGCACCCAAAATAGGAAAAAAGGGCAAGTTTGACATGTTATATATTATCAGATTTAACCAATTTAACCTTCATTTAGCCTTTTAAGGAGTTTAAATTCAATGCTGACCTCATGGGCTACATGCAAAAACAACACACATCACAATATTATATTTTACTCTTATCGTCCATTTTTATTGAATATTTCAAAAAGATGATATACAGGCTTAAATCAGTCTGAAACACTACGCTGTATATCTTGTAAGCAAATGGACTTACCCGAATATACCCAAATGAATCAAAATAAAAACCAATCATGTTGAAATCCAAATGGAATCAAATCTTGTAATTGGAGTAACATAAAATAGCATTTGCTGACTTATCCAGAGGGTGTCAGATACTTTATGTACAAACTCACACACATTTATTCCACCTGTGGTTTACTCACGTGTGCCGCCTGTTCTGAGCCAGATAAGCCTGACTCAAGGGATGAGTCCGTTTAATGGAGCTGAACACGCGAGCCCTTTCTGTATATCTGGGTGAGTGCCCCCATAAAGATGGAACTCTGTTTACTGAAGCAGGTAAATAGATTGGAACCACACAGTCATGCCTCATCAATCAGACCACACATAGAGCTGTTTGTTGCCAGGATGCACATACCAGTACAGTCTGACAGTTCTCTCTCTATATGATACATTTTTGCCAGCAGCCGTATCACCCTGTATCCCAAGACAGGTTGCCCATTGAAGCTAAGCAGGGTTGAGCCTGGTCAGTACCTGGATGGAAGACCTCCTAGGAAAGCTGCTGGAAGAGGTGTTAGTGAGGCCAACAGGGGGTGCTCACTCTTAGGTATGTGGGTGTCCTAACTCACTATCTGTCAAAAAGCGCCATCCTTCAGATAAGACGTTAAACCGAGGTCCTGACTCTCTGTGGTCATTAAAAATCCCAGGATGCCCTTAAATCCTGGTCAAATTTGCCTATGGGCCTCTGTCCATCATGGCCTCCTAATCAACCCTTATACTGATTGGCTTCATCACTTTGTCTCCTCTCCACCGATAAGCTGGTGTGTGGTGGGTGTTCTAGCTCAATCTGGCTGCTGTTGCATCATCCAGGTGGATGCTGCACATTGGTGGTGGTTGAGATTAAAGCGCTTTGTGTGTCGAGAAAAGCACTTTAAATGAAACAAATTATTATTATTCTTTCAGAACTCTCTAACTAAATGCACACTAATTATATATTTGTTGTCATTTATTTATTTTATAAAGTTATTTGACCATCAATAGGGAAAAAACTATTTTAAAGGTGGTGCAGTTATGACATCTACCACCTGCGGTTAACAGGCTCATGATTGCTAGCCAGACTTTGACCCTCTTTTAGTATTTGCAACAACAACCAATGTAGCAGTGTGTCCATAAATAAGTATGAACTGGGGGGAAAAAAATGAATAAATAAAACCTAGGCCTGCTCAGTTGTCCTTTGGGTATAGGAGAAATTCTTAAATATTAAAACACGTGCTGATCAGTGCTGGGGGCATCATTAAAAACGTCATAAAACCTTTGGATTTTCAAGCCTGTAACACTTAGAAACCCTTGCACAACAAAACCGCCCTCTTCCTTTACTGCAGGCATATCCCTATTTCATGCATCCATGCACACACACATTTACGTGCACACACAGAGTCTCCTAAAGTGATTACTCCTGACAGCTCCGCTTTCTGTGATGGGAAATCTGGGGTATTTGCATCTGATCCAGGCGCATCTCTTTTTCCAATCCTCTCCACCAACAGGCCATTTCAGCAGAAACAAAAAGTGCCACATACCAATAAAAATGCCATGAAATTTGAAAGATTTAGCTAAATTTCTTGTCCTAGAGCCCCAGGCATTTTTAGAGCTGACAGTCAACTGAATACAGGTGTAACAGCACTCAGTAGCTCAGGGGGAAATATAATAAAAGGGGCTGTATTTAAGGCCAGTTCAGGGATGATAACAATAAAAATAACGATAAAGATTTAGTTTTGACAAGCACACGCTTAGAATAAACAGAACAATGTCGTCCGCTGGTGCAGGCACTAATATAGTTATCTTTATATTTACCATTCGTGCTGTGAACGGGCCTTAGAATTCAGAAAACCTTGTTATTAGCGGCCATTAAAGGGATAGTTCACTTTGAAATAAAATTTTGATATGTTTTAGCTTACCTCATGGGCATCCGAGATGTAGGAGTATTTGTTTCCCCAGTAGTTTCAATTTTGATCATTTTAGGTCAAACCGTTCTTGACTGTGCCTCACATAATGCAGGTCTATGGTCACCACCTAAAAGAGCATACACAGAGAAGTCCAAATTAAACAATCCCCCATCGTAAGTACACACTGATGGCCTAAGACACGAAACGAGCAGTTTGTGTGTGAGAAAACGAACAGTATTTATATCGTTTTTACCTCTTGTACACCACTACGTCCGACTGATCCGAGGGCGCGCGTAAGTGTTTCCTGTTGTGACATTCACGGGTTCTGGCTTTAGTTTGTTCGTTTTCTCACACAAACCGCTCATTTTGTGTCTTAGGCCATCAGTGTGTAGTTACGATGGGGATTGTTTAATTTGAACTTCTCTGTGTATGCTCTTTGAGGTGGTGACCATAGACCTGCATTATGTGAGACACAGACAAGAACAGTTTGACCTAAAATGATCAAAACTGAAACTACTGGGGAAACAAATACTCCTACATCTCGGATGCCCATGAGGTAAGCTAAAATATATCAAAATTTTATTTCAAAGTGAACTATCCCTTTAAGTGAACTGCAGCCAGCAGCTTATTGCTGATTGTTTTTCATTCTTAGTTTAAAAGTAAAAGAAGTTGTAAATATCTTTGCAGCGATATACTGTTAATGAAGATTCAGATGCCGTGTTACGGATCAACTGGGGATCATGTTATCTGGGGACGGCGCTGCACGCAGATAGTTAAAGACGGTTTCACCAGTTGTACATACACAGTTGTACATAATGTTGTGCAGTGTATTTGCGTATTTGATGACATTTCAAAGAAGTTTAACATACTTTAATGTAAAGCTCAGAAACCCAAGGATAGTAATAGGAGTTACTAGATCAGTGGGCGAGGCCATAAACAGAGGGATGTTTTTCAATGCGATACCTGATTTGCCTACGTCACAGTGTGGTTAGGGATTAGGGGTGAGGTCGGGTGAAGGGCTCATTTTCATTACATGGTTTAAAAACAGCCATTAACTTAAAAACACCACAAACTTAGAAACACCCACTTTTGTTCTGTAGAGACCTCAAACCACTTCTATGTTAACATGGGGCATTCAGTTAATGGATCTATAGACTTATCAACTTTACCTTCAGAAGACGTGTAAGAATTTTCTTCTCAACATTACCATATTGTGTCTTTAGTTGTATTCTAAACACAAATAACAACAGCTGTAGAGTTGAAGTAGCAGTAGCCTACTTAAAGGAAACATGAATTGCAAAAGTAATTAACATTTTTTTAACAAGTTGTATAATGGTTTGCATATATAATTGTATAATGGATCTATTATATTCATATAAAAACACATTGGCTTATTTTACTCTGCTGACTTTATTAATTTATTGGTATCTCTTGTTCGTACAACCATCTCTGCTGTCTTTGTATACTTTTCCCAAACATAAAGCAGCTTTTCCACTTTTCTATTCATTAAGGTAGCTAAGTGTCTCATGAACATTACATTTTCAACAGATTTATTAAAAAAACACAAAACTTTGACTCTGCTCTGTATGACTGGCGAACACATTTTTTCCTATATCCTATTGTTTTATTCCAGATGAATGAAGCCAATAAGTCTTGATAAAATTAAACATTGAAGAGGGAACAACTCCTGTACTTTTAATATTGTGATTGCATGGCTTGTATGGAATTATATAAGGTGTGTGACTGTCAATGAACTCCAGGAATGTTGAGAACTTTCATCCTGGATTTTTGTATTGGTATTTTTTATTGGCTGAATTATAAGATCACATTGTTTCAAATTATGTTTTATTTGTTCCAAATGATGAAAATAGCAAAATAACAACTCTGTATGTAAATGTGCTTACATAGTAATATTTCCTTATTGCACATTATGCTCAGTTAGAAGCATGAACTTGAATGCAGTGAATTTTTCTTGCATTGTAGAATACACTTTTTATTCAGTAAATTCACATTTTACATACTACACACTGATCTCTCGCCAAACCACTTGTCTTACTGGTAGCAGAAACATGATGAGCTGTGCAATATTCAAAGTCAAACTCTTTGATGAACACAGAACAACATTTTTCCACAACTCATATATATAGGTCACATGTATGACATAATTTATATTTCAAGGTGACATAATAAAGTGTTTAACACTTGTTTGCGAAGACATACGAAATCGCCACAACACAAGAAATCGCCACAACACAACGGAAACAAGCCACAACACAACGAAATCGCACAACACAACGAAATCGCCACAACAAATCGAACAACACAACGGAAACAAGCCACAACACAACGGAAACACGCAACACAACACAACGAAATCGCCACAACACAACGAAATCGCAACAACACAACGGAAACAAGCCACAACACAACGAATCGCAACAACACAACGAAATCGCCACAACACAACGAATCGCAACAACACAACGGAAACAAGCCACAACACAACGAAATCGCCACAACACAACGAAATCGCCACAACACAACGAAATCGCCACAACACAACGGAACAAGCCACAACACAACGGAAACAAGCCACAACACAACGAATCGCAACAACACAACGAAATCGCCACAACACAACGGAAACAAGCCACAACACAACGAAATCGCCACAACACAACGAAATCGCCACAACACAACATCGCCACAACACAACGGAAACAAGCCACAACACAACGAATCGCCACAACACAACGAAATCGCCACAACACAACGAAATCGCAACAACACAACGGAAATAAGCCACAATACACAACGAAATCGCCACAACACAACAAATCGCCACAACACAACGAAATCGCACAACACAATGAAATCGCCAACAACGAAATCGCCACAACACAACGGAAACAAGCCACAACACAACGAATCGCCACAACACAACGAAATCGCCACAACACAACGAAATCGCCACAACACAACGGAAACAAGCCACAACACAACGAAATCGCCACAACACAACGGAAACAAGCCACAACACACAACGAAATCGCCACAACACAACGAAATCAAATACAACACAACGGAAACAAGCCACAACACAACGAAATCGCCACAACACAACGGAAACAAGCCACAACACAACGAAATCGCCACAACACAACGAAATCGCAACAACACAACGGAAACAAGCCACAACACAACGAAATTGCATCAACACAACGGAAACAAGCCACAACACAATGAAATCGCCACAACACAACGGAAACAAACCACAATACAACGAAATCGCCACAACACAACGGAAACAAGCCACAACACAACGAATCGCCACAACGGAAACAAGCCACAAACCAACGGAATCGCCACAACACAACAAAATCGCCACAACACAACAAAATCGCCACAACACAACGGAAACAAGCCACAACACAACGAATCGCCACAACGGAAACAAGCCACAAACCAACGTAATCGCCATAACACAACGGAAACGAGCAACAACACTACATAATCGCCACAACACAACGGAAATGCTCCCGACCACGAGGGGGCTCTCGGAGTGCAATAAAGTTATTTTTCCTTTCCATTGTCCTATAGATTGGCCAGTCTTACAAAGATAGAAACACTATGATCAGTTTTAAGTGTGTAACGATTGTATATCGACATGAAATATAAATTCAAAATCACATATAGCTGCATATTTAAACACGCTGTCACAACGCTTGATGCCCAAGGGAACGTCTGCCAATTCCAGTGGTTGAAACGTATAATTTTATGAAATAAAATGACTTTTTTGTTTTGTTTAAATGTTCCAATGTTGTGCATTATTGAGTCAGTTTTTTAGAATACAACAAAGCTGTGTAATTTTAACATGTCTGTTTTTAAATGTTAAAAGTTATTTTAATTCATACAAATTACAGGTCCTTCTCAAAAAATTTGCATATTGTGATAAAAGTTCATTATTTTCCATAATGTAATGATAAAAATTAAACTTTCATATATTTTAGATTCATTGCACACCAACTGAAATATTTCAGGTATTTTATTGTTTTAATACTGATGATTTTGGCATACAGCTCATGAAAACCCAAAATTCCTATCTAAAAAAATTAGCATATTTCATCCAAACAATAAAAGAAAAGTGTTTTTAATACAAAAAAGTCAACCTTCAAGTAATTATGTTTAGTTATGCACTCAATGCAGAAATGACTGCTTCAATGCGGCGTGGCATGGAGGCCATCAGCCTGTGGCACCGCTGAGGTGTTATGGAGGCCCAGGATGCTTCGATAGCGGCCTTAAGCTCATCCAGAGTGTTGGGTCTTGCGTCTCTCAACTTTCTCTTCACATTATCCCACAGATTCTCTATGGGGTTCAGGTCAGGAGAGTTGGCAGGCCAATTGAGCACAGTAATACCATGGTCAGTAAACCATTTTCCAGTGGTTTTGGCACTGTGAGCAGGTGCCAGGTCGTGCTGAAAAACGAAATCTTCATCTCCATAAAGCTTTTCAGCAGATGGAAGCATGAAGTGCTCCAAAATCTCCTGATAGCTAGCTGCATTGATCCTGTCCTTGATAAAACACAGTGGACCAACACCAGCAGCTGACATGGCACCCCAGACCATCACTGACTGTGGGTACTTGACACTGGACTTCAGGCATTTTGGCATTTCCTTCTCCCCACTCTTCCTCCGGACACTGGCACCTTGATTTCCGAATGACATGCAAAAATTTGAGCGACAGTCCAGTGCTGCTTCTCTGTAGCCCAGGACAGGCGCTTCTGCCGCTGATTCTGGTTCAAAAGTGGCTTGACCTGGGAATGCGGCACCTGTAGCCCATTTCCTGCACATGCCTGTGCACGGTGGCTCTGGATGTTTCTACTCCAGACTCCGTCCACTGCTTCCGCAGGTCCCCCAAGGTCTGGAATCGGTCCTTCTCCACAATCTTCCTCAGGGTCCAGTCACCTCTTCTCTTTGTGCAGCGTTTTTGCCACACTTTTTCCTTCCCACAGACTTCCCACTGAGGTGCCTTGATACAGCACTCTGGGAACAGCCTATTCGTTCAGAAATGTCTTTCTGTGTCTTACCCTCTCGCTTGAGGGTGTCAACGATGGCCTTCTGGACAGCAGTCAGGTCGGCAGTCTTACCCATGATTGCGGTTTTGAGTAATGAACCAGGCTGGGAGTTTTTAAAAGCCTCAGGAATCTTTTGCAGGTGTTTAGAGTTAATTAGTTGATTCAGATGATTAGGTTAATAGCTCGTTTAGAGAACCTTTTCATGATATGCTAATTTTTTGAGCTGTATGCCAAAATCATCAGTATTAAAACAATAAAAGACCTGAAATATTTCAGTTGGAAGATCCTGTACAGAACCGATGGCCTGTAGCGCATGCACGGTCAACACAAAATGATCAAATCGCTCTCTAGCACAACTCGATGTTCCCGAGTCATATTTAAGATTAGTTCAAAAAGAACGAATCGTTCATGAACAAGGCATCACTAATGCAACAGAACTCAACTGCACGCACGCTGGAAGAAGTAGAAGAACAATATGAGTGTAAACGACCTTTGTTGGTGTTATGAGAATAACAACCTTTGTTGGTATTGTAAAAAATTATTTAAGGATACACAGAGTATTTAATAACACAATCATAATTTTTGAGATAAATAGTTTTCATTAGTTTAGGATTAGAACGAATTCAACCCTAGTGCTCTTTGTTGACGTCAATGCTACGTTACTGTTTATCACCTGTCCATCATCGTATAAAGCCCGCCCTGACAATTTGATTGGTCGAACAGTTTCTGTTCGGGCATAATTATTCCTCAGTGGATCGAGCCCAGACCGAACTGCCTGACCGCAAATGTTGTGGGCGGGGCTAAGTTCGGCTGGCATCCAGGCTACTGCTGAGAGTGACGTTCAGATGGATATGTAGCTAAATATGTGTTGCACACTTGCTTTCCTCTCAATAACAAAATAAACACACAACAAAAATGACAGCGGTGCCAAAACTGCAGTTAAGAGAGCATCTGATCATGTGGAGGTTTGCTTTCGACAGATGAGGTTAATAAAATGACACTGTTATGATAGTTTGACTATAAAGGATATTTGAGACTTTAGACTGTATAGATCTGGCTACGTGAGACGATAGTTTGAATTATCCGTTTTTTTTGCACGACACAGGAACTTTCTGGATTATCCTGCATTTGTTTCATGTGTCTGCACAGAATCTCGTGGGTGCACATAAACGTCACATCCTTTTGATTTTCTCAGAAAAAAAGGGTTTTCTTTACATAAAAATCAGACAACCTAAGTTAGGGAAGGTCACGTTTTTAAAGTTTCGTTATAAGCGGTTCATACAATGGAAGTGAATAATACATGGAAATTCTTACATATAGCTCCTTTTAATGTGGAGATTTTTTTAAGTTCCACTTTGTGAACAATTACACCGTACAGTGAAGTAAAAGCCATTAATGTCTCAGAAGTGCAGGGAGGAGACTCTCAAAGAACTGGCTTTTCAGCTGTCTATGAGCAATGTAATGGCTTTTAAAGGCAACCAAGCGTTTCCTGTTCAAGGTCCAAGGCACCTAATTACTAAAGAGTTTTTAAATTTGTTTAATTGGAACAAGAGCTCATGAGATTATGTGCATTAGAAATGCTTTGGGGAAAAATGAATACAGAACAATCGTTGTGCTTTCACGGTGAGTACTCCTAACTGACTGCATAATAATGTATAGCAGTGGATCTAAATCAGGCGACCGGGGCCCACTAAGGGCATCAGTAAATTTCCAAGGGAACTCAAAATTATTTAAAATAATACAAAACAAGCATTTAAATCAGCAAAAACAACCAAAAAGCAAGATATTACTTATTTTAATTCAGACACAACTTTTTTTTGTTGTTGTTCAAAGAATCGGGATTCCATTTGTCTTGAAAAACCTAGATTTAATTTATGAGGTAGCCTGAATTTAAAAGTGTGATTTCTAGGCCTGGAAAAGTCATGTATAATAAAACCATATAACTCAATGTTCTTCTAGTTATGCCAAGCTCTAAAAAAGGTATTGGGTCAGTTATAAATAATAAAAAAAAACATTCTCATTCTTCATCATTATGGAAAACGATGAAAAACCTGTAAAAGTCATGGGGCCGTTATTTATTGGTGTGGACAATGCGGGGCTTGAGAACCACTGCCAAATTATGCAAGTTATTCATAAATAAGTAAGTGTGTGTGTGTGTGTGTTTGTGTGTGTGTGTGTGTGTGTGTGTGTGTGTGTGTGTGTGTGTGTGTGTGTGTGTGTGTGTGTGTTTGTGTGTGTGTGTTTGTATGGACTGGTAATCCCTACGGTATGGGGACAAAATGTCCCCACAAAGATGGCAATATCCAAAATCCTTGTCCTTGTGGGGACTTTTTTGGTCCCCATGAGGAAAACATCTTATAAATCACACTAAGTGATGTTTTTTGAAAATGTAAAAATGCAGCATGTCTCCTGTGATGGGTAGGTTTATGGGCAGGGGCAGTGTAGGGGGATAGAAAATACGGTTTATACAGTATAAAATGCATTACGCCTATGGAATGTCACCATAAAACATGGAAACACAACATGAGATGGGTAAATGCATGCTCACATTTAGTCTAAAACGCTTCTGCCTCTGCACTTATTCATGATTTCTCAAAAAGAGTTGTCAGTCAATAAATGGGAAAACAAAGTAATTTATGTTACGTATTTGAAAAAGTCTGATATTTTGTTGTAAATTTAAAAGTAATTTAAAAATTTAAAAGTAGGATTTTTTTGCCCAGAGGGTAATAAGGCAGGGAAGGTAACAGCCCACAGGAATGAAAATGAAACCAGCAGACCCACCATGCCTCATCTGCCAATGTCTACTTATCTGTATCCCACAATTTCACATTCTCCTCCAGATCACCTCCAGATTTCCTACGTATCTCAAAACACTGAAAAAAGACAAGACATGCTCGAGTGGCTTTAGAAGTAGAGGGATGAATTCTTTCTCTAGCTTGTCAGAAGTCAAGCTGAGAGGCCGTCCTCAAGAGGTCCCACATTTCCCTCCGGGCATAATTAAATCAATCTTGCAGGTGAAGGCATTCAAGTATCCTGTACTGTGTGAGAAGAGGTATTTTTTCCAATCAGACTATAAAAAGTTTTAATTATACTGAATATCCATTATAACATACCTACATTATAAAAATGGAATCATCTTGTTATGAATTGTGAACGGATTGCCTGGAAATTTATATTAATATTCTGCTCATAAATATGTGATTTCTGTTATGCCAAGGGTCTTCAATCTGTGTCCAGGGACCCTCAAGGAGGTGCTTGGGGGTTCATAAAAGATTTAAGGGGAACATTTTGACATAAGATAGCAATTTGATACATTTTTAAGCTATAATTTTTTTAACACTTTTTCCAAATGTTTAATTATTTATTATTGCTTAATAATCATTCTGTTCCCTTTCGTTCAGTCACTCCGAGTAACGTCAGTGACTGACAAATGGGGGTTTCGCTTAGAAGCCTATCAACTTCAAGATCTAGAAAGCGCCCAATGGCAGTGCCAATGCCATGGGCATGCGGAATTTGCATAGCAGACTCCGCCCCACTGCGTGGGTATATCAGGAAGAACGCTGCCATGATCGCATTATGTTTCTGCTTCGGAGCCAAGAGCACATACACTCTTCACTCCTCAAGCCTTCTGAGAATATCGTCAGCTTCTTCGAGACCAGCAGCCTTCCAGTCGGTGTTGGTGTTACGGCACGTTCCAGCGATCGTATACTTCCTGCCTGCTGATCTGTGCAGTGGTCTGCATCCAGCTGGTGTGTGTTTCCCTAGGCGCTTCGGCATCGACTGCGAGGTTTTCCTCTCACTAAAAGAGCTCTCACGTGGCTCGTCCTTTTCAGGATGTTTCGCCCGTGTGCTTCCGGGTGCTGTCGGTCTCTGCCGCCTTCTGATGGGCACGAGCACTGTCAGACGTGCTTGGGCTTTCAGCACGCTCAGGCAGCGCTCGTGGATGAGCTCCTGTTTTACTCCCTGACCGAGGGCATGCTCGGCACGGATGCACTGGCGCACAGCTGGCCACGGGGCCTACGCAAATATGCGTTCCCCCCAGTGAGCCTTCTTGTACAGCTACTGTGCGAGATCAGGAAGGACAAGGAGCAGGTCCTTCATGTCGCCCCATATTGGCACGGCTGGACCTGGTTCCCGGAACTCTTACTCCTTGCGACAGCCCCTCCCTGGCCGATTCCTCTGAGGAAGGACCTCCTATCTCAGAGACGGGCACCCTTTGGCACCCGCGTCCTTTTCAGGATGTTTCGCCCGTGTGCTTCCGGTGCTGTCGGTCTCTGCCGCCTTCTGATGGGCACGAGCACTGTCGACCTCCTGGTCATCATCTGTGGAACCTCCACGTGTGGCTCCTGGATGGGACGCGGCAGGTTTGAGTACGACGCCACCTGCGGTGGTGGCTTACCATCACTTACGCTAGGGCAGAGTCTACCAGACATGCCTATGCGTTGAAGTGGAATCTCTTCGTCACCTGGCACTCTTCTCGCCAAGAAGACCCCTGGAAATGCCCGATCGGGTCCGTGCTCTCGTTTCTCCAAGAAGGGTTGGATCGAAGGCTGTCTCCTTCCACCCTTAAAGTATATGTGGCCGCTATATCTGCCCACCACGACCTCCTGGACAACAAAAAGGTAGGTCAGCACGACCTGGTCATCAGGTTCCTGAGGGGAGCAAGGAGACTAAATCCTCCTTGCGCTCCCCCTCGTGCCCTCTTGGGACCTCGCAGTAGTGTTAGATGCTCTGCAGAGGGCTCCCTTTGAGCCATTGCGGTCAGTGGACCTTAAGTTCCTGTCTATGAAGACGGCGCTTCTGATCGCTTTGGCCTCCATCAAGAGGGTAGGGGACCTGCAGGCATTTTCGGTTGACGAAGCGTGCCTGGAATTCGGGCCCGCTTACTCTCACATGATCCTGAGACCCCAGCCTGGATATGTGCCCAAGGTTCCCACCACTCCATTCAGAGACCAGGTGGTGAACCTGCAAGCGCTGCCCTTGGAGGAGGCAGACCCAGCCTTGGCACTGCTCTGTCCAGTACGCGCCCTCCGTGCTTACGTAGACAGAACGCAGTGTTTCAGGACCTCAGACCAGCTCTTTGTTTGTTATGGTGGGAAGCTGAAGGGAAAGGCTCTCTCAAAACAAAGGCTGTCTCACTGGATAGTGGACAGCATTGTTTTGACGTACCAGCAGCAGGGGCGCCAATGCCCCCTTGGCTTCCCGGAAGCCCTGAGCTCCTCCAGCTCTGTCGACACCAGTAAGTCTGCCCTTAAGCCAGACCCTCGTGTCAGGCCAGGTGCCTCCGTGTGCATGGTTCCCCCTCTGGGCGACCCCCACATGTGTATTTCCACCGTAAGCCTCCCTGAACGGGTGTCTTTCCCTTGGCAGGCTTGGCAAGCCTAGCCACACCTGGGGTTAAAAGTCCAGTTTCGGCTGGTACCCCAGAGTTCTTCCATATGCAGCCCTTAGCAGGTCATATTCCTAAGTCCTCCCTATGGGTAGGCAGCTTGGCGCATACTTCCACCTGGAATATGCTTCCCAGTGTACCTTGGTATTCCTGTGTTAAGTGGGAGTCCTTCGTCCGTACTAGTCTTACGACATGGAACTCGCACTTACGCAGGGCACTGGAAGACAGCCGAGTGGCGTGATTATATTGGGACCCCCATTCATCAGTCACTGACGTTACTCGGAGTGACTGAACGAAAGGGAATGTCTTGGTTACATATGTAACCCTCGTTCCCTGAGGAGGGAACGGAGACGTAACGTCCCTCTGCCAAATCCGCTGTACCGCTGAAACGGCCGGGAGTTCATTCTTGGCTCCTCAGCAGGTAACATAATGCGATCATGCCTGCGTTCTTCCTGATATACCCACGCAGTGGGGCGGAGTCCGCTATGCAAATTCCGCATGCCCATGGCATTGGCACTGCCATTGGGCGCTTTCTAGATCTCGAAGTTGATAGGCTTCTAAGCGAAACCCCCATTCGTCAGACACTGACGTTACGTCTCCGTTCCCTCCTCAGGAAACGAGGGTTACATTCGTAACCGAGACGTTTTCCTACGATTAATTGTGATTATGTAATTCAGTTGATAGCCATATGGTTAACTTAATCACATATAGTATTACGGTGGGAAAATAAAACTCCTGTGTTATGCAACGAAAAAAAAAGGCACAAACATCATTTCACATGGAAACTGTGACAATATAGTCAGATGACAGAGGGCAGCGACCCCTTTAAAAGAAAAAAAGAAAAACTCACTAATGGGCACTAGAGAGTGTAAAAAAGAGTTCTGGGGATACGAAGATGCTCACATTCTTAATTCATGTCTGTGTTTCTTCTGAAGAAGGAGTTACATGAAGAGAATAAAGGAAACAATGCATTACAATGCAGTTACCCAAGAAACAGATGATATCTGTTCATATTCTGTGCCAAAACCAATATTACGGTCAAACATTTCAGGTTTTACTATATTTCAGACAAACAATTAAGTCAACACTAAAAACAACCACCCAATGCATTTGCAAAACATTGCAACATGCATCAGTACATCAACATACAATCACAAAATATTCAACACATCAATAACAGCACATATAAATCATAATTAACCTTCAACATCTAAAATGACAAAACCAATACTTACAAAACTTTCATTTCAGAAAGTGGAGGATGATATGACACATCAGGCCAAAAGCCATTAATCCATAGCCATCCACTTTCACTGAAAAGAAAAAAAAATCTGATTGCAGTTTTGGTACAGCATGTAAATGGAATGACATGGCAGATTCTATATTAGATGGTAATCTGCTCTTTGTTCTGGTGTATAAATGGATGGTTGTGTATGCTTCAGATGTCATTCTTCTTACATAAGACTGTACAGTGCCAAGCCACACCAGGCCTTCACAGTATGAGACTGTGTTATACAACTGAAGTACACCACCAGCACCACGCTCATTGGTTTCACAAAGTGACTAGACATGATACTGACTTTCAGAAGACAAGATGATAGCTGAAACATGAACAATAATGAGTGCTGGTTTAAAACCATTTTAAAATGTCAGGCATCTGCTATCCACAAGACAAGGGCCCAGTTTCACAAACTGGGTTTAGATTAAGCCAGGATTAGGCCTTAGTTCAAGTACGGCATCAAAGTAGCTTTTATAAACGCCAGTTAGAAAAAAAAAAACACACACACTATATTGCCAAAGGTTTTGGGATGGTTGTCTTTACATGAACTTTAATGACATCCCATTCTTACTCCGTAGGGTTTAATATGGAGTTGGCCCACCTTTAGCAGCTATAACAGCTTCAACTCTTCTGGGAAGGCTTTCCACAACTTTCCCAAACTGTTCCCAAAAGGTGGGTGCATGAAATTGTTCAAAATGTCTTGGTATGCTGAAGTTTTAAAAGTTCCTTTCACTGGAACTAAGGGGCCAAGCCCAACCCCTGAAAAACAACCCCACACCTTAATCCCCCTTACACCAAAGTTTACACTTTGCACAATGCATTCAGGCAAATACCGTTCTCCTGGTAACCACCAAACCCAGACTCAGACAGAGAAGTGTGATTGGTCACTCCAGAGAACACATCTTTGCCCTAGAGTCCAGTGGCGGCGTGCTTTACACCAGTGGTTCTCAAACCTGTCCTGGGGACCCCTCACCACTGCACATGTTTTATCCCTCATCAGACACACCCAATTCAAGTCTTGCATGCTCTGATAATGAGCTGATGAGTAGATTCAGGTGTGTTAGAAGAGGGAGGCATGCAAAATGTGCAGTGGTGAGGGGTCCCCAGGAGAGGTTTGAGAACTACTGCTTTATACACTGTAAAATCTAATAGCTTTCCTGACTCACACATACTTAGTTGACTTTACTAAGTAATATAGAATACATACTTCTTACTTGGTTTTGTTGAGTTACAGTCAATTGCAGGGTAAAATAACAGTTTACTCAATTGTTTGAGTGCCGCTTACTTGAAAAAAGCAAGTAGCAACAAAGGATGCAATGACGTTACTACACCAGTCAGAGGATTAAAGCCTCCCACCAAGCAAAGTTATGTCCAAAAGACGTATTTTCAACGTCTTTGTCCCTAGAGGCGAATGTTGAAAAGACGTCCACTGGGGAGCCAGAATGAAAGTTATGACGTCTGTTTTGGACGTCCGATATAGACGTTCATGGAACCTCAAGGTTAAACAGTTCAAATTTACTCATTGTGGACATATATTCCTTTTGTAATTGCAAATCAACTCACAGACAGTGTGTGTTTGTCCAAAATCTTGAAAATAAAAGAAACTTAGCTCACACCTTTAGACACTTTATGCAACTTAGCATCTGTCATTCACACATCTTTGGATCGAGAAACCAGACCTGAAGGAAAGACTCTCTGGCTCAGGACTCAATCCAGGATCTTCTTGCTGTGAGGAGCCAGTGTTTCCCACTCATACACTGGTGCTGCCCCTAATCACAGATATAAGAGACACTTTGACTATTTCTTTCAGACATCTACAGAAGCTCTTACTGAGAATTATCAGAGGTTTAGATGTTGATGATTTATGGGTCATTTGAAGTCACCATTGTGGTGGGAAGCGTTTGCTTTAGTTTGGCTCTTGGTCCCTGTAGTTGTGTTAGGTTTCCTTTGGCTGCTGTAACTGTGTCTGTGAGACACAATAGTTGTGGCTGAGCAAGCAAAGATAAAGTGACATCAGGTGTTGTCAGCTCCTCATTGATGATTACTAAATCATCAGAAAGAGAGCATCTGATGTTGTGTTTTGTGTTTTTTGGTACAATAGTACTTTGTTTATAGCCACAATAACCTTGTGATACTGTGGTATTGGCACCAATAGTTTTAAAAGGATCAATTATCTTGAAGGATGATGAAAAAAAAAGTATGTGCTCACAACATTTTGTGCACATATATTACAAAGTCACACACCGACATCAAGATTTGGCCTATGATTCTCAACAACGGTGACAATCACATCCAAAAAGCTTGGGAATCAAGCATGAGTTTTGTACTATGAAGCCACCCATCATGCATTGCAGCATGAAATTTGTCACCATTGTTGTGAATCATAGGCCAAATGTTAGTGTTTGTGTGTGACTTTCTGAAATATTTGTTCAAAACGTTTGGTGCACCTTCTATTTTTTTTTGGTCAATCTTCAGGATAAATTGATCAATGTAATGCTATAACAAGCGTTAGTGGACGTCTTTTCAATGTTTGCCTCTAGGGACAAAGACGTTGAAAAGACGTCTTTTGGACATAACTGCTTGGTGGGAAATAAACTCGGTAATTCCAAGTTGTATGCAAAAATCATCACCTTAGCACAACTTGCATTAATGAGTTAGGAATACTCACAAAGTCTATTTTACTTTAAATGATTTAGTTGTTAAAAATAGTAATTCTGAGTAGACTATACTAAGACAAGTACATCTAAAGTAAATTATTAAGTTACTGGAACTGTCTTGTGAGTGTGCAAAACTTGACAGTCACTTGTTAGTTCTACATACCATTCCTATTTCACTTTACTTGTTTTTTTCAAGGCAATCGGTTTGCATGCTTTTTTTAAGTAAGGTTTACTAATTGGATTTTACAGTGTACCACTGCATCCAACGCTTTGCATTGCACTTGATGATTGAAGGTAAATTAGCTTGGATGCAGCTTATCGGCCATGGAAACCCATTTCATGAAGCTCTCTAAGCACTGTTCTATAGGTAATCTGAAGGCCACACAAAGCATGCGCTGACCCCACTGTGATTTTATGTGGCCTACCACTTCGTGCCTGAGTAGGTGCTTGATTTTATACACCTGTGGTGGCCATGGAAGTGATTGGAACACCTTAATTCAATGATTTGGGGGGGTGTCTCAATACTTTTGGCAATATAGTGTATGTCAGTGCAAGTTGTTTTCAGCAGTATAACAGCTCAAACATTAATTTTAGTCTGGGACTATTTTAAGACTTGTTTTTGAAACCGGGGGATTACATGCAATAGGCAAATGTTAAAATAGGGCTTTAATTAATCTTCATGTGAAAATGAATAGTGTCTATTGTAATGGCTGCTACTGAGGCATGTTTACTAAAACTGACAAAATCTTCAACCATTAACGGTTCTCCAAGTGACACCAAACATATGTTGAACAGTATAAAGCTCTGTGTTGTTTACATGCTGCTGCTTCACCAGTTGTCACCAGTCTATTTTTATATAACTGGCCTATTAAAAAACATTTGGGATTGTTACTTTTTATGGAAGAACAAATTAATGTCAAAATGTAAAATTAGGAATAAATGGATAAATGTTGTATCACAGTTTCCACAAAAATAATAAGAAGCATAACTATTTTTAACATTGATACTAATAAATGTTTATTGCTCATCATATTAGAATGATTTCTGAAGGATCATGTTCACCGAAAACTAAATATATTACATTAAATATTTAATTTATAAAATAAATTGAAAAAATAGTTCCCTGTTTACAGTAACACATATGGTAACTTAAATCTCAATCGATTTTCTTGTCTCATGAGGTTGAGTGCTGGTGGCACAGGACTTGACTAAAGTTGCCATGGAGACACAGTGGCCCTATCAAGAATGATTGCCATGGTTCAGCTCTGTGGTAATACCATGGAATATAGTTCTGAGTATGAACACTCAATCACTGGCTTTATTCTTCCACCTATCTCAGATGAAGGAAATTATAAGGATTAGTCTTCACCTCCTCATAACTATAAAAACTCCACTGTTATTTCATAACAGCAAAATGCAGTGTTGTTACTTAATAGTTATACTTCAAGAAAAGCTCATTTTTGTGGAAATACTGAAAAAAGTCTACTACTGTAAAAGCTACTTTTTTTAAAGTGTATTTTTAAACCACATATGCTACTTGTCAGAAAACGTGTGCTATTTAAGTAAACATAACTTAATTGATTTTAGTCATATCAGGGTTTATATGGACACGTGATTTACATGGATCTGCAATGCTGGTATGTTATACTGCATATCTCTTCTCACAAAGCTCTGAAGAGGAGCTGTCTGTCAGTAAATGCTAGCAGACTGTCATCATTAAGATCGACCCAAGGGATCAGGTGTTCTGCTGTGGCACTGGAAGGGAAGTGCGGTATCTTTAGCATGTGCTTTAAGAGTGTATAGAGTCCCCATATATATGTGCAAGTCGTGCTCATTATCTCTGGCTATTGTAAATCAGTCTGAAGTGGAGTCACTAGGGCATCTGCAGGTACTGAAAGTAAGAAACCCAATAGCTTACAATGATATGTTTGGCTGAGCATTCGAGCAGGGGTGAGTTTCCCAAAAGCATAGCTGAGCCTAAAGTATCTACCTTATTTTTCAGGTAAGAGCAGGTGCCACCGTTTGTAATTTTAATGTGCCTGGCTTCAGGTGTCATTCGCTTCCAGATATTATTAGCTGTACCAACAGCTTGTTATGCTGCTTGATATTGCAAACGGGTGTTTCTTACCATGTTATTTTACTATATTGTCTTAACAATAAACACGCTGGTTTATAGCGCAGATAGTTTTACAGTTTACTGCACATTGATATATTCTTCTCATTATTTCCCTATAGTGGCTAATAAATCAGAAGTCACCTTACTTTTGCGGTATAAAAATAAGGTGGATAATGCTTAGCGTATTACAGCCAAACACACAGCTTTTTAAAGTATATTCAGTTTGATTGCATGTGCAAATACATGTGCTCGACACATGCGAAAGTTCATCCTTGTTATCACAAGTTTAAGCTAGAGTTGCGAGTATCTCTCAATCCCACTTACAAAAGCAATCATCAACTCAATAGTTGTTCTGTCTCAGTGGTTTCTTTTTTGACTGAAACAACTGGTCTTTGTGGCAGTATACCATCAAAAAAAATGGATAAGTGAGAAAAAACAACAACACGTATGTGTGAGATAGTCATACACTGTATGTGTGGATAGAAAAATCTGACTGCACACGTACAGTACAAGTGTACTACTGTACATATGTAATGCTAAAATCTGCACCACACGTACTGTACGGATATCGTAGCATATATGTAAAATTGTCTTGATTACTCTTGTAACATGATGGAAGGAATGAGATGCTGTGCCGATGTGATGACACTAGGGGTCGCACTTTAGAGTCCCGATCACCTCTGATGCTTCAGAAAAGGCCAATGAGAATTGGCAAGTGGAATTTGTATGCCACTCCCCTGGAAATACAGGTATAAAAGGAGACGGCTTGCTAATTCCTCCAGCAAATTTGACTACCGATGAGTGCTTGAGAATAGGAGAGTGTCTCCGGTCTCCAACCCTGTTAATGGAGGTGACTGCGGTCAGAAGGGCCGTCTTCAAAGAGAGGGTGCTAAGCTCGACTGACTCCAAGGGCTCAAACGAAGTACTCTGCCAGCCCAGCAGCCCCAAGGTGAGGTCCCAAAGGGAATAAGTCGGGTTGATTTAACTTCTTCACACCACTAAGAACCTTAACGATCATGTCATGTTTCCTAAGGTCTTACTGTCCACTGCATTGTGATTTGCTGCTATAGTGGCCACATACAGCTCCACGGAAGCTCCAACCTTTCCTGCAGAAAAGAAAGCACAGAGCCAATGGCACATCTCTGTGGTTCTTCACCTCGAGAAGAACACCAGTTAGCAAAAAGATGCCACTTCAAGCATACAGCCGCCTCATGAGTGAAGAAGTCCATCACCGCTGATGATAGCCTACTTCCCGCCCAGGGGCCAGATGTGGAGGATACAGAGGTCTGTGCGTGGTTGTCAGATTGTGTCCTGCCCCTGAGAAAGGAGGTCCTTCCACAGGAGAATTCGCTATAGGGAGGGGTTGTTGCAAAGGGCGTGAAGCTCAGCGAAGTCTGGGTGGGCTAGTAAGGCAGAACAAACAAGACTTGATCTTGATTTTGCACAGCACCTTTCATTAGGGGAAGACATAATTGTGCAGTCCCCGGGGTCAGCTGTGCTAGGACATTCCTGCTGAGCATAGCTTTGTTCAGGAACACAATGTGGGCAGTGGGAGGATTTCTGGGAAGCAAACAGATCTATCTGTGCTTCACCAAATCGACTCCAGATCAACTGGACTGCCTGTGAAAGGAGTCTCCACTCTCCTCGAAGCTACTGACTCCAAAGGATAAGATTGAAGAAGTTGATGTGTCAGTGCAGTCAGGGCCCTGTCCAGGGCCTCAAGACTGCATCCCTGTTGCATACAACGCCCAGGCCTGTGTTGGATGCATCTGTTCTGATAACAAAAAGGATTTAACTCGAGTCATTACTAGTAGGTTACCATGATCTTCACTTTAGAATTAATTATGCATTATGCATTATTCACATTAATTATGAAGGTGTATACAGTAGTTCTTAGTACTTCAAGAACATTTCACAAATAATTACAAAGAAGCGGTAAGTAACACACTGAATTCAATGTGAAATTTTGAAGTAGAAATACTGAAATAGCATTTTTTCTTGTAAAACACACTTTTAGTTTGATTTACATTTTCCACTTTGACAGTGAATCACCAGAAAGCATCAAGCAAACATACAGTTACAATTTTACACATACAAACATAACATACCATTTTTTTGGCATTCTCATCAATATCAACAGCAATATGTTGACTTGAGAAACATTACCAAATGTTGTAAAAATGCATTGAATGTTTGATGTACTAATTAGATTAAAATACAACATTGGCCGACAGCCCCTGGAAAGCTGGCAGGCAGACTTTGATTTCAGTCCAGTAAGTATTTAGAGAAGCCTCATGTCTTATTGCAAAGATGGTGTTTCTTGGCGAGACATCATACAGTGTTGAAACACACCGGCAGATATTCAGATATTCTGGTATGAGAAAAAGCTTTTCCCAGGAAGAAAAAATATAGAATTAAAAATCAAAACTCATGCTCTTCCTGACATTATTTTCACACAATTACATGAAGCGAAAAGAATTGTGTGGGTGGTATCCTCAACTCTTCAGGAAGGCTTTGTGCTAAGTATAGCTGTGTTGCACAAATATTACTTGTTTTATTTTGGCATTTAAAATGGTGTTATCTTGTGCTGTCTGTGTGTGGTGTTTGGAGAGAACTGGCCATTAACGTATTACGTGAACACAGAGTATCTCTGTTTGATAAGCAGCAGTTCTACTTTTTACAGTATTGTCAACAAAAAACAGTTCTTGCAGTGAAGAATATGTACAATATGCATATGCTCCACCGAGGGTTAGGTTTAGGGGTGGACTTTCATGCTTAATTTTGGTTTCACTTTATTTTGATGGTCCCTTTAACATATTCTGTTGACTGTAAGTAGCGTTGCACCTACACGTCCACTAAATATCATAAGAGTGTTAGTAGAGTTTCAGTAGACTGGTAGGGTTAGGTTTAGAATAAGTTGACATGTACTTGCAAAGTTACTAATAGTCAGTAGAATGTCTGTTGAAAGACAATTAGAATAAAGTGTTAGCAGATATAACTAATCACAAGGCATTATCTTACGTTGTGTTTGTAAGCATTATAGGTGAATATGCCTCTAGTCACCTTCATAGCAGCCGGGCGCCTGCCTGTGAGATAATGAGATTGCGCAATACCTCAGTGGAGCACGCAGACTCTATGACAGACTGTTTTTATCAACTAAATTAGTTTTTTACACTTTAAAAATTCTGTAAATAATTAATTTAGTTTTTCAGTAACTGTAAATTAATCATAATCAGCAGTTTATTGCAGATTTATTTGAATAAAAAACTACTCTTTACAATTACAAATGTTCTAAAATAAAAGGCCTTATGGAAAGGACGCCTAGTCTTTTCTTGATATAAAAGCTTACAGAAGCTACATTTATTAAAAGAATCATCCTCAAATTTGAATCAAAACATGATCAGACATTCAGTTTTATATTATGGTTAATTTCAGGACCTCAACATTAAAATCTCATAATTTTTTCCCTAAGTGAATAATAATAAAAAAAAAACGTGAGTCACTTACATGTATATTTACATGTATATTACTCTGTTCATATACAATTTTGAGCTATTATGACTCTTGGGTAACACTATTTGAAGTGTCTAGTTTAAAATAAGACCAGATTTATGAATATAGACCATAGGGTTTAAGAGCTGCAGACATTTTCATTTGGGTATGTCGTTTTCAGAAAATTCTCAAAAGTGGGGGGCTGGTTAAGAGGTTAAGCAGACAGTCTACTAATACTCTAATGAGAGTTAGTTGACATGTAGGTGCAACGTTACTTATAGTCAACAGAATGTTCCAAAGGGACCATCAAAATAAAGTGTTACTCAGTTTTCTCATGAGACGGAGTTGGTGTTGTGCATCTCTGGGACAAGGCATGTTTCCTAGCCAGTAGCCAGCATCGGCACGAGGGATACGGGGGGCCTGGCCCAGCCAACTCAGTCAGTGTCCCCTTACCTCTACTGCATTAATCACCCCCCACCTAGACCTCGAATTCTGCCACTGGCCCCCTCCAAAAAATCTAATGCACACCCACTTCCTGGCACCTACCCCGTTCTTAGCACTGCTAGAGCTTTCAGAATCCCCTTGAACAATTCTGGAATCATGATGCAACATAATTGTAACATACAAAACCTTGATGACATTTCCTCCCTCCCATAACATATCATGTTAACTAAGAACTGTCAAATTATTATGACAAATGCTTCACTACATTGCTTCTCAATTTGGCTCTTTATGATGCCAAAGACCCCCAAATATGATGAATCTTTTATGAGGGACCCCCTTCCTGAAATCCATCTATATATTTTTATGTATATGAAAATAAAAATAAAAAATGTAACCCTTTAGATAAATAGTAAGTGTGACACAGTGACATAAATACAACATATTGTTTCCAAACTTAAATTGGCTATACTTAATGTTGGCTGTATAAACCTGAAGAAGAACATTTTCAATTAAAAATTATTTGTATAAGCATCTTACACAATAAATGTATGTAAGCATCTTACATTGCTTTGTCTTTTCATTCTCTGAAATGTTCTGGGGACCCCTTATAACCTATAACCCCTGGGGTCCCGGACCCCAGTTTGAAAACCCCTGATCTTAGTCTGATGGGGCACAGAAAAACAGCCTACTTTTTAACTTTTCAACATTGCAATATCGTGTTATTCCCATAAAAAGTAACTAAATGCATTATTTAAGTAATGTGTCACGTTATAGCTATAGTATACTTTTGTTACTTTTTCTCAAGGTTTTTTTTTTTTTTTTTTACAAAAAAAAGTTTTATTTTGGGGCAAATGTAAAGGCTTTCACACCAAAATGAAATAAGACTGAAGGAAATGCAAATTCACACATGTACAGTAGAGATATATAGTTAATAAATAAATATTTTTCAACACTGGGACAGGAGAACTGCCTGTCAGTCAATAAATAGGAGAACAAAGTAACTTGTGTTACTTATTTGAAAAAGTAACTCAGATATCTTGTAATTCTTTTTTTTTTTTTACTAGTTACTAGTAGTTTTTTACTTTAGTTACTTGAAAAAGTAATCTGATTACTTTAACGTAACTCAAACTACTTGTAATGCGTTTCCCCCAACACTGCTTTACAACCTTTAAAAATGTACATATAATACTATACGCATATATAATTTATTTTTTAGTACTTAATTAATAAATTTGTATTGCCCATCACTAATACGTGTAGCACAACTTAACAAAACCATAAAGAGAAAAAGGTGAAATTAATCCATAGACGTCATTGATTTCAGTGTCATCATTGTAGCAGATTTATATGTGCGGAAGCAAAACATATTTTGGGGCAGGGCTGAAGTCTTTTGCGCTCTTCTTACAATATTTTCTTACCTCTGCGTAGTGTCACGATTCCACATTTGAAATCGGTGAAATTCGCCTGGATGGTTTCAGCAAATGAGCTTGATTTACAGAGTAACTCTCCAGTCCATCTTGAGGGATCTGATTATAGAAAATAGATTCAAAAGTCCTCAGGTCAACACTGCTGGCAAGGTAAGACATTTCCATGGAGATTAAGGTTGAAGTTGTCAAGGAAACAGCTGCACTGTATCACAACTTGGAGACAAAGACGGGAGCTTCTGTTGAAGTTGGGTCAGTGTGTCAGATCATTCTTCTTTTCTTTTTCTTTTTTAAAGATTATCAGGGACAAATTGAACAACTTAAACAAGACATAGTGGACAATATTAAAACAATGTGCAATGACATTTCTAATAATACAAAAACAATGGAAAATGGGGAAAAAATGACAAGATGAGTAAATTAGCACAATTAAAGTTTTATTTTATAACATCAGTGTATTACACTGTATATAACAAATTATTAATATTCATGCCAGTGTGGTAAAAATAAACACTTTCCCCCACCTCCCTCAGAAATATTATCATAACAATATTTTTTACACTGATAAAAAGGCAGTCTCATTTACAGTGGAAAAGGAGCTTAATAAACTCAGTGGTCACTGCTTCCAAAAGGGTAAGAGGAGCCTGGGCAGCACTTCAGCTATGAGAACCGTTTCTGCTGATGTCTGAAAACATGGCGTTCTGAAAGAAAGTGATTGGGATTGACCCTCCCTCCAGTGTGTGAATGAATTGAAATGATTTATCTGACACATATTTCTATCTTGTTAGAAGCTACTTAAAAATCTTTAGTAAATGAATAATCTTTGCCTTTTTTCAGTGCCTATAAAATATATTCACTTAATTTTTCATGTTGTATTGTTGCAGAGCACTCAATCATAGCGGGCTAAATCATTCGGCTTTTTGAGAGGTAAGCAAAAAAAAGGACTAATTTCAAAAGGTAACATATCTCTGCAAAGTAATTAAAATAATTATAATTAAAATAATTATGAATAAAATAATGGATTTTTTTCTTTAATGTGACTCACCAAAATCATCGCTGATGCAGCCAACTGGTTTATAGTCATATAAATACCTAGGTTAAATGGCTAGTTAAATGGATCTCACTTGTGTGTAGTCTCTGATGATTATAAATACCTCTATCTGCAAGGTCCACGTTTTGGTGAGTCAGAACTGCGGCTGTAACATAAACCATGAAGAAAAACTAATATTCCAAGCAACTCAAACAAAGTGATAGAAAGGCACAAGCCAGAAAATGGATGCAAAAAGAGTTCCAAGTTAAATCAGTAATTAAGAAATGGATAAGCTCTAGTCACAGCTTTATGGGAGTGTGACAAAGAGAAGTCACTGTTAGAAAATGGCATACTGTATGACATCTCGTCTACAGTTTGCCAGAAGAAATGTGGGAGATTCTGAAGCCAGCTGGAAGAAGGTTCTGCTGTCTGACGAGACTAAAATGCTTTTCTGACCACCGGACTAAATGGCATATTTGTAGTGAGCCAAACTGCTCATGATCAGAAGCACAGACACACTCATGGGGATGCTTCTCAGCAAAAGGCCCTGGCAGGTTTGCGAAGGTGGAGGGTAAAACGAATGCAGCAAAATACAGAGAAGTGCTGATGGAGTCTGCAAGACATCCCCGGCGTGGGAGAATCAATTCCCAGCCAAATGTGACCTCGAGTGTAAAGCTATTGATTAGTATTAACAAATCCAAAAGTCCAGAGGTCAATCAAACTTCAGGAAAGAATGGGGCAAAATTGTGCCAAGCAATAATTTTGTTTAAAAGGAACACGCCGACTTTTTGGGACTTATGCACCGTATCCCCCAGATAAGTCCATACATACCATTCTCATCTCCGTGCGTGCCATAACTCTGTCTGACGCACCCACCGCTAGCCTAGCTTAGCACAAAGACTGGAGGTAAATGGCTCCATCTAGCCTCCTGCTCAACAAGTGACAAAATAACGCCAACATTTTCCTATTTACATGTTGTGATGTGTATAGTTACATTGTGTACAAAGACACAATGATATTATACAGCACCTGAAAATAGGCTAAATCTGTCAACAACCAACATGACAACCTGCTTGCACAGAGAGCATGCTGGGGACTATTTTCAGGCGCTGCCTAATATCACTGCGCCGCTGCATCCATGGTACAGCAGCAAAGTCCCCTGATTATTACGCAGGAATGAGAATATAGTTCCTAGCCATATCGGTCTAGAAAATCGCAACTTTTCAATTTCCGTCGGTCTTAGTACACGTTGTAACTATACACATCACAGCATGTAAATAGGAAAATGTTGGCGTTATTTAGTCACTTATTGAGCAGGAGGCTAGATGGAGCCATTTACCTCCAGTCTTTGTGCTAAGCTAGGCTAGCGGTGGGTGAGTCAGACAGAGTTATGGCACGCACGGAGATGAGAATGGTGTGTATGGACTTAACTAACTCTGGGGGATACGGGGAATAAGCTAAAGTTCCAAAAAGTTGTTGTGTTCCTTAACAAAGAAGTTCTGACCAATGGGCAATGTAGACATTTGACATAAAATATTAGCGTTAAAAAAGCCTAAATGTATCCTGTGAGGTTTAATGTTGTAAAACAATACAACACAAAAACTTCCAATGGGATAACTTCTTTTTAAAGGCACTGTAGCTAATATTTGGTGAGAGACAATCAATATTCCTGTTATTAGAAAGGTCAAAAATGTCATAGGTCAAAAATGCATTAAATTATATTTTCTTTAAATTCCTTTAGTTCATTTAGGGTTTCATCATCATCCCACCTTTTATGTTTTGTTTTTTTTTCTTTTATGGACTAGAGATATGTTAAATTATTTACTATAAATCTGCTGATTGTGTTGCAATGGCCAGAATGTACTGATAGTCAAAAACGTCCTGTATTGGCATGTAATGTCTTTTAATGAACAGCATAACATCGTTTTTTATGATTTAGTGCCCAGGCCTCTGCCCATTTTGTGTGTGCATGAAAAGTCGCAGCAAAACACTGCTTTGGCAGGCAAATATCATTCTCATTGGCATTAAGTTGTATACAGTTCAAAAATGCAGCATGCAGTCAGATGCCATCGGCTCCAGCGTGTAAGGAACGGGTATGTCATCCCAAACCCTCCCCACTCCAAAAAGTTTCAATACCCAGTGGAAATGAATACCCTCATAATTTTCCGAAAACTGTGTGTAATCCTCGGAACAGGCACCCTGGGGTTCACGCAGCGAGCCAGCTCCATTCGATTACGGAGACTTGCGTCGTCTGCCACACTATTACAGCTTTTAGCATCTATTATATCCATCTCTTCAATTTCATGGGAGACTCAAAGAATAATCCTTTCACTGTCTGTGCTCCTCGCTGCTGGGCTGAATGACAGGAAAAATAACTCAGACAGAATGAAGGAGCACAGGACACTGAAATCTCTAAGGCATGAAACCAGTGAATGAAAAAAGAATCAACTGTGTTTTATTTTTTATGATACTCAAAGTGCGAGATATTATTAGAGGATATTATTACACTGCGTCTACACCAGATGCAAGCGGCGGGGCATGTTGCGTCAAAAGCAAATAGAACCCATTATAATCAGTCATGCTGTCTACACTGGATGTGGCGGGACAACAAATCCCAGACAGTAAACTGATTCCCCATTCTATTTCTGATGTACTCTTGGCGCTTGCGCTACTTTTTGATATGAAGAACAAATAGATTTGCATCGGTCGTTTTGTTGCTCAAGCTGTTGTGGCATGGCGTCCAGTGTAGACGAGGTGTAATTGTTATTAATATTTTCATGCTTCAAAAAGTTGTCAGCTTGAAAAGTTCACCCGAAGATGAAAATTCTGTCATCCTTTGCTCATTCTCATATCATTAAAACATATATGACAAAATGTGATGTGTTAAAGAATAGCCACTCTTTTCCATATACTTTAAGTTAATGGGAAGCCAAGCTGTCAAGATACAAAATATTGAAAAAACACAAATAAGATGTAGAAATAACCAGTACACCAATATTTCTCATTTTGTGTTCCTCTGAAGAAAGAAAGTCATTTAGGCTTGGGATAAAATGGTGATTCTCACACTTCACCCAGTAAATGATATTTCTCTGTCATCTTTCTCATGTTTATTTTGCTTAAGTAGCAAAACAGTGATGCTGAGTGTCATTCACGTCATTATAACCCAATAATGCTTTTATCACCATCCACTTGTGACAGGTAATAATGGGATTGGGAATTTGAGCAGGATACTGATGTAATGTTATTAGCACAAAACTTCTAACGTCTTTGGTCCCAATGAACAGCATAACCTCGTAAATGATGATTAAACAAAAAGATTAGCAGTGATCTAATATTATTATCTGAGCACTTATAGTGATGAGCATTTGTTTATCGAAGACGGAAGCAAATTAGGGAATAAGTAGAGGGATATACAATAAAGGCTATTGCTTTGAAGAACCGTTGAAGGACTGTTGCTTGTTTGTGGATTGCTTTATGACAGAACATTTTCATTTTAAAGTACCTGTTGGCAGTAACAGTAAAATGAATACTACCACACTCCTGTTGTTGTAGTATTAATCTTAATAGTCACTCTTCTGAACCCCATTCACAACTGAGCATCCCTTGTGTCAGGATGAACATCACCAGAATGGACTAATAACATTACAATAGAACTGATGGGAAATAAGAGGTGAAGGATCATTACACTATAAACCCTCTAAAGCACCCTTTATGCTGATATGCAGTGAGTCACTGCCTGTGGAAATAACATAATATTAAAAAAGTTCCCCATAGCACTTTCAAATGACCAACCATTATGTACTTTCAAAAACAACACCTTAGTAGGCGGTTTAGTGTGGCTTTAGTTTGGGTACTGAATTAAAAAATGAAGTTTTTGAAATATGACTCTGGACTGAAATTAATTGTGGGCTCTATATATTGATATCTATTGGGAAACAATACCAGGGATCCATGACCTTTTATATGAAACACACAATGTTGATGTCATGCAAAGAATTCAGTGCATGCTTGTATAATTTCCAAATGACCTGAATGTGTTCATGCTTTCCCAAAATGCAGCCCCACCCCCCTCCCCTTTTGTGACTTGCACTTTGTATGTTTGCATAATTGATAAGGGAAAAATAATTAGTCCCTAGTCTCACCATGCCAGAGCTAAATCCATCCAGCATGCAGATACATCTCTCTAAAACGTAAAACAGCGTCCCAAAAACTGGGCTAAGTCATTTCTCTCTTATCTATCATAACGTTCCACAAAATAAATACAAGGCAATAATGATAATGGAATTGGAAACAGCGGTGGTAATGAAATGGGTTCTGCATATCAAAAGTGAGTTTAGTTATTGGATTATCTCCTTAATCACATCCAAGAAATCATCTAGGCAAACAATTTCACAAACGTCCAATCATTTTGCTTAAATAGGACAACAGCATACCGCATATAGTTCACCTAATAAAGAAAGTTCTGCTATCATTTACTCACCCTGATGTCATTTCAGATCTGTATGACTGTATGACTAAAATTTCTTAGTGGTTTTTTGCCCATACAATGAAAGTCTATGGTTTGGAATGCAATAGGCCTATATATTCAGTACACAAAACTCACTTATTGACAGACGGCTGCTTTCAAGTTTTCAGTGCTCAAGTGGGCTTTGTGAAGAGCGCTTGTGGAAAGCGGTTGTGTGTGACTCTGTCACACAAGCAGCTAAATGAACTAGCATCTCAAATTGCTTTTATGATGCGAAATTAATGTATTAAACAGGCAGGACAAAACATCTGGTCTAACGTCAAAATATGGAAGATCTGTGCATTTGTGCAAATGCAGCCTATTAGATCTCCCGCTGACTATGATTTAATCATAATAATCAGTAATAATCAAACAGCAGTAAAGCTGAGAAAAAGAAAAATCACTGCTCTTGACTGGAAAACATTCAGATACTTAAGCACACCGTTTATTCCTTGTAATACGTTTCTTTGTTCCTCTTTAATATTTACTATTTGCTTGTATATTTTGAAGCTATATGTGACCCTGGACCACAAAACCAGTCATAAGTCACAGGGGTATATTTGTGGCAAAAGCCAGCAATACATTGTATGGGTCAAAATTACCGATATTTCTTTTATGCCAAAAATCATTAGGATATTAAGTAAAGATCATGTACCATGGAGATATTTTGTAAATTTCCTACCGTAAATATATCTAAAATGTATTATTATTAGTAATATGCATTGTTAAGGACTTCGTTTGGACAACTTTGAAGGCGTTTTTCTTAATATTTAGATTTTTTTGCACCCACAGATACCAGATTTTCAAAAATAGTTGTATCTCAGCCAAATACTGTCCTATCCTAACAAACCATACATCAATTGAAAGCTTTTTTTTTTTTTAAATAGACCCTTATGACTGTTTTTTTGGTCCAGGGTCACATATTTAGTCAGTTGAAAATTCTTAACAACGATTTTAATTAAAATTTTAATATGTAATTGTTTTAAAAAAGTACTTATAAAAATGCACAAATAAATTTAAGATTAAAAGTAGGTTGATTAATTCATTAGAATCGGATTGTGACTCCCAGAATCGGATCGTCAGGTGCCTAAAGATTCCCACCCCTAATCGGAAGTAAATTCATTATGTATCATTACACAGTCTTTGCTTTGGAAGTAGCAAGTCGTCACACAGTGAGAACAAATGAATCCTGTATAGAAAAAGAGATGTTATTCAAAATATCTTCTTTTGTGCTTTGGTGCTACATGAGGGTGAATAAATGGCAGAATTTTCTTTTTTGGGTGAACTATTCCTTAAAATGACTATAGTTATTAATAGCCATCTCACAATGAACAATGACCGATGGAGGTATTAACCAAGCCTGATTCTGCCTTACAGCAACCCAAGATCCCACATCTGGGGCATCAAGCTGTCACTCAAAGAGAAAATGCCCTGAAATATCACCTGGTTAGATCCCGTTTACAATGTCAGAATAAAATCATCTCCGCATGCAGCCGATTCCGTACGTGTACAAGCAACTACGATCCATAGAGAAGATTTCATTGGCAGGCCAGATTCCAGCTGGACATGCAAGTATATATTTACAACAGCAAGGATCCTTCCCCTATTCATCAGTATGCACCTTTCCTTCCTGAGTGAGAGGAAGGGAAGTCATAAATAAAAACAGCATATCAATATCTAAATATATTTCTCCTAATTCAAAGGGGTCCATCGTCCCCCTCTGTCTCAGGAGTGACAAAGATGTCCTGGCACTGAAGTGTAGTTTTTGGTGAGGAGGTCTGAGGAGGTGGGGAAGGTTTCCTCTTCTCTGACAGAAGTCTCAAAATCTCCCCCACCTGGTCCTCCAGAGCTGCGAGCCGTTTATTTAACGTCTGGATGTCACCTTTTAGTTCCAGCTTTGCCTCATACAGGCTGTTTTGAAGCACAGCCTGTTCAGGGACAGGCTGAAATTGAATCCCCCGAAGGGTCACTCCGGGACTGGGCTGATCATATGGGCTCCTTTCCATAGAGGCCCTCTCGTTCGGGCTTCGTGAATCGCCTACCCGGTCAATACGCAAGTCACTCTTTGTTATCCCGCTGTCGCAAGAATCAGTCTTGTGTAGGGCAGTATTCTCATCAGTCTCATCACTACTGTTACCGTTTCCACCAGTACCCCTTTCGTTAGATCCCCCACCCTCTGCTTCCTGGCTCTTCTCATTCTCTGAGATCAAATTCAGGGGCTGGGACACATCCCCCCACTCCTCTTCCTTCTGCTGCGGCTGCTTCTCTAGTTCCAGTGGAAGCATGGGAGATGATCCTGATGCAATGTTATGAAAACGCATCCAGCCTCGCCCCCTTCCTCCTCTGGGTCTCACAGGACTTGTTACCTTTAGACTATTTGAGTCCTCTATGCCAAAGCTGGGCTTGAGCTCCATAGCTTCATGGCCATCGCTCCTGTTGGGTTCCTCAGTCTGAACATAGGCTAGGGCGTTCTGGATCGGGGTTATCTGTGAGACTGTTACAACGCTAGAACCACTGTTCCCGTTTCCTGAGCCTGGGGCCCCGTTTTGCATGGTGGTCACATGTTGGCATTGAAGAGGATGGTGGCCCTGGTACTGGGGCTGATATTGCTGCTGATGAAGCTGGTGGGACAATGGATGAAGGTGATGTTCCACCTGAAATTGGTTCCTCTCCATGTCATGCTGGGATGAACCATGCGTACGCATCTCCTTCTGTTGCTTAAATTTTTGGAAAAGTTTGCGGACAGGATGGTCCACAGGAATAGACAAGGTCACCTCGTTTTTCTGGTGTCTCCTCTCTTCTTCTTCTTTCTTCACATCGACAATCTTGCGAAAAACAATCTGTGGAGAAACAATGATATGTAAGAAATCTGCATGTTTGGAGTCCTTGTCTGCACTGGATGAATTAAATAAAGACTCGATTCAAGCTCTAAAGGCGCTACAGATAATATCAACATAAGAAGACATGAAGAACTTGTATGCTGGTTAAATCATTCACTGACTAATTACATCCAAACAAGAATATATTTGTCACAGCTAGAGTTGCAAATCGTAAATTCGTCAACTATTCTTCACTCGTGACCTTTACATTATAAGTATAGTGGAACAGGTCATCATATATAACTTCTGATAATACTTTAAATCCCATAGCAGGGCGAGCAGGGTGTCACAGTTGGCTTGCAGACAGACAAATAAAGTTCAGAACGTAGTATAATCTTAGGAAATCCAAAACAGGCAGACAGACACACAGCACAACTAAACGTAATGGTGATCAGACAGAGAATGATTGTGAGGCACCAACTTATAAAGCAAATACAAATGAAGATGATTATTAGAACACAGCTGAGACATATGAACTGATAATGAGGAGAGGTAAAACTGAACAAAGGGACACACGATGAACATAAAAAAAAACTAAAAGTCCATGATAATGAAACTAACAGAACATAATGGTGACATAGGGATGTTTTTTACCCGGAACTTCATTTAGACCCTGGTCCCTGCGGTCAAAACACACCGAGTACCACTCCAAAGTGCCTAGTTCCTGGGGAAAGTTCCTGCGATGGAAACGCGGCTATAGATATATAAGGCTTTCAAGTGGCAAGAGTCATAAAATATAATGTTATATTTTCCCACAAGAGGTCAGCAGAGATGCCCAAATTAACCCAATGAGGGATATTTTGAGCTGATTTGAGCTGGTTATTGCATGTATTACAGTTCATTTGAATTTTGAAGTTGAAAGAATGTGCTTAAATTATATTATTTATTGATAAAATCTAGAAATGATATAAGCTTTCTGGACAAAAAAAAAGGAAGCTATAGGATGTGAGGAGAGGACGATCTGCTAGTCATCACATCATCTCTACATGGAACAAGCTGATTGGTCTCTGTTGCATTGGCAGCCAGTGAGCTTGCTTGCTCAGCATTGAAATATTCTGGTTCATTGTTTGCTGGTTCTACAGCACGCTATTGGAGTTCCTCTGAAATCCTCTACCAGTAGCAAATATATACACTTAACAGCAGCAATAACAGCAGCAGCATGTTCAGCAGATCTGGTCCGCCAAGGCCAAATACATCAACATTGTCACATTCATTAACATACCGAACTATTTATCCTGAGAGTTGTCATTAAAGAAATGAGGTCATATTGTGACATACAGTCACACTGCAAAGTATAACAATAGGCGGTTTCAATGGAAACAACATAAACAAACATTATCGCGCATGCACGACTTTGTGCCCCAAACTTAACTTCCGGTAGACGTCCGCAAAGAATCAATAACAACAGAGGCTGTGTTATCTTTCTTATTTGTTATCATCTTTCGTTTTAATTGTACAACAATATCTTAATTTTTATGTTTTTATTGTTTCAGCATGTTTATTATAAATAAGATCCCATTTCTGTCTGCAATATAGAGTGGGGGAAACACTACCTATAGTTCGCCCAAAACTGAAAATCATGTTATTAATTACTCACCCTCATGTTGATCCCAACCCATAAGACCATAAGAAGAAGAAAAATATCTTAATTTGTGTTCCGAAGATGAACGAAGGTCTTATGGGTTTGGAACGACATGAGGGTGAGTAATGACAGAATTTAATTGTTTGGGTGAACTAACCCTTTAAGGACTGTGTAGTGCCGTTTCCTGTACAGTAGCCTATACATGCTTGCGCGCTCGCCTTTCAATCATGCAATGCATCGGAATAACAGTCTAAATTACATTAAACGCCGCTCTCGTATGCAATCAGACTGGATATTTTTTGCGAGTTACACACACTGTTTTACGCTGGTGTCATATGCGCTCTGTTTGATCTTTAATATTTATATCATGTTATCCAAGAATAGTACGTCAAAAATGTGTTTCTACTGAGTAGTACGCCATACTAACCACTAGCCAGATTGATAAACAAACACAGACCGGAAGTTAACTTCGAGCCAGGCGCCTAACCGTGGCGACGTGTGTGCGTCTGATGAAACCATCTATAGGTTACATAAAGATATAAAGAAAAGAAAAAAACCTTTTTACTGAATTAAACCATTCACTGAATTTTGCAATGGGAAGTATCCTGCTGTGCAACCGGGTTTCTGTTTCAGCAACAGCACTTAATGATTTACATATCAGTGTAAAAGATATTGCTCTCATGCTTGCAGCCAGCCATGGGGTCAAGTGCCACTGGCATGGTTCCTGAGGCATGACAGTATTGTGCAGGACAGTAGTACACAAATAAAAACAAACATTCGAGTTGTGCCAGGTGGGTCAACATTCAGGTTCAGGAATCAAAAGTTTTAGCATTTAAACCACTTAAACCTAGACGCTACCACAGATCTGTACACTGTTTCAGAGCTATCACCCAGCAGCAGCGCAGCACCTCGCAGAAATAGACCACCTGCCTGTCTTCCTTCCCTCCGCATCTCTTTTGGCTGTGTGTATACGCATGGCACTAGCTTTGATCGCATACATTTTAATTAGAGTGTTAATTAGCCACCCAAGCCCCCTTTCTGAGGACCCTAGGGAGGTCTGTACAGCCCCACCTGACATACTGAGGAGGTCATGCGACCACACGGCTTGTTAGTTTTCATGGGATTTCATTACAAGTTCAAAGACCCGTCTGGAATAATGGATTTTGTTTTGTTTAAAACTCACACTTGTAGAGAAGACTAATCTTTATATCACTTACACATTATAGTAAAAAAAAAAATATCATGAACTCAGAAAATTACTGCATTCGTTTTCATCACTATCACTGTCATGTGCGATAACATAACAGTGACCTTGCTGACTTAAAAAAAAAATTCCCCCGGGCAAACATTGGTCTGTAGTGTTAAAAATAGAACAGAGCGTGTCACGTGCCCTTTAGTTATCCCTGTGCAGTCTTTCGGCACCCTGAAGTGCTGCGTCGCATGTCACTTCTCATCTCCCAGGAGGACTCTGGTAAATAATGAATCCAGCCCCCTTCTGCCTCTTCATATTATTTAAATGTCGCTTAGTACGAGCAGAACGAGATGGGAGTGATGGAATCAACTAGAAAAAAAAGTGGGCTAGGAACGCTGTGTAGCCAAATACAAAATAAGCGCTAGAGAGCAGAATGAGAAAAGAAACAGAGATGTGTGTTGTGATGAACGCTAAATATGATTGGGAAACTGTTATAAAATGGGAAACAATAATCATCACATTGCTGCTAATTTAATTTGAATTCTGAAGTCAACAAACGTCTATTTAGTCACTATTCAAATGGACAATGCACTGATATTATATTAGAAGTATGGCCAATACTGATAAGCCCTATTTTTTACATCATTGCATTTTAATATCGACCATTAATATTCTGTAATGCTATTTTGTCTAAATAAATAGAAAATACAAAAAAGTAGTCATCATACCATTATTGTATACAACACAGTATGATAATGGATATTAATTTTGAGATTAGCTAGATTACTTTTAACAGTGTATAAATTATGAATGTTTTTAAAGATCAACTTTAAAAGTGTTAGATGACAACAAAAGTAATCTGAAAGTAAAAAGGGAAAATGAGCATGAACACCCATATATTATGTAAACACAAACTTTTATTTGGATGTGATATATATATATATATATACAGTGTAAGTGATGTGATAATATATGGATACGATATGATCTACCCATGGAATGATAAAGAGCTGTGAATTATGTGGAGTGCAATTATGCCAGAATATAAAGAATTTACTCTTTTGCCTTGGCTATGCACGCTGTTTAATTATTCCCTTTGTGCCTCTTATTGGATAATGACAATTATCACAATGCTCAAGCTATCTGCTGAGTAAAAGCAGAGACAGAAAAAAAAAAAACATGTGTAAACAGCCTGCATCTCTGCTGCAGAGGAAAACTGATTAGGGATTTATAATGATCTCTTTGCATCCATGGGGAATTTTAATGAAGAATCCAATATTTCATTTGCACTCTCTGTAGCCAGCGTTATTATTCTAACATTCTTCACCTGTGTGAAGTGACTTTTTTTCTCTTCCAACAAAGATGGATTGTATAATTGGAATAATTGCACAGGCATGCCGGGTCAGTCTTGTTTTATTTAACACAGCTGTGAGTTCATTTCTAGACAGAAACTCAAACTAATGAGCTGTAGTATTAGAGTAGTGTTGCTGCATGTCTGAACACCAAAATCTGTCCAGTTAGCAATTCAACAGAACTGTCACTGTAAGAGTATCAGGGACAAATCTACACAGTATTTCTTCTAGATTTCCCTGAGATAACATCAGCCCCACACAGCAAAAGCGGCTCAACCAATGGCGAAATTTTGGGGACGGGGCTATCTGTTTGGCCAACCAATGGCAGACAATTTTGCCTGCCATTTAAACTTGTTCAACAGAGAACCTAAAAAGATATGTGATGTTTTGGCGTTGTGTCAATAAACTGAAAATGAATGGGGTCCTACCTACTATTGTTTGAACCCCATTGCCTTTCATTGTATGGACAAAGAAATTAACTTTTGTGTTTTTCATACAGGTTTGGAACAACCTGAGGGTGAGTAAATGTTTTGTGTGAAACATCCCTTTAAGGTGAACAACATTATCAAGAAAAAATTTCAACAAGGGTAAAGTTTACCAGTATAAATTGTCAGTGTAACACATAAACGGAATGTACTTGAGTGGAACTTGATGCAAACTGATATTGAGACAGAAGTAGAGCAGATCCACAAGCACAGAAAATGATTTATTGAACCAACAGAATGTGCTTACTTCATCACACTTCACCTGATTTTAAAGTGCCCCTATTATACCTTTTTGAATATTACCTTTTATACAATGTGTAATATAGCTGTTTATGAATGTAAAAGGTCTGCAGAGTTTTAAAGATCAAAGTGCATGACAAATAAAGTTATCATCACCTAAAAGAACAAATCGATGCTGAACCTGCCAAAACAAGTTGTCAGGAATTCCAGTCTCACTTCCAAATTTGCATAATGGCAGCCTATATGTTCTTCGTTGAAGAAGAGAAGAGTAGGCTCGCGGAATTGAGGGGTTTAGAGAAACCGGATCTTCGAGTTGAGCGTTTTCAGACTTTGAGAAATGAGGTGATGTGCATGGGCGCATTAACGCACGGGCTTCCATGGGCTGAAGGATCCAGTCCCTGTTCCATCGGAGCTGCTTTAAAGTCTCAATTAAAAAAATTTAAATGTGACAATTCATTTTAAAGGGTTATGATTTAATGAATTAAACGCCAGCACTGCATGTTTCAAAGTAAAGGTGCTGTTGTACATGCTCATACATTTAAAGCAGTTTTCAAAAACCTTATAGCCCACATTTATACAAAGTGATTCTTTTGATCTACTGCTGATGAATAATAAATATTTGGTATAATTTCTGTTATTCCCAACTAGTGTGCCGTGACAGGTTGCCAGGTGTGCCGGGGAAGGGGCCTACCGCAATGCTGTAGCCCAGGGGCCTTTGGTTATCTTAATGCTCCCCTGGTGATGTGCAATGTATATTATGAGAAAGATAGTGTTTTTTGACCTTGGATGTAATGTATGTAAACCTACTGTAGCAGACATCCAAAACAAAATTAAGAACCTTTCAAATGGGGGGTGAAATGCTATTCCATGCATACCAAGCTTTTTACACTGTTAAAGGATTGCCATGCTAAACATGGACAAAGTTTCAAAAAATAAGTTGGAAGTTTGATGGAGTATTTCTGTGCCAAAAATACTTCCAGTTTCTCACAAGTTTTGGAAAGTTTTTTTTCGAGTATGGATCTGCGTGACGTAATATCACGCCAAATATAGAAGGATGTTCATTTTTCATTATGAATTAAAATATACAAACTTAAAATGAACATGATCATTGGGTTTTACGCAAATTGTGGAGTTCATGCAGCTCGAGTGCAACTGTCATTAAGGCAAAAGAGAGACAAAAGACAGTTTTCAATTAGATAGATGCCATAGGATTGAAGCAATTTAGTGGTTATTTGTTTTGCGTGGTTTTAAACATGACAGAGGTTTAAGATGTGCATTAGTCATTAGCTCTCATGCAACAAGTACTGTAGGCTTATTCAGGCAATATGCTGTCTGATAAGTTAAACTCTCAAATACTTATTTCTTTAATGAATACATTTAGTTAAACAACAAAAAGGGGCCGGGAAATATTCTCACAATCTTGTTTATTCCCCTTGGACTTCGGCTGACTTTGATAAATACATGAAGAGAATGAGACGACACTTTCATCACTCATAACAAGAGCCACATGGAACATATCATGGCCTGACAGTGACTGAGTGACAGACAGCAGGAACGGTGACAGTTAACCCGCCCCGCTGTACCTTGGGGATGAGGTGGATTATGAGAAAAAGGCCTTAACATTCAAGAATCAATTTCTTTCTTCTCATCCAGGTTTTTTTTTTTTTTTTTAATGTATGAATACCTCTTCCTTCTCACAAAATATATTGCATTAAGGTTCTACAGTTGTTTTGCTACTGATTAGATTTACAATGTTTACTTTTATTTAAATTGATTATTGATGGTAAAGCATCCAAAACAATTATGGGTAACACTTTATTTTACAGTGTCCTTGTTACATGTGTTACATGTTCTTACCATAGTAATAATATAGTTACATTTTAATTACATGCAACTCAATCAAATCCTGATCCTACCCTAAACCTATAGAAAGTACATGTAGTTAATCAATATTACTCAATACTTAAATATATAATTACATTGCAACAATGACACCTTAAAATAGTATAACCCAATTTTGTCATGTTGACATTACATTTTTGAAAACTAAAACAAAAGTAAACCCTGAAGTAAGGCTGTCATTGATTAAAATGTAAAAAAATTAACAATATACTGTATGTAACAAATTCAAAGAATCAATAAAATAAACAAATAAATCACTTAAATGCAGTTAAGTGATATTTACAGTAATGCACCTTGAAGCTCTTCACATGTGAAGGTTAACAATGACAAAGTATAAAGTTTTCTAGTAATAAAATACCATGCAAACTTTTATATGAGCTTTTATTAAGCCTGTGTTCTCTAGGGTATTCTGATTCAAGAGAAGAAGAAATGTGATAAACTGTATACAGTTTGTGTGTGAGTAATTTATATTTCATATGTAGCTAAATTATTCTTTACTGGTTTGGCGTTTATCATTCTATATTGAGCAATAAGCAAACCAGCAATGGAAAATTAATGAAAATGTCAAATGCACAGCATGACGGCTGACACTTCTTTTTCTTGAGAAGCATGGTTTGCATTGTGACGCGGTTTGAAAAGGTTACGAGTCATATTATATCCAGGTGCAGAGATCTTTTTGTGTGTGTGTGTGTGTATATATTACATGATAATCAACTCAAGGTTTATTTCTGTGCCTGGTTTGAAATTATTCAGATTACTTACATTAGCCCTGCTGAGGTGTAGTAACAGCAGCTGTTGAAAGCCTTCCAGTCTCTGCGGTCTCTCATACAGCTGGTGTACTGTAGCTTAAGTTTTGTAAGAAACTGTTGAAAATACATCCATTTGTAGATAAATCAAGTATCTGTTGACTGGAATGCCAGTCTGTGGTTTAAAGCTGAACCTAACCTAACCTGATCACAGTCACAGCTTTGCTATACCATGACCAAAATGCAACTATACGGTTACACAAATAAAGTCTTCAGGCTCACTGTGTTAGAGCGGGACTGGAACTTAATTTTGAAAGATGACTGAGCACTTCTGCTTTAAACAAAAATTCTATTATTGTACTTCAGCTGAAAATAAGTAAATAAATAAAGGGGCAAATAAACTGAAAAACGAGTCCCACAAGGGTACTTGTTTTTATGGTTGTTATAGTAATGTTTGGGTGTGAAATAACTTAGTGCCGATCGCTGTAGAAGATTTGAAATGTTAAGAAAATATGCCCACGAGTTTTAAAAGATTCTGATGATTTTTTTTTCTGCCGTGCAAACTGGTGTAAAAGCAAAAAGCACAGGGGATTGAAACAAAAGTGCACTGAGTCTTCCAACACAGCAAAATCCAACAGTGTAGATTAATGGGATCTGGCAAGCATTTATCCTTCCTTCACAGCCCCCCTCCTATTCAACACTCCTCCGCTTTGCTACTTTAAGTATAGTGGAATTCTGAAGATCTGCCAGAGATGGGGTACACTCCACCCTCCTCATCCCAATGCTGAGGCATCACCAGCCCAGGAACACTCCGCTCAGCATTTTCCAATCACGGCCTGGCCAATCAGCCGATTATTGCCCACTATACAGAGTCAGGACTATGATAGTCCCTCTCAGACGATCACGTCCATTTTTCTGCATTCAGACATTCAAGTGCCTCTTTCCACTCTCCTTTAATGCTTCCTGTCAAAAATACAATGGCTACAAAGAGCTGGTGCCATTCTGTAAGCCATAAAATTAGAGTCTCTGTTTGGGGATCAATACCTATCTTGGCCTTTGCTCTAGGAGCCAAAAAGCTGCATTTAATCAATTCATGTCTCTGCCTACAGACCTGCCAGCCAACTTCAACAGAAACTGCAAAGTCTAAAGGATCATTTCCGGTTCAGCACAGATTTAAAGAATGTAGTGGAATAAATCTCAAGACAATAACAAAGGAGAAAATCAGCCAAGAGTTGATAAAATGAGTTATTATATTATTCATTTAAATCTTAAGTTAGATTTCTACAAATATAGAAATAAAACGCAAAGAAAATGTGGAAAGAACTTTTCCACCGCTAGGATTCATGTTCGCTATATAAAGTTTCAGCTATCATCTATGTGCGATCTTTATGTTGTTCAGGATTGTTGAATATATTGAATGTCTCCACAAAGTTCACAGAACTTAATATGAACGAAGATCAGGGCAAATGCAGCTTCATGGATACTTTTGAAGTAATTTTGGTGCACTGAGAAATTGCCTTTGAAGTTTAGATCTATCCCTTAAGTAATTCTGTAAGAGAAGCCTTATGGCCCATTAGAGTTACTATTTTTATCGATAATGTCCACAGTGGCTATAGAAAATGTTATAGTGATCCACTTCTTTTGGATCCTGCCCAGTTTCCAGGAAGAATATGTACAGATACCTCATACTGCAGGCATACTGATGTGCCCTCTGGCAACAAGACGGGATAGCTCTAATTGTTTCTATTAATTATTTACCAAAGAAAAATGGAAAAAATGTGTCTTGCCTCTTTGGGAGACAGCTGACCATTTTTCTTCCACAACACCTCTCAAACTGATCTAATACTTGAATGTTTTCTGTTTCATGTTTTTATATGCCCATGTATGCACATATAGACACACAACCATATGTAATATGCAACTGACTTGATTTATTAATTTATAAAAAAAGAAAAAAAAAATCTTACTGACTACACACACACACACACACACACACACACACACACACACACACACACACACACACACACACACACACACACACACACACACACACACGTTTGTTTTTGTGAAATGTGGGGACATTCCATAGGCGTAATGCATTTTATACTGTACAAACTGTATATTCTGTCCCCCTACACTAACCCTTACCCCTAAACCTTCCCATCACAGAAACAATTTAAAATAATAATAATAATAATAATTCTGTACGATTTATACGCTTGTTTCCTCATGGGGACCTCATTTTAGGTCCCCACAGTGACACAAGTCCCATGAGTCTGTGTGCATTCAGGTTTTTATACTGTACAAACTGTATATTCTCTCCCCTTACACTAACCATACCCCTAAACCTACCCATCACACAAAACTTTCTGCATTTTATATTTAAAAAACAAAACAAAACCTCATTCTGTGTGATTTATAAGCTTGTTTCCTCATGGGGACCTCAATTTAGGTCCCCACGGTGACACGAGTCCCCATGAGTCTGTGAGCGTTCAGGTTGAAATCCCCACCGGGATAGAAACACATGTACACACACCCAACAACATCTGCTGATGCTTCCAAGTGTATCACATGTCCATTTTAAAAATTCAACAAAACCTCATATGTGTCACATATCTAGATAACATACCTTGATGACAAATCAGCAGAATTTGCAGCAACAATGTTGAGTATATCACAGAAAGCCAAATGTTTACAAGGCATACAAAATTTATGTACGAGATCAACCTTTGCAGAAACATCACAGTGTCACGTCCGATTCGAACCCAGAGTGTGTCACTGGGAAACCCACTGTTCTAACCACTGCTCTATTGAGGCAGTATGGACCCAATTGGCAGAAAATCGCAAGAGGCAGATTTAGAAGGGGAAACAGATAGTCTTTACTTAAGCACTCTTGAGAAAACACTAAGGAACCAGCATCAGAACTGGGTTGAGCCAGATACAAATCCACACTGGATGATGCAGGCAAAATAGTCAAAAAACATGAAACAAAGGTTACCAGAACAGCTGGCCAAAGGTCTGAGCAAAAAGTCTTTCAGAGTAAACCAACTGGGCAAATGCAAAAGCATGGGCAAGGCAAGAAAACTTCAAGACTGAGCAAAGGTACAAACAAATGCAGGTCTTAAATATACACCTGTTAACAATGTAATGAGCTAAGAACAGGTGGTTTAATTGAACCAATAAGCAGTGAATTAGGAAGGCGTGGAAGATCTTGTGCTCTCCGTCTCCCTCTGCTGGACAGGCTGTGGTGTGACAGGGCCCCGGCTTTACGGCCGACTCCGGCCCAGGGCGGTCAGGATGTAAGTGATGGAATGTCTTGATCAGGTCTGGGTCTAAGATATGTCGTGCTGGCACCCAGGTACGCTCCTCAGGCCCATAACCTTGCCAGTCTACCAGGTAGTGAAAGCCACGGCCACGGCGTCTTGAATCAAGCAACCTCTTCACTGTGTGTGGGACCACCTTCTATAATATGAGGAGGAGGGGTGGGGGCTGGGGAGACAAAGTAGAGGTTAATACGGGTTTCAAATGGGACACATGAAAAGTAGGTCTTACTCTTAAAGACCTTGGTAGGGCAAGCTGGTATGTAACAGGGTTGACCCGTCTGGTGATCTTGAATGGGCCAACAAATCTTGGGGCAAGTTTTTGGATTCAACTTTTAGCAGTAGGTCCCTAGCTGAAAGCCAGACTCTTTGACCAATTCTGAAGTGTGGAGTTGCCCTCCTTCTCTTGTCCGCATACCTCTTGTAGCGGTTGAAGCCTTCTTCAAGGCTACATGAGCCCTTTGCCATGTCCTTCTGCAGCGCTTAACAAATCTCTCAGCATTAGGGACTCCAACCTCTATCTCTTGGCTGAAAAACAATGGTGGCTCAAATCCAAATTGACACTTAAATGGAGACAGACCTGTGGAGGAGCATCGTAAGGTGTTGTGTGCCAGCTCTGCCCATAGCAAGAAACGACTCCAGGAGGATGGTTGATGAGACGTGAAGCAGCGGAGATATTTCTCCAACTCCTGATTTATCCTCTCTGTTTGGCCATTTGACTGAGGGTGGAAACCTGAGGAGAGACTAACAGAAGAGCCAAATAGGGACCAGAACGCTTTCCAGTAACGAGACATAAACTGGGGACCTCGATCAGAAACAATGTCTACTGGAATTCCATGAATTCTTACAACATTCTGTAGAATAAGATCAGCAGTCTCTTTGGCGGAAGGGAGTTTAGGTAACGCAATGAAGTGTGCAGCCTTAGAGAAGCGGTCCACCACCACCAGTACAACAGTGTTATTTTAGATGCTGGTAAACCAGTAATAAAATCCATGGAGATGTGAGACCAGGGGCGTTGGGATAGGCAAGGGATGTAGAAGGCCAGCAGGTCGCTGATTAGAGGATTTCTGTTGAGAACAGACTGGGCAGGCTTGTACAAAAGATCGAACCGCTTTGGTCATCTCTGGCCACCAGAAGCGCTTTGAATAAACTCCAATGTCCTCTCTGTTCCTGAATGTCCAGCCAGGGCTGAAGCATGGCCCCACTGGAGGACCTCGGATCTTGCTTCCTTGGGCACAAACAAGCATCCTGCTGGGACCTCATCAGGAATGTGTACACCACGAGAGCCTTACGCACTGTATCCTCAATGGACCGGCAAACCGGTGCAAGAATACAGTCTCTAGGCACAATGAATTCGGGAGCGGTCCTCTGGGAACAGTCATACTGCCGTGACAAGGCATCAGCCTTAACATTCTTGGACCCAGGTCTGTACGAGATCACAAAATTAAAACGGGTAAAAAAGAGAGCCCACCTGGCCTGCCGGGGTTAAGGCGCTTGGCCTGCTGTAGGTAGGACAGGTTTTTGTGGTCTGTCCACACAATAAAAGGATGTTTAGCCCTCCAGCCAGTGGCGCCACTCCTCCAGTGCGAGCTTCACAGCCAGGAGCTCTCGACACCCACATCATAGTTTCTCTCCGCTGGTGACAGGCGTCTGGAAAAGAAAGAACATGGATGGACCTTGTCATCTCTACTAGACCTTTGGGAGAGCACTGCCCCAACACCCTCTTCTGATGCATCCACCTCTACGATAAATGGAAATTCAGGGTCTGGGTGTTCCAGGATAGGGGCAGAAGAGAACAGTCCTTTAACCTGTCAAATGCCTGCTGAGCCTCAGTCGTCCAGTGGATATGAGCGGGTGATCCCTTAGTAAGCGTGGAGATAGGTGCTGCAATAGTGCTGAAATCGCGAATAAACTTCCTATAGAAATTAGCAAAACCAAGAAATCTTTGTACCTGCTTTAATGTCTTGGGCTGGGGCCAGTTGGTGATGGCAGATACCTTTGTTGGTTCCATCTGGATACCTTCTTGTGAGACAACATAGCCTAAAAATGAGACTTGGGGCACATGGAACTCACACTTTTCAAGCTTAACAAAAGGTGATTCTCAAGAAGCTTCCTCAGGACCTGGTGGACATGGTGAATATGTTGCTGCAGAGAGTCTGAGAAAATTAGTATGTCGTCTAGGTAGACAAACACAAAACGATTCAACATCTCCCTCAAGACATCATTGATGAAGGCCTGAAACACTGCTGGGGCATTGGCTAACCCAAAAGGCATAACTTGATACTCCCAGTGGCCAGTTGGGGTACTGAAGGCTGTTTTCCATTCGCTCCTCCTTTATTCGGACCAAGTTATATGCACTTCGCAGATCTAACTTAGAAAAAATCTTAGCTCTTTGGAGCAGTTCAAAAGCAGATGACATTAATGGGAGAGGGTAACGATTCTTAACAGTCACTTTATTGAGCCCACGATAGTCTATACAGGGCCTAAGACTACCATCTTTCTTCGGGACAAAAAAGAAACCAGCCCCAGCTGGTGACGATGATGGCCGAATAAACCCAGTACTCAAAGCATCCTGGATGTATTCATTCATGGCCTTAGTCTCTGGGGCAGATAGGGAATATAGGTGACCTCTAGGAGGAGTGCGCCAGAAAGAAGGTCAATAGCGCAATCGTATGGTCTATGAGGGGTAGCTTAGTAGCACGTTGTTTGCTGAACACTTCTTTCAAGTCATAGTATTCTGGGGGCAAGAGTGTTAGATCTTGTGACTTATTCAAGGAACTGGCACTCACCTCTTCAATGGCTGCCAGGATCTCTTTACTCCCGACCACAGTGGAAGCAGGTGAGAAACAGGAATCCTTGCACGCAGAGCTCCAACGGAGGAGAGTTCCAGAGGTCCAGGAGAATTGAGGGTCATGAAGCCGCAGCCAAGGATAACCTAGAATAAGGGGTTCTCTGGAAGACTTGATCAGATAAAATGAGATGGTTTCCTGATGGTTAGTATCAATGGTCAAACACAAAGGAACTGTTTTGAACCTGATTATACCAGACCCTATAGGTCTGCCATCTAGGGCTTCAACCTTCCAGGACGAAGAGCATGTCTCATAGGGGATACATAGCTTCTAGCAAAACTAATGTCCATAAAGCTATCTGCTGCACCTGAATCCACAAATGCTTTCAAAGTCACTGTCTTCTCATTGATGTCCCCAAGTAAGAGTAGCTGGCAGCAGTAAACGGGAGTGAGGAGTGTCAAACTGAGCAGTTCCACTCGCTAAGGACCCCACTCCCCTTAGCGAGCCTTGGCTTTTACTGCTAACTCAGGGCAAGAAGAGCGCAAGTGGTTAGAGCCACCACAATAGAAACACCGACCTTCTTTCATGCGTCTTTCTCTCTCTTTGGTGAAAGGGGTTCCACCCAGCTGCATAGGCTCCTCCTCTATCTGTTGAGTTAAATGGGAAACCTCTGGGACGTTGGGAAGAAAATGTCGGCATGTCTTGGGCAGTGCCTCGTTCTCTTCTTCTTTCACGAATACGGTTATCAACCCGACAGCCAACGTTATGAGTTCCTCCAAAGTCTTACCCCAATCTCTACTGGCTAATTCATCCTTGACCCCTTCAGAAAGGCCACGATAGAAGGTTGAAATGAGTGCCTCTGAATCCCACTCTCAGAAGCCAGAGTACGGAACTCAATGGCGTAGTCAGCCACAGATCGGCGCCCCTGATATAGATCTAATAGTCTCCTTGCCGCCTCACGGCCACTGACTGGATGGTCAAACACTTGTTGAATAGTCTCTGTGAACAAGTCTAGATTAGCGCAGATGGGGACTGTTGTCTCCAGAGGTTGAGGCCCAATCCAGTGCGATCACACAACAAGGAGATAATGTATGCAATCCTAGCCTTCTCAGAAGCAAAGGAAGATGGTTGGAGTTCGAAGATGAGTGACACTTGAGTCAGGAAGCCCTTACAAGCACCAGGTCTCCCATCATAGCGCTGAGGGCTGGAATCTTTGGTTCTTGGGGCGTTGATGCAGATAATGGTGGGGTTTCTGGTGCTGGTACTACCACAGGCTCTTGAGGCCAGCGTACTTGTAGTTGTTGCAACGACTCCCCAATTTGGTTCACAGCGTCAGTCAATCTCTTGAGCTGTGCCTCATGTGTCCCAAGCAAAACTCCTGTTTGCTAATGGCTCCATGAATCTGTTCAGCATCTGCCAGGTCCATCTCTTGTCTGGCTCAGTCTTGCTGTCACGTCAGTTCGAACCCAGAGTGTGTCACTGGGAAACCCACTGTTCTAACCACTGCTCTATTGAGGCAGTATGGACCCAATTGGCAGAAAATCGCAAGAGGCAGATTTAGAAGGGGAAACAGATAGTCTTTACTTAAGCACTCTTGAGAAAACACTAAGGAACCAGCATCAGAACTGGGTTGAGCCAGATACAAATCCACACTGGATGATGCAGGCAAAATAGTCAAAAACATGAAACAAAGGTTACCAGAACAGCTGGCCAAAAGGTCTGAGCAAAAAGTCTTTCAGAGTAAACCAACTGGGCAAATGCAAAAGCATGGGCAAGGCAAGAAAACTTCAAGACTGAGCAAAGGTACAAACAAATGCAGGTCTTAAATATACACCTGTTAACAATGTAATGAGCTAAGAACAGGTGGTTTAATTGAACCAATAAGCAGTGAATTAGGAAGACGTGGAAGATCTTGTGCTCTCCGTCTCCCTCTGCTGGACAGGCTGTGGTGTGACACACAGTTGTTGAAAAGGTTTCAATTTAGGACAGATACAATTAGGCACACGTGTCACCAAACAAATGAACTGCTCTATTAAGCACAGTTTTATTCTCTGCGTGGACACACTGTTTGCTGATGATTTCTGTATGAATCTTTCTCTTGTTGCTGAGAGAGCATCTCTCTGCCTGTCCTGTTGGTAATGGAGGGGATGATAAAGTTGCTTCGCCCACCTTATTGGCAGGGGTTTGCAGCTTTCCAAAGGCCTTGTAAATCTTGTTAGGAGGAAAGCGTGGCAGGTGTGGAGGATTCTGCTTCCTCTTTACATTTGCTGCCGAGATGATTCAGCCCGGGCAAAAAAAGACTCCGATCTGACACTAATCAGCAGCCAAAGACAAACAGTTGTGAGCCCAGCAGGAAAAGGTGAAGATTCGTTTGAGATTAGTTTGGATTGTCTGCTGATGTAGCAAAGGTATTGTCTAGTGAAAATGTGGCCTCGGAATGGGATAGACAGCCTCAGGTCTTTTGAACTGTATGTTATACAAAGCTGTCTGTCAATATCAAACAATCAAAGGTCGTCAGTTCAGCAAAGCTTAATGTGATCTACTCTAGCCAAAATGAACCAAGACTTTGAAAAAGAAAGTTCACAAGAGCAGTCCTTTATAGGCCAATTGCACCACAAAGCAAATCCATGAGTGGATTTAGAGCCGTGGAAATATTCACTCACTAACACCCTATTGACCACAGGCCTGGGGCTCTGCTGTTCTTTTTTGAGTGACCTTTCCTTTCAGAGATATTTACAGGGCTTTCACTGAGCTTTTTTCCTTCCAATCAGATCCTCAGTGAGCCATTCAGACATTGACCATTGGAGATAATGAGGGAGTCTGAAGGATAGCTAAAGAAGTTTTTTAAAGAAAGTGTGAGAACTACGGCTGTGAATCTTTAATTTTTATAATTATGCTGCCTCAAAACATCTTTCGCACAATGGCAGCATGCATTCCCTTACGAAAAAGAAGTTTAATCAAGTGTGCTAATAATATACTTCCTTTAAACTAAAAATAAGTATACTTTCAGTCTACTTTTTATGTACTTCTCAAAAATATATTTTATGTAATTCTCAAAAATATACACTCACATAAAGGATTATTAGTTACATTTCTCATTAATGCAATTATCTAATCAACCAATCACATGGCAGTTGCTTCACTGCATTTAGGGGTGTGGTCCTGGTCAAGACAATCTCCTGAACTACAAACTGAATGTCAGAATGGGAAAGAAAGGTGATTTAAGCAATTTTGAGCGTGGCATGGTTGTTGGTGCCAGACAGGCCAGTCTGAGTATTTCACAATCTGCTCAGTTACTGGGATTTCCTCGCACAACCATTTCTAGGGTTTACAAAGAATGGTGTGAAAAGGGAAAAACATCCAGTATGCGGCAGTCCTGTGGCGAAAATGCCTGGTTGATGCTAGAGGTCAGAGGAGAATGGGCCGACTGATTCAAGCTGATAGAAGAGCAACTTTGACTGAAATAACCACTCGTTACAACCGAGGTATGCAGCAAAGCGTTTGTGAAGACACAACACGCGCAACCTTGAGGCAGATGGGCTACAACAGCAGAAGACCCCACCGGGTACCACTCATCTCCATTACAAATAGGAAAATGAGGCTACAATTTGCAGCTCACCAAAATTGGACAGTTGAAGACAAAATGTTGCCTGGTCTGATGAGTTTCGATTTCTGTTGAGACATTCAGATGGTAGAGTCAGAATTTGGCGTAAACAGAATGAGAAAATGGATCCAGCATGCCTTGTTACCACTGTTCAGGCTGGTGGTGGTGGTGTAATGGTGTGGGGGATGTTTTCTTGGCACACTTTAGTAGGCCCCTTAGTACCAATTGGGCATCGTTTAAATGTCACGGCCTACCTGAGCATTGTTTCTGACCATGTCCATCCCTTTATGATCACCATGTATCCTCTGATGGCTACTTCCAGCAGGATAATGCACCATGTCACAAAGCTGGAATCATTTCAAATTGGTTTCTTAAACATGACAATGATGGGAAAACATTTCTAAAGAATGCTTTCAGCACCTTGTTGAATCAATGCCATGTAGAATTAAGGCAGTTCTGAAGGCGAAAGGGGGTCAAACACAATATTAGTATGGTGTTCCTAATAATCCTTTAGGTTAGTGTTCTTAAAATAGCACTTAAGTATACTTGACTAATACTGACATAAAATTATAAGTATATTTGGCCTATAACTACTCATACTCAATCTTTTGATATACTTAAAAGTACAAGTATTCTTGGCTTGTAGTTGTGTTTAATCTTTCGATTGAGTAGCCTATTAAATACCCTTTTCACATGCAGTTTTATAGCCTTACATTGTTTGAAAATACTGATTTGTAAAGAAATCAGATGTTTCGTTTAGGCTAGTCCACTGGTAATGTACATAGGAATTTACTTCAAGTCTACTTTCCTCTTTCCCCGCCATTGACTGAATTTTCTGGGTGTCAATGTTTTCACTATGGTATATGGTAGTGGGCACTATTATGCATCTTCTAGTACAGACTCTCCGGATCAGAATACAGGTGAAGAAGCAGAAACAAGTGATAGAAGATTGTAACGCAAATGTAAAACAACACGATCATCAAATATCAAACATTACTGTTATACTTATAGTACACTTAAATGTATACTTTTATATACTAAAAAGTGGGCCAATTTAGCCTCAAGCATTACTGAAATAGTACACTAAGTTTACTACTAGTACATTGATATTAGTAAACTTACTACATAAAGTATACTTAAAAATATACTTGAACTGTCACTAAAATCGTCCAGTGCAATGACAAATTGATTCTATTCACACACATATTATTTTAAACAATGAAAATTATGTGACACATAATCTGACAGTGATTATCGTAACAGACAAACATATTGTGTATTCTGAACCTGGCATTAGTCTTCTTATTTTAGCAATTCAAATCCATGTTTGACCAACACAACGTGAACAACACTGTTCATGTTGTGTGTGAAGATATAATGACAATAACTTCATAATTATTAGTAGGAGGCCACTTCTTGTTATTATGCATGATAAATGTGTGTGGTGTGTACGAGTCGGTGTGTGTGCGTGTATTCCCGCTGATTTGACTCATGCTTTATTCAGAGTGTGCGCTGCGGGGGGCCGTTCCTTCTCAGTAATGCCGGCCCATCAGCAGCGTTACCCAGTCGACTGAGCACAGCGGGGCAATGGGGCGGCCTCTGTCACTCCGCAGACAAAGAAACCAACGCTCTGCCCTTAAAACACTTCACACTATTTTCACCTCACCCTGGTCAGAATAATTGATGGTTCTCTGCTTGCTGTAACCTCTGTGGTAAGCCTAAGTTAGCCTATTCAAATAATAATCAACAGTAAAACCCATAAAAAATAACAGTATGTATATTAAAAGACACTATAATATTAACAATAGTAATATTGCAACAAGAATACTAAGGAAAGATGTACCCTGAGCGCAACAAATCAACTGCATGCAAAATTCATGAACTCAAAGTTACTTTAGAGACCTTGAAGAACTATAAACTTTTAAATCAATTAATTTGTGCCCCTAGCAAAATATCTTCTCATTAGACAGGTCCTCTTTTGCTGTGGCCAGAGGAAATAAATTAATATCGTGGCTCTATGATTCCTATCTGTGTCTAAGAAGTCCAGCAGCTCTATGAAAGAATTTACCAATTTAACTTGTTTACTTGGGAGAATGCAAGATCTCGTCCCTCATTATTTAAAGATGACATTAACACACCTAATTTCAGTGTGTCGTTTTCTCAATGATAGAGATTAGATATAGCAACAGAGGAGATCTTTGCATCTAAATATAGTTTTACACAATGCTCACTAGTAATTATGTAACTCAATGGCAGTAAAGTGCACAGCTGAGGTCTCCTAATTGTGTTGTGAGTGCACAGGGTCTTTCTTTCGTCAAGAAATCCAAAGTTCTCCATAGGCGGTCTGTCAGAATGAATCATTTATGTATTTAAAGAATGTGAGGTCAGGTCTGAAAGCCACAACACAGCTCTGAACTCATGCCAACACAGCACACAGCAGGACGGCACACCACACATTCAGGTCAAAGTTCACCAGAATGTGCTTGAATCGCTGAGACAAATAATCTGATTGATAAAACATGGGGGAAAAAAATATAATTTATCAAAATTAGCGCTTAGCGCATGCGATTAATTGTTTACAGTTTAATGCGCTAAAATATTTAATGCAATTAATGCAGCATCTGCTTTTTTATGTCATCCTTTGGCTAGCATTACATTATATGATCACGCTCTTCATTCATACAAATGCTTTTAAACCATTCAAGCACGACAATATTAATAAACCAGTGTAAACCAATAATAAACCAGTTGCTGTGATGTCTGTCATTTATGTTAATCAAAGAACAAAATTAACAGAGAAAATTATAGCTTTAATAAGGATTAATCTATATTTCATTTCTAATTCATGCAGTTAAGACTATAAAGTGTTTGATAACTTTATTCAATTTCCAACCTGTTAGACAAGACTGATAAATGTTGAAAATGATAGCTTTCAATAATACTGTAAATGCAGAATGTCTGTCATTAATGAATAGAAAATCTATTTCATAGAGACATCAGTAGCAGTATTAGTATCAGTGATACTGGCCTTCATTCTTAAAAAGATGTCATTACAACAAATATTAATTGTGAAATATAATGACTGATACAATATGTGACCAACGCCGCATCAGATCTGTTATTCAGAATGTGTGGACACGCTTTTTCTGGAACGACACACGCTGAACATGGCAACTAGACCCAGTGAATTCACAACAATTTATTACAATAGTGTTCTCATTAATGTTATGTAATATGACAGTCCCAATCACAGTTATTATTAGTCATGCTTTGCTGTTTGAGCTGCGCACGCTGAGCCGCTGAATGAACACTGGTAAACTGGAGCACTTTGCTAGCACGGTATTTAACTCAAAAAACCGCATCCTATGAGATTAATCAGATATATACAAAATAAACAGAATATTACAAATTGTATCTGCACAAAATGACGCGAATATACAAGTGAACTTGAACTAAGTTGCGTGCTATTCAGAATGTGTGACTCATGTTGTGAACATGAAACCAAAATATGTTTTATTACAATATTGTTCTCTTTGTAATGTTATGTCATGTTATGACAGCTTCAATCATAGCCATTATAAGTTGTGCATTGCTGTTGGAGCTGCATGAGCTGAAGCTGATCACCAACGCACTTCACTACGCCATTAATACAGCGCTATCGTCTATTAATTGTTAACATCCCTAGTTTCTACAAATAATTTGGAGAGTAACTGTAAAATTATTACAATATAAAAATATAAAAAAACTGATATTTTTAATTGCGAATAATCGTGACTAATTACAGAAAAATGTGTGAAAAGTTAATTTTTTTATTGATTGACAGCACTATATATATATATATAAGAAAAGTGAAACAGAAGTGTTCAGAGCAACAACATTTCATTTGCACTGCATTTGCCACAATTTTGCCTAAAATAAATGACAATCATTTAAAATGCATTTTAAAAAGTGAATTTAGGCCTCACAGCATTTTAATGCACAGTATGAAAAATGAATATTACATCACAAGATCAAATTTCTCTAATCACAAATTATTAAATTAATTAGTGTTTTCAAAAGTTAACTGTGAGCATTAGATTACAGCAAGGGTAATCTATATGTAAAAATAGAGGAAATAAACACGAACAATCAAATATCCAATATTGACCAATACCTACTAACAGACTAAAATAAAATAATAATGCTGATAACCAATATGGTATCCATATACCGCAAATCCCTAGTCATTTTTTTTTTATCCAAATATGTTATTTGCAATGCTTCATGGGATTGTTTTTTAATTTTTTCTGGTTTTCATATGCATTTTTTCCCCCAGTTATTTCAGTTAGTGTGTAATGTTGCTGTTTGAGTGTAAACAACATCTGCAAAGTTGCAACACTCAAAGCTCAAAGCAAAGGGAGCTATTTTCTTTTAAAGAAATAGCTTTATAAGGACTACAACAAACAGCTGGTAGGGACTACACAAGTTTCCTCCCGGGTTAGTGACATCACTAACCCTGAAATTTACATAAACCCTGCCCCTGGGAACACAAAACAAAGGCTGTGAGATTATCATGACAGAATATGCTTATCAATGACTTGAAGATAGTTAACTCCACATCAGCTACATAAATTCATCAATTAACCATTCAGAAACGCCCTGTTGCATTCTACATGTTGTCACTTCTTGAGTCTCTCCATCATTGTCCGACTCTGGTTTGAACATAAATGGCTAAACAGTTTCATTGCCTGTCTGCATGAGGTAATCAGAGCTGCTAATTGGAGCTCTTGAAGCTCCGCCCCATGAGCAGCAGCTCATTTGCATTTAAAGGGACACACAAAAACAGCACGTTTTTGCTCACCCTCAAAAAGTGATAATTTGAACATGCTATAAAAATGATCTGTGAGATATTTTGAGATAAAACTTCACATACACACTCTGGGGACATCAGGGACTTAAGGGGCAATCAACCACCCCTTTACATCAAGGTTTATCATCATGTAATTCATTGCAGAGCTAGTTAATTTTAATCAGGTTTTTAATGTCATGATTTTTAAATGCCAATGCAGAAAATGAATGGGAAAAATGTCTTCTTGAACCAAGACTGGATAAAAAGTAGGCGATCGCGCTTGCGTTCTTTTCTCCAAAGCGTTTCAACTATTAGAATGGATTTAGCAATGTCTATTGCCATTAGAATGTGATATTTGGTCACGACAAGTGTGAGTATGTGGGCACTTACCCGCTTGCGGAGGTTGCAGGTGAGGATGAGATTTCGGGAGAAGGTGTTGGCGAAGGCTGTGTAGAATTCCAGCACTTTGAGTAATGCGTCCCTCCTGATGACATGCAGGTCGCAGTACGTCAGAGCCCTCACATTTGCACAGGCATGTGCCAGTGAGGATTCCTTCCAGAACACGTCACCAAACACATCGCCCTTACCTGGGACAGACGAGAGGGATTATAGGTTTAAATGACACCATTGATAAAGTTGCAGGAAAAAAAGCATGTGAACCCTTTGGATCTGCTTGGATTGCTGCAACTGGTCATAAATCACATGATCCTTCAGAAATCATTCTAATATGCTGATGTGGTGCTCAAGAAACAGTTCTTATTATTATCAAAGTTGCTTAATATTTTTGTGGAAACCGCATTTTTTTCTATAATCTTTGATGTATAGAAAGTTCAAAATAACAGCATTTTTAAAAACGGAAATCTTTTACTGTCACTTTTGATCAATTGAATGTGTCTTAAATAATTAAAATGTTAAAATGACTTGAAGATCAGGTCACATTTAATGACACATTTTTTAAGAAATGTTTTACTGCAACTGTAAATATTGATAGTTATAGCTATGGGGCTTGTATTTGAGCTTTTTTGTACTCTGAGTTAGACAGACTTGATCTTACTACAGTAGGACAAAAGTATCTTTTAAGTTCTCACACCACGCTCATGAGAGAATCTGCACAAAGTACCCAGTGTTCAGCGCTTTTGATGAGGGGCATCATTAGGAGCCCAGCAGGTTTAGTCTTCTGGGTTCAAGTAAACGCCTTGGGGCTAATTAACTCACAGCACTCGCATCTTATTTCATTTCATAATCATTAAAGTAAAAGAGCATCTGATCTGATTCCCCATTAGAGAAAAGAGGCATTAACTTCCTCTCTACAATGTCTAATAAGGTCTAATGTCATGTCGTTTGCGGTTACACTGCGTCAGTGAAGGGCACGTCACATTTTTGCGGCACCGGTACATCAGCAAGACTCGAGAGATAAAGAGATCAAGAAATAGTCCATTCAAAGAGAGAGAGAGAGAGAGAGAGAGAGAGAGAGAGAGAGAGAGAGAGAGAGATCTCTTGAAAGTGCGCACGTGTTCTTCACAACAAAATAGCCATCTGTTTTTATTGTTCATAGTGGAATTGGTTTCAGACTCAGAGTTAAATACAGCGTTAGTAACTGTTGCAGAGACATTTGGAAAAATAAAGCTACAACAGATCTAGAAGATGCACGAGGCCAGGAAGTTGTTGCTTTCTCAAATTCCAATAAGACCTTTACGAGCCTGGACTTCCTCATCTTTTACGAGAGCGGTCTGCATTTGTGCTTAAAAATATGCCTGTTTCTCTGGTCATTGTTATAGCACTGGCTGCACTGAGGCTGTGTGAACTATCAGTGCACATCCCTGTGAAACAAAAGACTCAACAATCAATTGAAGGAGAATCGGTCCCCACAGTTCCATTAAAGCAGGATAAGAAGACGCCGTGGGCAGCGTAACAAATGCCACATATAGCACATGGAGTGGACTGTGGGCTTTTATGTTATTTCAGAAAATGAATGTTAGCGAGTTCACAGTGCTAAACCCTGTGTGAAAACCATATTTTAGGATCCACTGTGTTAGTATTGTGTCTTTTGTACGTTTGTTATTTTTCTGCACTTATCCAAAGCTTTATATGTTTTTGGAGCTGTGGTATGTGCCCTTAGGAAAAACCTGCAGAGCTCTTAAGTATTACAGTACTACAAACTGCCTAATTTTGCAGAATTAGCCTTTCTTGAGTTTAATGAGAACGCTGGGATGTTCTGCAGGAATGATTTAAAACGGTATTAAAGTATATATTGAAGTACAACAGGATTCTGTATTTATTCAAGAATATCCAATGCCAAAGGCATGTCTTATGCCAGAAAAAATTTCTAAGCGTGACTTCATTTTTGTACAGGGACATATTTTGAAGAGTCTTGGCCATTGCTATTAAACACAATAGTATTGAACAATTTCACTGTTAGTGCAACTGGACATTGACCGTGAGAAACCGAGGAACTTAAATACACAAGGGAACACACAACAGGTGTCCACGTTAAATGAGTACCCATGACAACTGATAGTGGTGGGAAACTAAAACAAAAGAAACAGGTAACAAGAGAAAAACTGAAAGCCCCTGAAAATGAAATGAATACTAACTAGACATAACAGAACTCCCGCATGCTAGAAGCAACATGAAGCGAGCAGTCCGCTGCAGGGTTATCAACTCTCACGCATTCTCAGGCATTTCTGTCATGCTCTCACTCTGCCCAACTTTATCTCACGCCAAATTGCCAAACCTGCTTTTGATATTAAACAAAGCTTAGCTATTAAATTTTTCAAACAATAAATAGCATTGTGGCGCTAATGTGGCACAATGTTAAAGCCAGAGGCGTTGAAAACCGGAGTTGCGCATGCTCTCATCTCCCGGCGGAAAGCACTGTCACGTGGTTCATGAAGCGCTCAATACTTCTAGCGCTGTGTCAATGCATTTGAATGGCTTAAGCGGATACACAAGTTTCACTATACAGATGTTTGCAGAAAGTTTTGGTAAACAGTACAGAATAGTGTGCATTGATTATTAAGTCAACCATTTTTACAGGATCGTTTTATCATGGAGAGTGATAAACACTGTTATCAACAGTGTTAACATTAATGTTATTCTTGTATTTAGCCCTCAGGTATTAATTGGTTACACTCATACTCATTGATGGTCAAATGTGACCATATACCATAACTGTTTATCAATTAAATAAATGTTCTATATTTTGGTTCTATAAGAATTCAACACTTTACATACATCTGTTATTTTGTCTTCTTAGTTATGTTTAGTTTATAAAGTCTGGTGCATTTAGTCTCTTCAAGGAAGGTATAAGGTGGAAAGTATACAGTTTATAATTAATTCAACAATAGTATCGGATCGGTATCGGGTATCGACAGATACACAAAGCACAGGCATCTGTATCGGTATCGGGACTGAAAAAGTTGGATCTGTGCACTCCTAGAGGAAACAGGGAAGAGGCGATGGTAGGATGACGCAGATGGAAGCCTAGAGCACAGATGGTACAAAGGCCCACGGCGGAATTGATAATGGGTGGAGCCAGGGTGGAGTTAGCGGCCCAACCGCCAGCGATAGAGTCAAGAGATCTGGAGACCTGGGTGAAGCTGAGGCCCGGACCATCCGACACCATAGGATTCAGAGACCTATGCGGAGGCACAGAGGCGAGAACTTGAGGTGGAGCCAGTGTAAGGGTGGATTGAGGTGACAACAGTGCGACCGGGGAGAGGCAGAGCCCGACAGAGCCGAAGGGGTGGAGGGACGAAGCACAGCAAGAAGCCTAGAAGTCCGTGCCACAGGCAGAGTGCCGTCTGACCAAGGTAAAGCAAGAGTGACAATGGTCCCAGGTGGAGCCGAGGGGGCGAGGAGCCAAGGTGGAGTCAATGTAGAAGATTTTATTATTTAGAAAATTAGTCATTTAACATAAGCTGTATGTGAGAACACTATTTCATTATATTGTGCTGACTGAGTGGATTGGGGGACAATATGTTTACAAAAGACTTGGAATGTGCTGGGCTAGTATTTCATGTGGAAAAGGAACCTTTGGAAAAAACATAGGTAGAGGTGGGTTACCATGTATAGGAAGAATATATGGCATAAATGTGTGAGCAAAGCAGAAGCCTGGAGTTGTCTCCTGCAGAAAAGGTTCGGCTTTGTGAAAAATAAAGCCTTTTTGAAATCAAAGATCTTTGAAAAGTGATTTTTTTACAAGAGATGAAAAAATCTACAACACCGCCTGTGCAATGGGCTGAGGCGGTGTTACGGGAATGGTGATGTGAAGCAAAGCCAGGGGATCCACACTCAGAGCTGGTGCCCAGAAGCTCTAAGGCAGATACAATTTGAATGATAAATCCAGCGGTGGAGCTAAGGGCAGGTGCCAGCGAAGGTGGGGCAGAGGAGGTGGGCAAGGGAGACAGGGAGGGTGTATTATCCATAGCGATTTAAGCTAGGCAAGACTAGCGGCGATGAAGTCTTACAGCTGGGCAGGACCAGAGGCAATGATGGCTTTGAGCTGGGCTGGAACAGCGGCAATGAAGGCTTTGGACTGGGTGGAATCAGTGGAGGAAGGCTGTCATCATCCTCAAGCTCCTCTAAACATCCCATAGGCTCATGTGTACAAGTCGGCTCACACACCTGGCCAGACAAGGCGGTGACTTTTGGTTCCGGGATGTACGTGGTTGCATGCTCTGGCTTCATTGTAGGCATTGGCACAGGCTCAGGGTCTGTGATGGGTGTCAGCGTGGTGTATATCTCTGTGTTGGGTTCAAGCTCCTTTTCTGCCGTGGGTGAGTGTTCTGGATCTGCAGTGGCTGTTAACGCTGGCATCAGCTGAGGGTAAACACACTATAGACATCAAAGGTTCCCCTCTCTCTAGGTTCTTTTCTCCATGTTCTGTAATTCCAGGGGGATAAAATAGTTAGCCCCTGTCCAATACAGAGACTTTTATGTCTCATCCTTAAAGTTCGTTTTTACAGCCAGTTGATAAAAGCAGGGAAAGTACTTCACGATAGAGAGGTCCTCACGGGCTAATTCACTGAACTTGGCTGCAAAATCCTTCTTCTTTTCTGGTCCGGTATTCTGTCACATTTATTCTTCATGGGATGAAGAAGGTGGGCGAAGTAGACTCAAATATAACTTGATTTATTAACATAAAGGAAACTCAGGCACTATCAACGAACACAAGCGAAACAATACGAACACAAACAATACCAGACCATGACTGTGAGAAAGAGAGGAACTTAAATAAACAAGGTGACAAACTAAATTACAAACAGGTGTGCTCGTTAAAGGAGTATCCATGACAACTGATAGTGGCGGAAAACCAGAACAAAGGAAACAGGAAACTTAAGAGAAACAAACTAAAAGCCTTTGAAAAAGAAATGAATACTAACTAAACGAGACAACTACGTTTTACTGACCAACATACTCTCTTAAAAATAAAGGTTCCAAAAGGGTGATTTTGCAGTGATGCCATAGAAGATTTATTTTTTAACCGTGAAGACTAAAGGAAGATTGGTTACACTTTATTTTACAGTGTCCTTGTTGCAACGGCCCCACTTTATATTAGGTGGCCTTAACTACTATGTACTTACATAAAAAATAAGTACAATGTACTTACTGTGTTCATATTGTGTTGCAAAACCCCTTTGCTGATATTGAGGTGGGATACGGGTAGGGTTAGGGACAGGTGTGGTGGGATGGGTAAGTTTAAGGGTAGAGTTAGGTGTAAGGGAACTGTCAACTGTGTAATTACAAATGTAACTACAGAAATTAATTACAGATGTAATTACATGCAGGTATTTTTAAAATGCAAGTACAATGTAAAAACATGTATTTACACAATAAGTGCAATGTATCAAATGATTAATTAAAATGTTATTACATAGTAGTTAAGGACACCTAATATAAAGTGGGTCCCTTGCAACTAACCCTCAACCAAACCGTAATCCTACCCTAACCATATAGTAAGTACATGTTTTTAATTAATATTACTCAGTACTTAAATATATAATTACACCGTAACAATGACACCTTCAAATAAAGTGTAACCGGACAATTTGATCTTTTATAATTTTATTTTATAACCTAAAGAAACTTATTCTACTACTTTTGGAGCAATGATAACTTTCTATGGATGTTAAAAGTTCTTCTTGAGACCATCAATGCTAATAAAGAACCTTTATTTTTAAGAGTGTACATTTGTGTAATTGGATTATAGTAACTGAAAAATAGCCCATGTGACAACTCCCCAATGTGACAACTAACTCCTGAGGTCTCCCGTGAATTGTTGTTTTTATTTCCAGAGTGGAAAGAATGATTTTAGCTCACCTAAAATGGCAATAACCTCATCATCCTGAATGACCTCCAGCGATCCAGACACCACGAAGCAAAGAGTGTCCACACTCTCCCCTGCGTGGAAGATGAGATCTCCTGGAGCGCAGTGTGTGGTCTGGAACTCTACCGCCAAAGAGCGCAGACAGCCGTCACTGGCCAGCCGGAAGGCAGGGTGCTCGTTGAAAACCTGGCGGTTCAGGTGCACACAGATGTCTGCACGCATGTCCTTAGGACAGATGGACAGAACCTAACAAGAAAGCAAGGAAACCTCTTAATGACACATTCTCTCAAATGTGTATATATATTTTGATCATTTGTTCTATTTTTGACCTGCACCTGCATAGTAAAGATATTTTTGCTACAAACATAAGGAAGCAAAGTGAAGCCTAAATCATTAATAAAGTACAATACCAACCCCTTCGTACTGACACCAGAGGTCTTTGCTTTATATTTGGGTCCTGATCCCCCTCTCAGGGTTTATGCTACATTAATGAACAGCTGATTTCACATTATCCCGCTTATTACATGGCTCCTTGTACAAAATAAAAATATATAAATAATATACATATAATCTAAAATATTATAAAGGTAAAATATAAAATGAAATGTGTAAAATGGAATGAGTCCGTTTTTAAAATAATCGGCTACAGCACAGAGTTGCATTGGTAAGCAGAGAGTTTATTTGCCTTGCTGCAATTCATTAATTAGGCTAGAAAGAAAAAAGAAGTCAAACAGAAACCTGTTCAGTTGCTGGTGGTATTTGGAAATGTCAGTTTCTGAATATTTCACTTGTGTGCTGTGTACAGTGAGAGCTAAATTAACACTGAGCTGAAAAACTTATTACAGAAAAGACCCAGAATATAATAATATAAACATACTAAAATTAGCTACCTTTAACACAATTGATTAACAATTAACTTTTATGTATAATAAAAGATGATTAGAACTGATTCAGCCAGTTAATCAACACTGAGAGAGAATCATACTAACTCCTGAGGTCTATATATATATATATATATATATATATTTATTTATTTTTATAAATAAAAAATACAGTAAATCCCAATAAAATCCCAAACACAGGCACCCATTAGTGAGCTTAAGTGTCTCATTTAGATTTTGGCAATAACAAAATCTCAAAATTTCACACCATATCAAATAGGGGTTTATGGAGATTGTTAAGAAAATATGTATTATTAACTATATATATATATATATATATATATATATATATATATATATATATATATATATATACAGTTGTGGTCAAAATTGTTGGCACCCCTGGTAAATATGATCAAATATGGCTGTAAAAAATTAATCTGCATTGTTTATCCTTTTGATCCTTTATTAAAAAAAATCACAAAATTCTAACCTTTCATTGAAGTAAAAGAATTGAAAATGGGTGGTGAATCACATTATGAAATAAATGCTTTTCTCCAAAACACATCGGCTGTTTTGTTAGGCTATATAAAAGAACAAAGAAGCAAATTACAAAAACAATGGTAAATAAAATTTAAAAAATCAGATACAGAAGGTTTATTTAATATGTATACATGTATTTAACATCTGTAGTTGTTTGATTAACATTAATGACAGACAGGAATTTAACTGGGTTGCTGAATGCTTGGACGTAATATTCTGACACATATCCAGTTATTACACACCACACCTGTTTACGTACACTTAAGCCATAACCGAGTGCGCGTGTATTTACTATTCCAGGCGCAAGGAGAAATTATCCCGCGTGCGACAGAGAGAGAGAGAGAGAGAGAGAGTCATTCAGCGCGATTCCGCCTATCCCGCCTTCACTAACTGCAAGTTAATCGATAAAGAATTGTAATTTAATTGTAATTTTGTGATATGACGGTCTTGACATTTAATTTTGCTGTAGGCTGAAATTATATTCCACCTTCTTTATATCTGTATTAATTTTAGACATATTGCAACACTGTAAAATAATTTTAAAATATTATTTGAATGCATTGAGCAAAAATTCTGTGTGCAGGTATGAATATGTATGAGTGTGTAAACATGTATTTGGTAACAGCATTAATATTGCATCAAGTGCCCAAAAAATTTGGCATGTACTGGACGCTTCAAAAGCTAATGTTTCCATTATAGGCAGAAGCACGTGCAGGGCACTCAGTACATGACTATAATACACTAATTTACTTCACCAGAATGCAATTAAAAGTCTGTAAAAACCAATTATACTTTGTGCCTCAGTCACCTGTACAGGATCTTTCTGGTCAGGCCTATTCTATGTTTAAATTTGCCCATTATGCCAATTGCCATATGCAATAAATAAAAAAGTATTTCTCACCCCATGCTGCATTAAAACCAGTTATGAGAATTCTTTATAAGTCTAAATTTGAGCCAGGGGTTGAATAGATCTACTATATTCCCTGAGGGTTGATGTCTCCAGGGATATAATGCAATTTCCCATTCCTTTTCTAGAATGAAATAAAAAAGGGGTCTTGATGGAGAGACACTGACACAAAAAGATAGATTTTTTTTGTTTAACGTTTCTGACAGAATGCTTTCAGAATTTTGGATTTTTGGAAGAGAGGATAGAGATCTGCTCATGAGCCATTATTTATGTTACAACTATAAAGAATAAAGAGAAAGTAATTAAACAATGCCTTTCATTAGGGGCCAAGCCCCGAAGGTGTGTAGGCACTTATTGTATCTGTTGGCATTCTTCTTCTTCTATTTCGCTAGCAGGAAAGTTATGAAATCTGACATACAGATAGAGGACAGTCTGAACTGTCACCATAATAAATTTGCCGTCTCTAACTCAATCTCTCTAGCGCCACCAACTGTACAAGGTTTCATGTACAGTTGTGGTAATAACTTTTGAACTTTTTTTCAGATTCCTTGGCTCAAGATCATTTTCCATCGTGAATGTTTTTTGCCATTTTGAATTTTCCGAAAAACCTACTTTTGAAAATTGAACCAGATCATTTTCGGACCATACTGGCAAAAAAGTTCAAATTCAAGTTGATTCGTCAAACCGTTCTCAATTAACATGTGCACGATTTTGAAAATACACAAGGCTATATCTTTGCAACTCTTTAGCTATTTTTGCTTATAACTTCTGAACCTTTGGCCTTTGGCAGCGACACCTTGTAGTCAAAAGTTATAATGAAATTTCCAAAACTGCTAATAACTTTTGATTAAATTTGCCTATTTTAATGGTCTTAATAGATTTCTTGGGTCATACAGAGAACATAGATATCAGATAACTTCATGTCCGCCATTTTAATTTTCTTTTAAAACCAACTTTTTTAAACTCTTCCTTTTGTTTGTCCGATTTTCACCAAAATCAAATTGTATGATCTTCAGCCTGTGTCGACAAAAAGTTATGGAATTTGTGACCACCCCAATCCCCATTACATGATTTTTAAAAATTTCTAAAATATTTCTCCATCAATGTAAAAAAAAAAATGAAATAAACGAAAATAGCACATTTCCCTCAAGGGGGCTTTTCTACACTTTGTACCCTAGATTTAGATCTCTGCACAAAGTATATGTTAAGTGCATCAGACAGAGGAACAGGTTTACTCACCTTCTCTGTGTCTATGCCTTTGGTCATGGCCCATGTGGACACAATGTAGTCCATAACTCTCTCACTCAGTCCTTTAGGCACCTGATAGAGCTTCAGGAAGTCTCTCACATTGTTCAACATCTCATGGTAGCGATTGGTGTTCGTGTACATCTGCTGAAAGATGGTGGTCACGTTTCCAAAGATAGTGGCGTACAGAAGAGCTGCAAATCAGAGAGGGGATAGAATGAACTAAAGGGCACTTTAGAAAGCTGCTATATATAAAAATCAAAGGCTAGACTCAAGTGAGAGTGTCTAAAAGTATCTGAAGAGAAATGGGGATGGTCAATTGCTGGTTGAGGAGAGTTTTAAATCGATGCTAGTGTGTGAAATAGAGATCAGATGCAATTTGGACTTTCTCCATGTTTTAAAATCAATGTAATATACCTTTTCTATCACAAAGTAAAACCTGCAGTACTGTTAAAAACATGATTCTGACTGACAACAATCATTTCCTTTACTAACTGTATGCATGCACATATTTTTGGATAAAAGCTCTTTGCAAATATTTTCACTCAAAACTCATATTTCATTAATAATTTTACACTTTTAGAATAGAAATGCTTTTACAAACTTGGGATACGAAGTTTAAATTTAATTTAAGTTTAACACAAATAGATAACCACACACACAAACAGTAAGAAACAGTAAGTATATTATTATTATTATAATATTATATATATATATATATATATATATATATATATATATATATATATATATATATATATATATATATATACACACACCGATCAGGCATAACATTACGACCACCTTCCTAATATTGTGTTGGTTCTTTTGCTGCCAAAACAGCCTTGACCCGTCAAGGCTCCACTAGACCACTGAACCAGCATTAACTTTTTAAGCAATTTGAGCTACAGTAGCTCGTTTTTTTGATCGGACCACACGGGCCAGCCTTTACTCCCCATGTGCATCAATGAGTCTTGGCTGCCCATGACCCTGTTGCCAGCTCACCAATTTTGATAGATACTGAACACTGCAGACCAGGAACACCCCACAAGAGCTGCAGTTTTGGAGATGCTCTGACCCAGTCTTCTAGCCATCATAATTTGGCTTTTGTCAAACTCGCTCAAATCTTTACGCTTGCCGATTATTCCTGCTTCTAACACATCAACTTTGAGGACAAAATGTTCACTTGCTGCCTACTATATCCCACCCACTAACAGGTGCCGTGATGAAGAGATAATCAGTGTTATTCACTTTACCTGAATCATAATGTTATGCCTGATCTGTGTATGTGTAAATATACTGTATATCAGCAATTATTAGTGAATAACACAATATTTCTTAAAATATAAAGTAAAATGTTTATTTAAATACAAATCAAACTTATAATTGGCTCCTAAATATGCCAAATGATTTCAAGCCTTCACAGAAATATATTTTAAGCAACAGCCAGCTATGAAGCATTTTATTCTTCTAATATATATTTGCAAGCAGACATTGGCAATATCCCCCTAAATCCTATCCCAACTTACACCCGAGCGTTTCCATGGAAACACAGACCAAAATAGTTTCTGAAATCTATTGTTATTTTGTTACCAGTATGTTCTCAGAGGGTGGACAGGAAAATGGCTTAGACAGAAAGGATGATCAGCATCGGCGGAGAGGTAAGATTCCAGTGGAAACCGAGAGGTGTGGGTAATGCACTTTAAATCACATCAGTGATTGACAAGATCCCAGTCATTCAGAGAACAGAGCAGGCTCTGTGCACCAGTCATCCTCGCATTCAACCTCTTTTGACATGCATTCCAAAAGACCAGCGGGAGCTTGATCAACATTAATGGTCTATGCAAACCAAAGCATTAATTAACTGCCCATGTGAGTGAACGCAGGCTGAGTGATGATAATAGTGTTTGCACTCTGATGCAGCAATTCATTTCTAGCCTTGATACCAGTGATGCAGATCAATTCTGAGCCAATGATTCATTCATGTGACCGTCGTCTGCCTGTTTTTACTAGTGTAATCAATATGAACGAGCACAATAAAGAGTCATCAACAGCGACATATTTTAAACTTGTCAAATACGTGCCAGCCCACATGATAATACACACCTGAATGATAACCAACAGGGCACAGACAGTGTCATTTATACACACAGGCAATTGCACTACAATAAGTTCAGTTTTACATAATGTAAATATGTGTTTGATTGGTAATTAAGCGGGGATTGTACAAAGCTTACACTTAATTGATAGGGTTGTTTTTTTCAGTGGCTGTGTTCACTGTTATTATAAAGGTCATGCAAGAACATGATGAACTACATGAAACTGAGCTAACCAAATAGGGAATTGCACTGCATTGCATAGACTGCGAAAATTGAACATTTAGAGCTAACAAAAGAAAAGAGAAAAATCAGAAACAATAAAGAAGCTCACACGGAACAAACTTAACTGGGGGGGAAAGATTATATTTTACCATTCAAAAGTTTCAGGTCTATATTTTTGTTTTTGAAGAAATTAATAATTTTTTATCTTACAAGGATTCATTAAATTATCTTTTGAATAAGATAATTTTCAAATTTTCTGTTTTTCACATTCAACACAAGTTGACAGCTATGGAATCGTTTATGAGCAAAGACGGCATGATGATATGATTTGGAAGGGGATATGATCTCTTTAGCTCTGTAGTCTTACTTGCTCTCCATGAGCATCAAGCCCCATCAATTCTGCATTACTTCGCATTCATGGCCTAATCAAATCTACTGAAGACATGATAGTGGGTGGTCCCCTCATGAGAAGGAAATATTATATCCCTATGGGTGTTGAATAAATGTTGATTGATGGAGTCAAAAGAATGGTTGTGTGTTAGCCAGGCATCATTTCTCATCGTCATTTCTGGCACCATCGTTTTCATAAATGTCTTCTCTTCTCCACTGAAGCAGACATTTTCTCATTAGGTCAAGGTAATAGCCAATTTGATGCCATTTTATGGGGCGGTAATGGGAATAACAAAGGCCTTTGCAGATGCACTTTTGATGATGGCTGATGGAATAAGAAAGAGTGGTACCGGACTGGAGAGGATTTTCCAGTGCACTGGATTTGTTATGCGCTGAATGCAGGAGGAGGAAATAGTCAACCTTGCCCTTTGCAATTACAGCAAAAGGATACATGTGCTGTGGAGGAAGCTTGCCTTGTGTCGTTTACTGTTTTCAAATAGATGGGTTTTGAACTACTGAGCGCATGTATAAGGTCCACCTATAAAAATATTGTTGCAGGCCCTGAAACAGCCCATTATAAGAAAATACTGTTTATTAAAATCATCAAAATATTCTAATGCACAGTTTCCACAACAAACGTTCACAGCCCCTAGGGTTTGTGATGGAACTGTAGGGTTTTGTGAGATTTTAATTTTAGTACCTAAAATTTAAATAAAATAAAACATTGCATTTAAAGCCACAATATGTAATTTTTCAATGCTAAAGGTGGCTTATTCAAAACAAAGGCGTAGCTTGATGACGCTTGGATTTCACAGAGCTTTTTTTCGCAGATGACCGCGTCCGCTTTTTCTGGTCATGCATATGCAATGCTTTTTTATCACATTAGAAACATTAATTGAGTGTGTTGAAAGTATATAATGAAAATATGAAAGTTATAATGCTACTCTGTGCGTTTGCTCAGTGGCTACTATGAGATCACTGCTAGATCGATATTAGGCATGGTAAAACATGGTACTCACTGTAAATCAAGAAAACCAGATTTAAACAATAAGACTAACTGCGTTGAGCTGTATAACAATGATTAGTTTCCTGTAAATGAATGTATCCAAACAGTTGCTCGCCTGTCTAATAAAACACATGTCAAAGCGTCTTTTGTGTTTTCATGGTTTCTACAAAATAAAACGAAATCGAGAGTAATGCAGGTATGATCTCATTGATAGGAGCCTGGTTAAAACTTCTCTGGATTTAAACATTCTTGGAAAAGTTTGGGATAATGTAAGTAGACAAGTCAACAAAATATATGACATTGTTCTAGTGGTTTTTGGATATTTTAATCCAAAAATCTTACATATTGTGCCTTAAATGACCATTATAAATTATTGTTTTCAGCAACAAATTTAGAAACAATAAGTATATCATCAGAAAGTAAAAAATGGTCTCATTTGCAATTTAAATATATGTATATAACTCAGTGCTGATAATTATATCTAGATTAAAGAGCAATTTAATCTAACAGTTTGGGCTCTGTTTTAAATTTTTTATTTATATTTACTTAAAGGATTTACATATTTTTTTGTTGAAATGGTTCATTTTAGTGTCAGAGGGCAGATTCAGAAAATGGACCTACTTAAATACAAGCACTAGTTTTCTTTGTTTAGAAGTAGCAATGTGTATTTAAACTGCATGTCTTAAATGGTGTAATAAAATTTTGATTTTTGTGGGGGGTTTTATTGTTGCAATAATACTGTAGAAATTGTGAAATCATGATTCTGATCTGATGGTTTTCAGACAATAACTATACAGTCCCTGTGTTGAGATACTTAGAAATTAGTTAATTTTTTCTTAACATGCATAATCATGAACCTTGTTCAGCATTATTATTTTTCTGAAAATAAGGCATCTAATATATCAAGTCCTTATATATTCTTTTAAGGATGTTTACAGAAAAAAAATCAAAGTAAGTAATATAAATAATTTTTTTCAGTGTTGAATCACAATTACTGTCCTTTTGAATAATTAGCACAATAAAGAATCTACACTAGACACAGTGATTCCCAAAGGCATCTGGGTCACAGTAACAGTCTGTTCAGGCAGGTGTTAATAGCAACGATTGATTCATTCAAATCCGGATCTTTCATACACTCAGCTTTGCAAAAAGAGCGATTCATCAGAGCACCTTCACTCAGAGCATCAAATGAATGATTCATTGCTGCATTGAAGAGGTGGCAATCTCTAGGATGTGACAGTGATATTAAGAGTGATGACAGCACTACAAAGCGAATCCCTTGTAATAGCTACACTGCTCAATATCCAAGCTCTTATTAAATATTTACAGGGCTGACTCATGCGCTGCTCCAGTGAGCTGTGCTGCCCGGTGGCACAAAGTCGTGAGATGCAACCCCGCAGAGTCCACACAAGCCCAGCACGAGTAATTGTGTTGAACACCCCCAAAAAAAAATCGCAGCAATGCAGAGCCATATTAACAAGATTAGGAAGGCGATGACTTAATACATGTAAGTACAGATGATTGTGCAGGGCTGAGTCCCAGAGCTCCACAGAGCCTTGATTTTGTTACGCGCGAGAAGTGGCCCTGTATGCGGAGGAACTGAAATGTACTGTGTAGTCAAGCTTGCTATTCAATTCCTCCTCTGGCCAAAACTTTCACACTCAGAAAAACATTGTCTGTGCAGTGTTTGCGATGTATTGAGAGACTGCAATCTACTAGGGAATAAACAACCTAAATGCATATTTTATATATATATTAAATGTGTAAATATATATATATATATATATAGAGAGAGAGAGAGAGAGAGAGAGAGAAATATAATAAACAAAATAATGTGTGTGCATATATACATTCCAAAACATACTATGTAAATAACAGATAAATCTATATAATTTAAAGACCGTGAAAATCAGGTCTATGTGGTGTTATTAATATGCTTTAAGACAAACATGTGCAAACTAAAAAGTCCACACCATTGCTGAGTATTTTTTCCTTAAAGGAACACTACACCATTTGTAGAAATAGGGCTTATTCAACATCTTTCCAACATTAAGATATGTGGGCAGATGCATTTTTGTCTCATTGCATGCATTGTTTTAGTTTGGCAGGGTCGCTGCTAGCTTAGCTTAGCATAATTAATGGAATCCTATGTTGCCACCTAATTACTTCTTGTGGCCTGCGTATTCACAACGAGTACTAATAGTGATGCAGATTAAGACTAGGAGGTTTCCTAGGCAGATATTGACTTGGGACTATATTATGGGGAAGCACAGGCGAAGCACTGCTGCTTGGGCACAGAGATATCATGCAACACATGAAATGTATGTTGTGGGATTTCATGTGTTGCGTGATATCTCTGTGCAACACATGAGCAGCAGTGTTTAGCCTGTGCTTCCCCATAATATAGTTACCTGACACTTGGTCAGGTGGAACCAGGGATCAAACCCCCAACCTTCCAGTTTGTAGACAACCTACATGAACCACTGCCGCCCAGTGAACCAAAGACTACCTTGTATCCAATCACAGAATGCTGATTATTAGAAAGCAGGCTGAGATGGCGAACAGGAACATGGTGTGTGTAACATTTGCAACACATTATTCGCTGTTTGATAATGTATTCAAGCAAATGTCAAGATCTCTAAGCTGGTGTGAGTGTGTGGAGGCGGGGCTAATTTTTGCAAGGGTGCAAGGGTGTAGAGTAACATTTAAGCTATTTTAAGGCATGAAAAAAAAAATTCATAGGAAAGAAAAACATTTAAAGATGTCATTTTGGTGATCAAAGATGAGTTTTAAGGGATACAATTATGGACTACAGGGGGACTTTAAACATTTTTGATACTGATTAAGAATAGGCAAAATGGCATATTTTAATGCACAATAGTGGCATTTAGTGCTTTTAAGGTCTCCGCAGTCATTTCCATTGAAGATCTGAAGAGCCTTCATCAGCATGGTCTGTTTGTTGAGTCTGTGCCTCTTTGAAGTGTATATTAAGACTGTGAGAACTTTAACTCTATCACAGCTTGATCAGGATGAACTGAACCCCAGCGTGCAGGTGCTGAAAGCAAACGACATCAAATTCGGATCTACTTACTGTAACTTCTTCATGGAGAATAAAGTTTATCATTAAAAAAATGGTTTAACCCTTCTAGTTTCTTTCTTAGGAATCTACAGCATCTCTGAAATATTTTACAAATTGTGAGTTTGTTTATCGTGCTTCACCATCATTCTGAGGATTAATGCAACATCTTAAACAGTAGTTGAGCTAAGGAGAAAACCTTTTCGCTATCTAGCAGGAATAATGATTAGCACGGATTTGATGATGTTAGCTTAACCTTAACGGATTTAGATTAAAGGTCAAAATCAACATGTCGTACCTAAACAGGTTTTTGTTCTGGAGTAATGACTCTAAAGTATAACAAATGGAGGGACAGTCCCCCTAGGGCAACCTGGGGTTAAGCACTCCGCTCAAGGGCATAAAGGTAATAGAGCCATGTGCTGCACTTTAGGCGTTAATGAACATGTGATTCTGACCGAAGGAGACCAGTTAAATCTACAATTTGAGAACAACCCTCTGCCGACTTTATCTCTCAGTGCTACTGCCTATGAGAGGGTTGACATGCTATACAGCATACAGTGGTCTACATTTATGTGGACTTGTCAGGGAAAAAACGTCAGACTTTACGTTCAAATATACAGAGCTAAAGGCCATATTCATTTTTTTTTTTTTCAAGCGAATGTGTGTTCGTTGTTGGCTGACACATCACACCCTAAAGCAAAGAACACACATACCTGATAAATTCGCCCACATTCTCTTAGAAAAACACATATTGTTGCAGGGGATAGATGATGTGTGAGCTGTGTTAAATGTTGACAGTGTATCCTCACCTCATCCTCACCTGTCCTAACATCTATTTAGCCCATCACTAGCACTATCTATCTATCTATTTAGATTTTTAACTAGTTTAATCATTGAGTGATTCGTGGTTTGTAACATAGAGGTGTGTGTCGATTTGAAACACTTCTCACTGGATGTTGTAGCGCTGTTTAATACAGTGTCTGGGACAAGGGAGTAAATGCAACTCCTTTGAGCTTGCGTTCTGTTATTAACTGCTCCGTGCTGCGTAGTTCAAACTAGTGAAACAACTGAAAACAGCACTATTTGCTTGTTTGTTTCTTTTACTGACCAAGAAACCGCTTCAGATGACAGTGAACAGAGCTGCCTGAATGAACACAAATCAATTCGGACCACTATGCAAGTGTATTTGGTCAACTTACCAAAAGGAAAGAATCAACTAATAGTCTAGTGGCCAGCCCATAGAGCTCCATTGTGAACACAGAAATGTTTAGTACACCAAAGTTTTATTGGATCTTGCAACTTGTGGACCAACCTGGGCAGCCCTTCTGCCATTCGGGCATTGCCCTAGCGATTTGTGGGGCCTGTCTTGTATGGCATGTATAAAGTGTATATTTGTACATAGTTCATTGATTACACGTGATGATGTCATCTCATTGGGTGTCTTAAAGAGCTACGCCATTAATATGTATCATACAGTTGCAGGATCTAAGTTATGTCAAATACCCGTATTGCTTTTCTTCCAGAAATGCATAACATTCAGCCTAACAAAGATTCATTGTTTATCCAAAACACAATTTTGAATTTTCAAAAGTGTCAGGAGGGCATTCAGTTTCACTACACCCTGAAAACAGGGCATCAACATTCACAAGAGCACTCATGATTCTGAAATGTAAGATTATTCAGTTTACCATAAAAATAACCTAAAATTATGCCTGAAAGTAATCAAAATTTCCATAAATAAATCAAAAATATGTAATAAAATTAGAATTTAATAACATTTGTTATTCCTCTAAGAAATCAGCATCCTCTAAAACCACTAAGACCACTAACATATTGTAGAAATAGGCCATCAAGTGCAAAATGCAAATAGGTGGTCAAAATGAACGATTAAACTAATAATGCTAATTATGCAAATTGCTCAACATATGCAAATTAGCATCCAGCAGTTTCTGTATGCTGGGGACCCATACTTCACATTTCTGCAATAAAACTTTGGTGTACTCAACATTTCCGGGTTCACCTAGTTGGCTACTAGACTATAAAAAAGAATGATTAATTCACAAATGATTGGAATCGCTGGTTCAGATGACACACATAGCTGCTGAAATATCCACACTGTCAGAGTACATACTGCGGTCACGTATCTAACCACATTTTGCCAGGAGGTGGGGGTGCCATCGGGCCAGATGGAGATGATTGGCGGGCCGCTATTTGAATAGCTTTGATCTACAGTATCTACCTGTCTGTCTATATATCTATTTATAGTATCTACCTTCCTTTCTGTATTTCTGTCTTTCTTGCTTCAGCCTCTACCTCCCTGTCTATCTATTGTACCTACTTACCTACTTGGCTGTCTTTCTATCAATCTACAGTGTCTATCTATAGAGGGTATGCTCGGAATGTCACCATCAGCCGGAGTGACTGCGGTTATGCCCAATGAGTAGCAGCATTGGTTTTCAGCGTGAATGCAGCGAAAAACACACGCAACACAGGAAAGATCTTTGCAATTGACTGTACAAATAGATTTGACAAGAAATATGACGTATATTTTTTACAGACTGCCAAAAGCCACATAATACAGAAGCAAATGGATCGCTGCAATTCACAGAAACAACTGAACTCCAGGCAGCGAAACATGGATTTAGTTATCATTTTGAGGCAAAATGCTGGGTAAAATCTCACCCTATATATTGTATTGTTATATACTGTATTGACAACTCATCAATACAAATATTTACCATCTTAAATTCTGCATAATTGGATGTTTTTAAATAACTATACAAGTTTTAGGGCTGCATGATATAATTACAGGTCCTTCTAAAAAATTAGCATATTGTGATAAAAGTTCATTATTTTCCATAATGTAATGATAAAAATTTTACTTTCATATTTTAGATTCATTGCACACCAACTGAAATATTTCAGGTCTTTTATTGTTTTAATACTGATGATTTTGGCAAACAGCTCATGAAAACCCAAAATGTAAAAAATGTAAATCTAAAAAAATTAGCATATTTCATCCGACCAATAAAAGAAAAGTGTTTTTAATACAAAAAAAGTCAACTTTCAATTAATTATGTTCAGTAATGCACTCAATACTTGGTCGGGAATCCTTTTGCAGAAATGACTGCTTCAATGCGGCGTGGCATGGAGGCAATCAGCCTGTGGCACTGCTGAGGTGTTATGGAGGCCCAGGATGCTTCGATAGCGGCCTTAAGCTCATCCAGAGTGTTGGGTCTTGCTCCAGACTCATTCCACTGCTTCCGCAGGTCTCCCAAGGTCTGGAATCGGTCCTTCTCCACAATCTTCCTCAGGGTCCGGTCACGTCTTCTCGTTGTGCAGCGTTTTTTGCCACACTTTTTCCTTCCCACAGACTTCCCACTGAGGTGCCTTGATACAGCACTCTGGGAACAGCCTATTCGTTCAGAAATGTCTTTCTGTGTCTTACCCTCTCGCTTCTTGAGGGTGTCAATGATGGCCTTCTGGACAGCAGTCAGGTCGGCAGTCTTACCCATGATTGTGGTTTTGAGTAATGAACCAGGCTGGGAGTTTTTAAAAGCCTCAGGAATCTTTTGCAGGTGTTTAGAGTTAATTAGTTGATTCAGATGATTAGGTTAATAGCTCGTTTAGAGAACCTTTTCATGATATGCTAATTATTTGAGATTTGGGGTTTTCTTGAGCTGTATGCCAAAATCATCATTATTAAAACAATAAAAGACCTGAAATATTTCAGTTGGTGTGCAATGAATCTAAAATATATGAAAGTTTAATTTTTATCATTACATTATGGAAACTAATAACCTTTTATCACATTATGCTAATTTTTTGAGAAGGACCTGTATATATATATCATCCAGCCCTAAAATTTGTATAGTTTAATATATATAAAACTTTGATACAAGTCATCACCTGGATTTAGACCTACCTATGTTGTATTTATATAAAGCGTATATTCAAAGGGAAATTTGCTTTATGTTTTCCTGCCTAAATCAGGCACATATAAATGTCAGGAAACAAGATTCCTGGCTGCATGTCAATATCCATGGATCACTGGATCTTTGTCCATGGAGTCCATCCTTTAGTTCAAACTGATAATCGTTTGTTTTACTTGCATTTTCACAGTTTCCCCTATTAAATCCAGTCACGCAGCAGGCTCTTTGCACTCAGTCCAGCTGAGGGGGCTGGTGTTCCCACGTGTCCTGGTGGGAAAGTAACGTCAGTGCATACCATCTATAGTATGTACTTACCTACATGTATCTTTCTACAATATCTATATACCTACCAACCTACATGTCTGTCTGTATACAGTATCTATCTACTGTATCCACAGCCTGCCTGCCTGTTTGTCAATCAATCTCTTCCCCAACTGCAGAACAGTGCACTCCCTGAAACATCTCTATATATTTATATACAGACACATCTAAGAAAAAAAGAGTAAGAAATAGACTTAATTGCCTTAGGGTTAGGTTAAATTTATAGGTTATACATTTTATTCAGTAGTGCTGTTTTGGGGTCTTAAAATAATAGAAAGTTAAACCTTAAATTTGTTTATAGCTGTGTCTAGCAATATATACACTTTAAAAGTGAGCCCAAATGTTTTAGCGCAGAAATACCACAATAAATTGCTGTGAGTTAGGCGTGCTGCAAGAGTCTGTTACACACATGGATTACATCGCTTACTCATGCGACACTGCCCTCACCGTCGTTTAGATTTTTTTCAGTTAGAGAACAGACACTACAATTAAAAACTGAGCATATCTGCTCATGTCATCGTATTCCGAACGAGAGTCGCAGCGCAGATCAGCAGCAGGAGTCGGATTTAATTTATCACATGACGTTCCTCTGGCTACAAGGTTGTTAAACTCTAGTTCAAAGGACACAACTGTGTAATTATGTATTTGTGTGGGTATCTTGTTATGCAGCTTACCTGTATTGCCCAAAACAATTTTCCCTTAAAGGGACAAATAAAGTATAAAGTAAAGAGAGTGAGGGAGGCTGATGTGAGATGACTGACATTGAGGAAGATTTGGTTTCACAGCAGGAACTTTCCCCAGGAACTAGGGACTTTGAGGTGGTACTCGTGTGATCCGACCGTAGGAACCAGGGTCTAAATTAAGTTTAGGGTAAAAATCCCCCCTCCAAATGGCCCTGCTCGCACGGTGAAAGGAAGAACAATGAAAGAAGCCTTCCATTCTAACCAGTGGACTTGAGTGAGCTCCAATGATCCATCCCTGTGCATCAGAAACAACAAACAGTTGATACTGCCTCAATGCGAGTACTAACCACCATAAATACTATTCAAACCACAGTACAACTCTCTCTCTCTCTGTATATATATATCTGTAACCCCCCCTCCCCCCAGACATAGATTGAAATCAAAAGCAGAAATACTGATGTGAGAACTCTCAGATCAAACTCTCCCACTTAATGAAGATGTTCAAACACATTCTTCAAAGTGATATTAAAAGATGCTTCCTTTCAAGAAAAGATACATGTGATGAGAAATTTTCTGTCCTTTCTCTCTCTTCCACTTCTGTTCATAAATCATCACTGGGAAACTGTTCGACGTTATATGTGAGCTCTGACTGACTGACTGAGATGTGCTGCACTCCTCTCCCTAGATGTACAGACGTAAGACTGCTGATGTAGTGATGGGTAAAGACGTCTGAATAACATGACTCAGTGCTAATGAGGTTTATATTAGCATTCTTTCAGATTGATGAGTCATCAGCCAGAGATCTCCCTGAACATGATTTATTCAAGAGGAGAAAGGAATTGTTCCTTACACCTCTACAGTAATGATCAGTACGAGGGAAATGAAAGGTCCATCTGAAAGGTAGAGGTTAACTGAGATTTGATCAAGTCATATAAAAAAAAAAGCTAGAATCACATAAGAATTTTCCCCCAAAGGACAAAGCAAACAAAGACCTCACGATTTCTCTGTATTATATAACAGTCTTCAGCAGTGTACTGAGCTTATTTAATACACAGTCACAGCCAGGTCATCGTACAGGCATGTCACTTTCAGTTCCCTATTTCTGTGTGAATAAATACATGTTATATACGCTTTATTTATTAATGGGTGAAGAACATATTCTCGGCTCACTAGAATTATGCAAATCAGGTAACGAAGAGGGAAAGAGATTATTTACAAATCTGCCACAATCAAGGAGTGGAGGATACCACACACTGTACATATTGCTCTTTTCATTTACAAATATAACAAGCGTTGGTTTGGCGAGAGATTATAATGAATCGTTAATTATCAAGAGGTGAGGCGACAATATTTGTGTACTTTATCTTAATTACCAGTGAAAGCAATACTGTATGATAATAAAATCTACAGTGCTGCAATCTTTCATTGTTTTGACTAATATTGATTTATATAAGAACATGCTTGGAAAATTCCCTCATGGACAACACTGCTGCCTATTAAGTTGGTCTATGGTTATTATTACTGACTGTTTACCTAGTTTTTTTGTGTGAATAAAATTCATGTTTTAGCGCAGAAATACCACAATAAATTGCTGCGAGTTAGGCCTGCTGCAATAGTCTGTTACACACATGGATTACATCACTTGCTCACGCGACACTGCCCTCACCGTCGTTTAGATTTTTTTTTATAGTAATAAAAATAATTTAGTTCAGTTAGAGAACAGACACTACAAGTAAAAACTGAGCATATCTGCTCATGTCATCGTATTCTGAACGAGAGTTGCAGCACAGATCAGCAGCAGGAGTCGGATTTAATTTATCACATGACGTTCCTCTGGCTACAAGGTTGTTAAACTCTATTCAAAGGACAAACCTGTGTAATTATGTATTTGTGTGGGTATCTTGTTATGCAGCTTACCTGTATTACCTGTATTAAAAGGTAGAACTTTTTCAAAGCTCAGGAACTTTAGGGGGTGGGACTTGTGCACTGAACAGGCTGATTGGCTGAGCTCATGCCTTTTTTTAAAACCTAAAAGTCAGTTGTGGAGTGTGAAGTAAGAGTTGTTTGTTATTCCAATCAACAACAGACTTAAAAATACGACAGATGAAATGACGACGAGATTCGGGCTTTATTAAGTTTGCGGAAGACGAAATCCAGTGGGCTCTGGAAAGTCGCGTGCAGTCCTACGTCACCGGACTAATCTTCACGATACTTTAGACCCCGATGGAAACACAAACAGCAGCAGGTCTTAGGGAAAAAAAGTTCCTGGGACAAATTGTTCCGCGTAATTTAGGTGGAAACGGGGCTATAGTGAAATGTAAAATTGCCTATTTGCCAATATTTTGGATTTAAACCCAATGCTAATGCTAAAACCCTAATGCTCAAAATACTTAAAGGGGTGGTTGAGTCCCCATTTTTAAAATAAGTCTCTGATGACCCCAGAGTGTGTATGCAAAGTTTTAGTTCAAAATACCCAACAGAGCATTTTTACAGCATGTTAAAATTGTCACTTTTTGAGGGTGAGCAAAAACCTGCCGTTTTTGTGTGTCCCTTTAAATGCAAATGAGCTGCTGCTCATGGGGCAGAAATTCAAGAGCTGGTGTTAGCAGCTCTGATTACAGCTGATTATGTTCAGCCTTTTATGTTCAAACCGGAGTCGGATAATGATGGAGAGAAGTGACAACATGAAGAATGCAACAGGACGTTTCTGAATGGTTAATTGATGAATTTATGTAGCTGATGTGGAGTTAACTATCTTCAATATGTTAATTGTCATCAAAATGTATGAGGCAGCTAACTCAGTACTTCAAGTTAGGAGAAATTAACATGCACGAGTACTACAAACTTATTACAACTTATTTGGGTTTACGGTGAAGTGAACCTGCAAACATTGAGGCAATTTGTAAATTTGCCTGATGAAGGTGGCAGCGCGAGGTGGAAGAGAGTAAAAAACTCCAACAGTGTTGTCACACTTCGATTAGCCGGTGGGAAAAATTCCCGTCACACCCCTACAGCAAGTGTTTAGTGAATTAACCCAACAGTATTTCTGATACGATTCAGTAATTTTTCAGCCCTTATAGGGCGATGACCCAGATGAGTCAGTAATTGTAAGTTAATGCAATGCTCTTGTGCTTGGAGGAATAAAGTGGGCTCAGTTCCAGCATCAGCCCAACAGCGATAGATGCCTTAACACACCCGGTCAGGTTCAGCAATTACTACAGAGCCTGGAGGCAGACACCATTTCTGTCCATCACTCTGTTTCTATCTTCCTATGTTGTACTTCTCTCCTATATTATTTCATTCTCTGCACTTTGAAAACTGCTATAAACATATATTGTCCTCTAATAGTAATAGATTCTAATAAGTAAACAAAAAAATGTCAACTGCATTATGATAAAAAGTCATACTATGGTCATTAGTCTGAATTTCACAACAGCAAGTTCTTGGCACATGACTATGACATTAGAGTCAAAAAAGCAGAGTGAGTTTGACTGTACATTCCTTCACAGCTGTCATGCAGCATGCAGCCTGTGTGCTGTCATTCAGTGTTTGCTCATGAGCAAGTGCCACATTCACACTCAATCTGTAAGGTGTCACTTAAGCTGAGCATTTGTAAGGTCCACAGCAGGGTAAAAAAAAATAAAACAGGGCTCCAGGAAAAATGCTACCAAATGATATATGGGTCATTGAAAAATAAAGCTAAATCTTTTCAAAACTGATGTAATGCATATTTTTTTACTTTGGTATACAGAGTTCATGGTGCAAGGTGCCCAGGTCCTGTGGCTGCAAAACAAGCCAAAAAACATCAACCCTCCATCAGCGTGATGGACAGTTGGTATGAGGTGTTTGTGCTGATATGCTGTGTTTAGTTTTTGCCTGACTTGGCGCTGTGCATTCTGGCCAAACATCTCCACTTTGGTCTCGTCTGTCTAAAGAACACTGTTCCAGAAGTCATCAGGTTTATTCAGATGCAACTTTGCAAACCTAAGCCATGCTGCCACGTTCTTTTTTAGAGGGAAGAAGCTTTCTCCTGGCAACCCTTCCAAACATGCTATACCTGTCCTGTCTTCTTACAATAGCACTGCCATGAACTGGAACATTTAACATGTTAACTGGGGCCTGTTGAGTCTGAGGTGTAGTTCTTGGGTGTTTTGCAGGGATGTCCACTCCTGGGAAAATTGGCAACTGTCTTGAATGTTTTCCACTTGTGAATAATCTTCCTTACTGTATAAACTTTAAAGGGTCATGAAACCCCCTCTTTCAGCTCAAATCCACCTCGTAATCTTTTTGAAAAATGCTACTTAAATGGGCGTGGATGCCAGTGAGAAAGAGGGCGAGCAACTGTCATCTGTCAGTGCAGTGCAGTGGCCCATGCCAAATCTCAACAAAAATATGGGGTTGCAGGACGAAAAGCAGGATTTTTAAAGCTGGCAAAATTAAAGTCCAATAAAATACACTGACAACCGTCTGTTTGACCTTTAAAAGTAACCGAATGCCTTGCTACATATATTAGATTAATCAGAATTGTTTAAAATATAGAAATGCACATACACAATTATTATTGTCATTATGAATATATAATTATGTTTGTATACACAGTATATATGCATACAGCATTGCCGGCAAGACGCAAGTCCACCTGTCTCCAGTTCTCGTAACTTTTATTAGAAAAATGCTTGTTACACACAAACAGCTTTGAGGTATCGCTAGTTGATGGCCAACCAATCGCCCGCAGCCAGAGACTAGCCCTGGCAGCATTGCGGTGAAAGCCATGCAACACACCCGAACCTTTACACCAGGGAAACAAACACTTACGACCCATGATCATAAACTCCTCTCATCTACTCCATGAACACGCAGACTGTCACTTCTGTCATTGGAAAGAACCACGTGCTGTCATGAATAATTAAGAGACGGTGTCTTCTCATAGGATAAGAAAACTCAGTCTCATTAATAATAATGAGACACCGATGCGTCATGTAGCACTATAGTGCGCTGGTACGTCACAAGCTGTGACGTGGACGCAATGTAGTTTTTAAACCCGGAAGACGAAAATAGGGTGAAAAACATAAAAATTTACCAGTTTCAGCTTTTAATTAAATCTAACAGTTGCTAACATTATGTTCAATGATGTTCAACACACATACCTCTGTTAAAATCTCAAAAATTTAGCTGTAGGGTTTCATGACCCTTTAATAGTGCATGTGCGCCAGGCATTAGTCGTTGTGCGCAGATAAAAGATCTGTTCAGTTTGTATGGGAACTTAGTGCTTATAAAAGCTCTGAATGTGTGATGTATATCATTAATTAATAGCCTGATTACACGTTTTCATTAACCATGGTAGGCTATAAATAATGGGGGAGTTATACCTGCTTGTTTTTGTTATATTGCCTACCATACCTACCTACATACATACATAGATATGCAGTGTATATATAATGCCACTTACAATCAACTCTATTAAGTTAATTTCGGACACTTTCTAAAGTCCTTTATGCATTTATCGGAGCACTCACTCTTTCTCAATAGTTAGGTCAGCTTACAAGAACAGATTTACAACATGCTCTCTATCTTCCCGAAACGAACCCTCTACTGCATTAAGTAACCTCCTCCTCTCTCTGCATCACAACAATCAATACGCCACCTCAGAGAGGCACTGAGTTCCCTAAAGAAGAGGACGACCACAATAGTGTCTATAACTCACATTTTCCACATCTGCCTCTGGTTTGTACTCATTTTTAACCCATTAGGCAATAGAAACAATGAAATACTGTATCTTTGACATGTACATAATACACAATGTTTTCTGAACTAACCCAGGGAATTATGAGTCTCCAATTAAGATGAAATAATTTGACATGGAATCATAATATAGTGTATAATGCTGTTCTTAAATTAGACACAATTTGACAACAAACTCAGCTGTTTATACTGTTTCGGTACCATATTGATTGTAGGATCAATATACCTGTCATTTGAATAGACTGCTCAAACTGCATATATGCAAGATCAATAAACCCTGTGGACCTTAAACCCCTGACACATTCTAGCTCACACTTAAAATGCTGCACATAATGATGCATTGCATAATACATGTCCACTACTGTCCCTGTTTGCTGTAAGACATGATGGGCAATCTAGTTTCGCTTTCCCATGACAGCAGCAGGGGGAAAAAAAGATTTGCAAACACAAAATGTCTTTGCGGTGTAAACAACAGATGATCATCAGATGTGCGCATACAGGAGAGAATACTCATTTTGAGTAATTATACATCTTTTTTCCCCAATGGGTTCGATTTGCCATTCAAATAGAACAATGAGTTTTTTGCCAGGTGCATTGAGAGTAGGGCTGTCAATACAACTTATTTTTATACAGTTAATTATATAATAAATAAATACATGTAATCATGTCCTGTAAGTCATGCTAAATCATAGTAAGTAATAGAATGCTAGTATACCTTGTAATTAGTTAAGCTTTTGACAAATTAAGAGGTTTTTATACCTTTAAAATATCCTGCAAATTTCATAGCTTAAAATGTCCACCTCATTATAAACAAAGGATTTATTTGATCAAGCTCCAAAAACAGCTTGTTTGTATATTGTGAGATTTGGGACGTCACGCGGGCAAAAACATTTGCATATAACTGCCTTTAGAGCAAGACATCAGCTATTGGGTAGGGGTGGGTAAGAGTGTTTGGAATGAACATGTTGTATGTTATTTTAGGATATGTTAGGACTGGATGATATGCAAAAAAATGATTGCACCATACCTGAAGTGATCATCATGGTGTAAATGTAAACAATTTTTGTAACCAAGCAGATAGGAGCAACCATTGACTACCATAGTATTTTTTCCTTACTATGGTAGTCAATGGTTGCTCTATCTGATTTGTTACAAGCATTCTTTAAAATATCTTCTTTTGTGTTCAGCAGAAAAAAGAAACTCAGGATTTGAACAACTTGAGGGTGAGTAAATGATGACAGAATTTTCATTTTTGCAAGAATTATCCCTTTAACAGCAAATGCTTTGTTAAAACAGAAATTAACAGCAGCTTTCAGCCTGTCACCATCATGCAAACATGAAATATCAAACATACACTAGTAGGTTTTTTTACAGGTTTTTGCATTCCATTGAGCTATTTTTCATATTGTCTTTTTGTTTGGTGGACGTTGATTTGACTGATGTTTTAACTGTTATTTTTCAGAGTTTTTAATGCACTATTTTGAAAAGAGTGGTACTAACATTTATTAATCTTTAACAAGTGTGAAACTTGACCTTAACCTTTTGGTAAGGAGACCTCAGAACTCTGAAACCAGAATGAAAGAAAAAAAAGTTTTTGCTCAATACTAACTGAAATGAAAGATAATGAATGTATAATACTTGCTCGGGAGAGAACTGGTGTTGTTTCCAAACAAAGAAAAAAAAATCTATATCAATATCGGCTATTGGCCAAAATTAGTTGAAAAATATTGGATATCAGCAAAAATCCAGCAGAAATCCAAGGTAAACAATTTCATAATTCTCTGTCTGTATGTATATACAGTGGGCAAAAAAGTATTGAGTCAGCCACCAATTGTGCAAGTTCTCCCACTTAAAAAAGATGAGAGTGGCCTGTAATTTTCATCATAGGAACACTTCAACTATGAGAGACAGAGTGAGAAAAAAAATCCAGGAAATTCACATTGTCTGATTTTTAAAGATTTTATTTGTAAATCATGGTGGAAAATAAGTATTTGGTTACCTACAAAAAGCAAGATTTCTGGCTCTCACAGACCTGTAACTTCTTCTTTAAGAAGCTCCTCTGTCCTCCACTCGTTACCTGTATTAATGGCACCTGTTTGAACTTGATTTCAGTATAAAAGACACCTGTCCATAACCTCAAACAGTCAGACTCCAAACTCCACTATGGCCAAGTGGCCACTATGGGGAAGACTGAATCTGTAATAGGTAAGCAGCTTGGTGTGAAGAAATCAACTGTGGGAGCAATTATTAGAAAATGTAAGACATACAAGACCACTGATAATCTCCCTCGATCTGGGGCTTCACGCAAGATCTCACCCCTTGGGGTCAAAATTATCACAAGAACAGTGAGCAAAAATCCCAGAACCACACAGGAGGACCTAGTGTTGACCTGCAGAGAGCTGGGACCAAAGTAACAAAGCCTACCATCAGTAACACACTACGCCATCAGGGATTCAAATCCTGCAGTGCCAGACGTGTACCCCTGCTTAAGCCAGTACATGTCCAGACCTGTCTTAAGTTTGCTAGAGAGTATTTGGATGATCCAGAAGAGGATTGGGAGAATGTTATATGGACAGATGAAACCAAAATAGAACTTTTTGGTAAAAACTCAACTTGTGTTTGGAGGAGAAAGAATGCATCCAAAGAACACCATACCTTCTGTGAAGCATGGGGGTGGAAACATCATGCTTTGGGGCTGTTTTTCTGCAAAGGGACCAGGGCGACTGATCCGTGTAAAGGAAAGAATGAATGGGGCCATGTATCGTGAGATTTTGAGTAAAAACCTCTTTCCATCAGAACGTGGCTGGGTCTTTCAGCATGACAATGATCCCAAACACACCGCCCGGGCAACAAAGGAGTGGCTTCATAAGAAGCATTTCAAGGTCCTGAAGTGGCCTAGCCAGTCTCCAGATCTCAACCCCATAGAAAATCTTTGGAGGGAGTTGAAAATCCGTGTTGCCCAGCGACAGCCCCAAAACATCACTGCTCTAGAGGAGATCTGTATGGAGGAATGGGCCAAACTACTAGCAACAGTGTGTAAAAACCTTTTGGAGACTTGCAGAAAACGTTTGACCTCTGTCATTGTCAACAAAGGGTATATAACAAAGTACTGAGATTAACTTTTGTTATTGACCAAATACTTATTTTATATATATATATATATATATATATATATATATATATTTTTTTTTTTTTTTTTTTGCATGTGTGCAAAAAGTTTATTAACATTATAAGTGAACCTCAAGTAACATTTTTCAATAAAAAATCCATGTCATGCCCCTTTAAAATGTTTAATCACTTGACAGCACAGCTACAACCAGAAGAACATGGTTTTATAGGAAATGCAAAGGGAGAGAGATGGTAAAAAGAGCCTCTGGTCAGTCAGCCCTCAGCCACAGTCAGTAATTAGTGAGAGACAGTAGATCAATAACTTCACAAACGCAGGAATGGATCACTATATTGCATTGAATGAACAAGCAAACAAATTACCTCTATTTGTGAATACTGCTGCTTATTGACTTATGAAGCATGAAGCAAAAGACATCCAACACAATACTGTGCAACTGGTGAGTGGAAATCTCTTTCCCAGTGGGGTGTTTCAGACGTCTTGTCATATGTAACACACATTCAAACTGTCTAACATGCCCAACATTTTTAAGTCTCATTGACATTATAGCTGTTAAAATAATGCTGATATACCAATCTAACTGTTCTTATTCCCTTTATTATTTATCATTGCCCTTGTAAAACAGAAGTACACTTTATAACAAAAAGAATATTTGAAAAGAATATAATTAAGAGAGAACTGAATGTGATGTTTTCAGACACTTCACTGCAATTAAATGAAAATGTTTTATAGTTTAAATTTATATTAAATTCAATTAGTCGAGGGTTTCCTGTCACACTTCAGTATACTAAATTACATTCTTTCTATGCAATTTCTTCTAATGTCTTTGAAATATGGTCAACATGTTTTACCAAATGTACTTACATGCATTTAAAGGGATAGTTCACCCAAAAATGAAAATTAGCCCATGATTTACTCACCCTCAAGTCATCCTAGGTGTATATGACATTCTTCTTTCAGACGAATACAGTAAGTTATATAAAAAATTCCTGGCTCTTCCAAGCTTTATAATGGCAGTAACTGTTGCTCTGTTTTTGAAGTCACACGTGCACATTCAATACAATTAAGTTTTTCACAAGGATTCTCTACATCCCTTTATGAAAAATCATTACATTATAATATTACGAGATACTTAAGCTTCTGAAGATTTTATATTACAAATTAGATTTTACATGAACTGAACAAGGCAACATTCAAAGTAACATTAACAATCTTCTCATATGACGCTCATATTTGCTGTGGGGTTGTTAACAGATGCTCCTGTTGTTTGTTGATATGCTGAGAATGCACAGACACTTGCTGACTTTAATGCCACTTTACGAGATGTGATTCCATTAGACATAGATCTGTTTCCTCTGATATTGTCTGCTTCACTGAAGGCAAATGTCTCCCCTGTGCTGACAGTAGCAGTCCCCTACAACAGTAGATGCTCCAAGATAGCTCAAAATGAGCCACGGCGGGTTATTATGGGAAATGCAGACTTTTATGAGATGCAGAAACTATCATATCGGTGTACTAGGAACACATAAACCTTTAGAAAGCCCCTGTGTGTGACCATTACTGCTGACTGAACTGTACTGCATTAGCGCTCTGGTCACTGCCAAAGAATGGACAAGGTTTATCTGTAGACTCAGGACCCATGAGTCAGTGGTCACATGACACTGTGGCCCCAAGGAGTCCTGATACACAGAGCATCAGTTTCCTTACTCAGCACACACCATATCTCTTATACCGACAGTATTAAAATTGCTCGGATTCTTCTGAACTAGTCACACGTGTCCATATTAAAGAGAGTACATGAGGTAAAGAGAGGGAGATGTGGACCAGACAGTTTGTTATGTAATGTATGTTTTATTGATCAGTTCAGACAGGTCTTAAAGGAATCGCTCACGCAAAATGAAAATCCCCTCATGTGATTCCAAACCCATTTGATGTTACTTTTTTTCTGTAGAACACAAAAGGATAATGATCGAAAAACAGAGCACTTTTACAAGCAACAATACTTTAAAGTGAGCAAAAATGACTCAAGAACAAGATCAGTGATTAATCATTCTTTTGAGCTGCTTCTTTTCAAAGAACTGATTGATCTGATTCTGATTAAAAATCGGATTCATTTAGCAGTGTTGAAATTGTTAACAAACTATTACAAACATTTTTGTTAATTTAAATATAGTTGAAAAAAAAGGCAAAAACGTGTTGACAAAATGAGTCGCAATGAGCAAATGATGAGTTATTTGTTAAAATCTTCTAAAATGATGTATGATTTGACAAAAAAATTACTGAGCTACACTTATTTGAAGTCAATAGAGTCAGCAAAGGCAATTTTGAGAAAAATCGAGTTTAAGTTTTCTGAAGGGTCCAAAACAAAATCACCTAGCAACCATACCTTAAGATCCCTGGTAATAACACCAAATTTGACACACACCAAGTCAACACCAAATATCTATAGGAAAAATATATATTCAACTAATGTATTTTACATTAACATTAATGAAACAGACAGCCTATATATTAAGACCTACTGTACTGCAAGGATCTAATATAACGTCACACATCAGATGTTTTTCCCAAACAGTTAAAGGGTTAGTTCATCCAAAAATGAAAATTCTGTCATTAATTACTCACCCTCATGTTGTTCGACACCTGTAAGACCTCCGTTCATCTTCGGAACACAAATATTTTTGTTGAAATCCAATGGCTCAGAAAGGCCTCCATTGGCAGCAATGTCATTTCCTCTCCCAAGACCCATAAAAGGTACTAAAAACGTCCATCTCACTACAGGGGTTCTACAATCATTTTATGAAGCGACGAGAATAGTTTTTGTGTGCAAAAAAACCCCAAAAAAAGAAATAACTTGTAAAGAGATGGCCAATTTCAAAAAACTGCTTCCTGAAGCTTCGAAGCACTATGAAAGATATTTAGTTTTTTGTTTTTTTTTGCACAAAAACTATTCTCGTTGCTTCATAAAATGATTGTAGAACCTCTGTAGTGAGAAGGACTTTGTAACGACGTCTTTAGTACCTTTTATGGGTCTTTAGAGAGGAAATGACATTGGTGTCAATGGAGGCCTTTCTGAGCCATCGGATTTCAACAAAAATATCTTCATTTGTGTTCCGAAGATGAACGGAGGTCTCACGGGTGTCGAATGACATGAGGGTAAGTAATTAATGACAGAATTTTCATTTTTGGATGAACTAACCCTTTAACCAAACATTCACTTAAGACACTTAAGATATTTTAAAATACTGTAATTCTGTGTATTTCGGGATCGCAGTCTTTGTGCGCACGCGTCGGAACTGTCAGTCAGCGCAAGTTAGATCATTTTCATGGAGAAAGGAAAGGTACTCCTCTCCAAAAATGTACAAATAAAGACAGTTTTAGATGTTTAATTGCTATTTAGAGCATTGGGATCGCTAGACGACGGCTTAATCAACACATTTTTCTAAATCAACATTTTTCATTTGTTTTGCCTGTAGCTCGAAATTATCCCATGCACATTCCGACTCCTTTTACCAGCACGGGTCACAAGTATAAATATGAGATAGAAAATGAATGTAAGTGAAATTTTGAAATGTTGCCTTGGCAAATAAATGAAATGAAATCAGCTTTAGTTGAAGTACTACAATTTCAAAAAATAAATAAATATAAAAATACTGACTAAATCACAAACTAAAATTAAAATAAAAAAATCTAAATAAAAGCTCATTCAATGTATGAATACATACTATAACAGTATATAAATCTAAAATAAATAAAATACAACTAAAAACGAAATAAAATAAGAAACTGAATGATGATGAACTCATGAACAAATAACTGACAGCAATTCTCGAGATAACAGCTCACTGGAAGTGAACATATGCAGTGAATATTTTCACTTAAATGTTGTGTTCTACAGAATAAATGTTATGTGGGTTTGGAAGAACATGAGTAATGAGTTTTCTTTTTTATTGGATGAACTGTCCCTTTAAGGGCCCCAGTAGCAGTACTCCTTGCTCTCTCTGAGTCCTACAAAGATACATACAACCTTAGTAAGCCTAGAAGCACAGGATTTACATTAAGAAAAAGAAGAACAAAGCAAATTTATACAACAAAGGAGAAGAACGAGAAACTGTAGCTCTATTTCACTTCAACAAAAAGGCCCTGATCAGAACAGCTGGCTTTAACATGGTGATTAGTCTAATGGTAATTCCACGGATCTAATATAAATCCAGTCCCATTCATACCATGCATTAAACATTTATTCTCCATGACCACACAAAGAGTACATCCCCAGATCCGTGATTAGCACAAATATGACTCTGCGAACAGGCAATTAAACTCAGTTTGTGTAAATCCGCCGGTCTTTATGAATTCATATGGTTCATTAATGCAAAATGTCTGCTTCATCATAAATTAGTATAAACTGGATTTGGCTAATGTAGTACAACAGAGTACCACGCAATGCACCATATTGTAGCACTGTGAGAAAAATCCACAAACAACACAAGACTTTCTCCCCATCTGCTGTCATTTGTGTTTGCAGAGAGAAGTATGACAGAAACTCAGATGGTGCAGAACAACCAAGAAATAATCCCAACAGCAAGCACTGTGCTACTACACAACAGGAAATGATTAGCACTGCACCCCACTACCGCTAAATCTGATCTGAAGCCAGCTGTGCTTTATAAGCTAGAGCAGTGGTTCTCAAACTTTTTATACCAAGTACCACCTTAGAAAATATTTGATAATGACCAACATTAAAATACAGTAGCATAACTATATTTAGCTACAGCTCTGCACAGTTTATTCCTAATAAGAATATAATTGTTGTCAGCCACTTTAACACTGTAAATACATTTTGTACATTAACACTGCACTGTGCTTACATACAGGTAAATAAAATAATAAAATAATGATTCAATTGTTGTACCTAAAAGTTAAATTAAAACTGTACTGTGCTTAAATGTATTTTGTTTTTACTCAAATAAAGATTAAATTAAAATGTATTGTTTTAATATTAATTTATATTCCCTGTCAAAATTAAATATTTGTTCTGAGTTGTGTGTATTAACCACCCAGCCAAATTTGGATAAAAAAATTTATTAAAAAAAACGGCAAGCAAAATCTTGAAAATATAAGCAGCATGAAACGCTGGGGGCATCTGCTGTCAAACAACTTAAAACAACGCTCATTGGCACACACTGCCAACGATAGCACCAGAGTTCTGCGGGACGGGAGGATGAAGGCTGGGGCGGGATATAGTCGGTTCAGCCTCATTCTACAGTGGATTATCAGTGAATCCCAGTTGTCTCTGATGAAAGTTTGTAAAACTATCCAGTGTAAAATGATCACTGCAGAGGCAGGTGTTGTTGGTGATCAAGATACCTGTTCACAAAATTATTCCACCTCTTCTTGATATCGTCGATTTTGCTTTATAAGCTGTTTTGCAATTTATATCAACCAGGTAATATGCATTTACGTGACGAAGGCATAACTAGCTAACTTACTGTAGGCTGTAGTAACTAACAGTACTGACAGTAACACGCGATTGAACGCGCAAACTGATGCAAATGCACTCTAGTTATGATAGTGTTAGTGTTATTTTTCTGTTTTATTTATTTATTTATTTATTTTAGTTTTTGATTGTTTCAAATCTGTAGCACTTTGAGATTTTGCCTAATGTAAAGTGCATTATAAATAAAATGTATTATTATTATTTGTTAGAGGAGGGGCCAGGCTCAGTGGCTCCAGTGCGTCATCGTCAGTTATGATAGTGTTAGTGGAGGGGCCAGGCTCAGTGGCTCCAGTGCATCATTGTCAGTTATGATAGTGTTAGGAGGGCCAGGCTCAGTGGCTCCAGTGCATCATCGTCAGTTATGATAGTGTTAGTGGAGGCCAGGCTCAGTGGCTCCAGTGCGTCATCGTCAGTTATGATAGTGTTAGTGGAGGGGCCAGGCTCAGTGGCTCCAGTGCATCATCGTCAGTTATGATAGTGTTAGAGAAGGGGCCAGGCTCAGTGGCTCCAGTGCATCATCGTCAGTTATGATAGTGTTAGAGGAGGGGCCAGGCTCAGTGGCTCCAGTGCATCAGCGTCAGTTATGATAGTGTTAGTGGAGGCCAGGCTCAGTGGCTCCAGTGCATCATCGTCAGTTATGATAGTGTTAGAGAGGGGCCAGGCTCAGTGGCTCCAGGCATCATCGTCAGTTATGATAGTGTTAGAGAAGGGGCCAGGCTCAGTGGCTCCAGTGCATCATCGTCAGTTATGATAGTGTTAGAGGAGGGCCAGGCTCAGTGGCTCCAGTGCATCATCGTCAGTTATGATAGTGTTAGAGGAGGGGCCAGGCTCAGTGGCTCCAGTGCATCATCGTCAGTTATGATAGTGTTAGAGAAGGGCCAGGCTCAGTGGCTCCAGTGCATCATCGTCAGTTATGATAGTGTTAGAGGAGGGGCCAGGCTCAGTGGCTCCAGAGCATCATCGTCAGTTATGATAGTGTTAGAGAAGCCAGGCTCAGTGGCTCCAGTGCATCATTGTCAGTTATGATAGTGTTAAGGCCAGGCTCAGTGGCTCCAGTGCATCATCGTCAGTTATGATAGTGTTAGGGAGGCCAGGCTCAGTGGCTCCAGTGCATCAGCGTCAGTTATGATAGTGTTAGTGGAGGGCCAGGCTCAGTGGCTCCAGAGCATCATCGTCAGTTATGATAGTGTTAGAGAAGGGGCCAGGCTCAGTGGCTCCAGTGCATCATCGTCAGTTATGATAGTGTTAGGGGAGGGGCCAGGCTCAGTGGCTCCAGTGCATCAGCGTCAGTTATGATAGTGTTAGTGGAGGGCCAGGCTCAGTGGCTCCAGAGCATCATCGTCAGTTATGATAGTGTTAGAGAAGGGCCAGGCTCAGTGGCTCCAGTGCATCATCGTCAGTTATGATAGTGTTAGAGGGGCCAGGCTCAGTGGCTCCAGTGCATCAGCGTCAGTTATGATAGTGTTAGTGGAGGGCCAGGCTCAGTGGCTCCAGTGCATCATCGTCAGTTATGATAGTGTTAGAGAAGGGCCAGGCTCAGTGGCTCCAGAGCATCATCGTCAGTTATGATAGTGTTAGAGAAGGGGCCAGGCTCAGTGGCTCCAGTGCATCATCGTCAGTTATGATAGTGTTAGAGAAGGGGCCAGGCTCAGTGGCTCCAGTGCATCATCGTCAGTTATGATAGTGTTAGAGGAGGGCCAGGCTCAGTGGCTCCAGAGCATCATCGTCAGTTATGATAGTGTTAGAGAAGGGCCAGGCTCAGTGGCTCCAGTGCATCATCGTCAGTTATGATAGTGTTAGAGGAGGGCCAGGCTCAGTGGCTCCAGAGCATCATCGTCAGTTATGATAGTGTTAGAGAAGGGGCCAGGCTCAGTGGCTCCAGTGCGTCATCGTCAGTTATGATAGTGTTAGAGAAGGGGCCAGGCTCAGTGGCTCCAGAGCATCATCGTCAGTTATGATAGTGTTAGAGAAGGGGCCAGGCTCAGTGGCTCCAGAGCATCATCGTCAGTTATGATAGTGTTAGAGAAGGGGCCAGGCTCAGTGGCTCCAGTGCATCATCGTCAGTTATGATAGTGTTAGAGAAGGGGCCAGGCTCAGTGGCTCCAGTGCATCATCGTCAGTTATGATAGTGTTAGAGGAGGGGCCAGGCTCAGTGGCTCCAGAGCATCATCGTCAGTTATGATAGTGTTAGAGAAGCCAGGCTCAGTGGCTCCAGTGCATCATCGTCAGTTATGATAGTGTTAGAGGAGGGCCAGGCTCAGTGGCTCCAGAGCATCATCGTCAGTTATGATAGTGTTAGAGAAGGGCCAGGCTCAGTGGCTCCAGTGCGTCATCGTCAGTTATGATAGTGTTAGAGAAGGGCCAGGCTCAGTGGCTCCAGTGCGTCATCGACAGTTATGATAGTGTTAGAGGAGGGGCCAGGCTCAGTGGCTCCAGAGCATCATCGTCAGTTATGATAGTGTTAGAGAAGGGGCCAGGCTCAGTGGCTCCAGTGCGTCATCGTCAGTTATGATAGTGTTAGTGGAGGCCAGGCTCAGTGGCTCCAGTGCATCATCGTCAGTTATGATAGTGTTAGTGGAGGGGCCAGGCTCAGTGGCTCCAGAGCATCATCGTCAGTTATGATAGTGTTAGAGAAGGGGCCAGGCTCAGTGGCTCCAGTGCATCATCGTCAGTTATGATAGTGTTAGTGGAGGGCCAGGCTCAGTGGCTCCAGTGCATCATCGTCAGTTATGATAGTGTTAGTGGAGGGCCAGGCTCAGTGGCTCCAGTGCATCATCGTCAGTTATGATAGTGTTAGAGAAGGGGCCAGGCTCAGTGGCTCCACTGCATCATCGTCAGTTATGATAGTGTTAGGGGAGGCCAGGCTCAGTGGCTCCAGTGCATCGCCGTCAGTTATGATAGTGTTAGAGAAGGGCCAGGCTCAGTGGCTCCAGTGCATCATCGTCAGTTATGATAGTGTTAGAGGAGGGGCCAGGCTCAGTGGCTCCAGTGCATCATCGTCAGTTATGATAGTGTTAGTGGAGGGGCCAGGCTCAGTGGCTCCAGAGCATCATCGTCAGTTATGATAGTGTTAGAGGAGGGGCCAGGCTCAGTGGCTCCAGTGCGTCATCGTCAGTTATGATAGTGTTAGAGGAGGGCCAGGCTCAGTGGCTCCAGTGCATCATCGTCAGTTATGATAGTGTTAGTGGAGGGGCCAGGCTCAGTGGCTCCAGTGCATCATCGTCAGTTATGATAGTGTTAGTGGAGGGGCCAGGCTCAGTGGCTCCAGTGCGTCATCGAGCCACAGTTTTAGTACAACACAGTTCACAGTCTTAGAAACGTGTTTCAGCAAAACATTTCTAACATTTATATGTTACAAACAATATGTTTAGATATTTTAAAAACAAGACAAAAACACTCATTAAGAAATTTATTTTTGCAGTGATGTTTTGAAAAAGGCTGACTCATAGTTGTCACTGCATATTAAACTAGGATATATGGTACAATTTTAGCATCAAAACAATTACACACTTCACCTTGAACTGTAATCCAACAGCCATTTAATTTGTCAGATATATTGCACAATATGTCTCTTCCTAAACTACGTATTTAGCAGCGTTCCCCGCTGACTCACTCCTGGCTGTCTACCACACACCATTTCAGCCAAAAACTACCAGTCACAGCTTAGTTTACTGTAGCTCATGCTATCTGCTAGACCTGTGGATCTCTGAAGGATTGCTGATGGAACTGCTCAGTAACTCAAAAGCTGACCTGCACTGCTACAGTACTTCCTTGGAGAACTCTGAAGATAACAGCAAGTGATTAGGCGACGAACCGCAAAGTGCAGAGTTAAAGTCCGAGGAGGTTTAAAGCCTGCACAAGCTTATTCATTTTTCATCAAATCTAGCAGCTTAAAGAGAGAAGTTTCAGGAAATGCATCACAGGTCTTATTAGGACATGATGCAGATGTTTTTTCTAAGCAGAAATCCTACAAGGGCAGAAAATTGTTTTATATCAAATTATGTGACGTTACATGATACATATCAATGTGTCTGCAGTGCTTTTAAATAGCACTTAAAGTTTGCTGACATGCCCTGATTGGTGAAAACATAATAAGCACTCCCCTGCAGGGCTCGACATTGTGACCATTTCACTCGCATTTGCGACTAAAAATACATATATCGCGCATTCCTAATGTCTGTGCATTAACCAATCATCTGAAGCTCAAGCTGTCTAGTAAAGCATCCATGAAGCAAGGAAACCCTTTAGTGATACTTACAGCCCACCATCATCATGGCCACAGAGAAGATCTTCTCCCCGTCTGTAGTTGGTGCAATGTTCCCAAAGCCGATTGTGGTGAGACTTGTCATGGTGAAATAAAGAGATGATATGTAGAGCGTGTGCTTACTGGGACCACCCTCCCACTGACCAGAGCCGCTGGCATTGTAGCGGTATGGCATGCCAATGCTGATAGCTAACTGATAAAGCCAGCTGTCCGTCTTGATGCTGTTGGTGGCCTCATCGATGACCTCGTAATCACCAATGCTGTACCAGATGCAGGCCAGCCAATGTGCCACCAGGCCAAAGACACACACCAGTAAAACTAATACAGCAGCACCGTATTCCAGATAATGGTCCAGTTTGCGTGCCACTCGACCCAGGCGGAGTAAACGCACTACTTTCAATGAGCTGAACAGGCTGCTGAGACCCTGGCAAAGAAAAAGAGAGATGAGCATGTTAAATTAGCTGACCAAAGGATGACTTACAATGATTAAATGCAAGTGTGCACATCTTATTTTCAAAAGGTGAATTTTTTTTCCACAAATCGTCACCTTGGAATTATAAAGTTCTATCAGACATTTTTGTCGAAATCGAGTTATTCACATATTCTTATTCTGTGACAACTTATTTACATTAAGTGATTAAGAAAACAAAAAGTTCTATAGTTTAATGGAATGCAAAAATGTTTAAAAAGCTCATCTCAGAACAGCTTATAATGTAGATTAACATTATAATTCTTAAGTGGAGAAATTTATAAATATTATGTATTTTAGTGGGTACACATGGGTCTGCAGGTTCTCTTTACTTTTCTGTTTTATGTTTTCCCTGCATGTTACTACACATTGGTGGCATCAAATGACTTTGGCAAACAAAGATTTTATAATATTTAATAATATAAATTAATATATTATTTTAATAAATTATAATTATGATATGTTAACAACAGCTTTAATGTTTTATAAGAAATAATAATAAAAGATTATCCCAAACTAGTACATTTTCAAGAAAAATATCCTTTTAATAGGATTTATTCGTTCATGATATCAGGATCAGGATATCAGGTTTATTTTTGACTGAATGCCTCTAAAAATTATTAAAAATAAAAAAAACTTAAGAAATGAATTATGTTCTTTTTAGAATAGCTGTATTTAAGTCATAGTATGTAGCAAAATATATTTATGTATATTTAAATAAATTAATAGATCCAGACAAAAATAGAGCATTGTCACATAATATCCAATGAAGACGAAGATGATTATAAAAATAACACAACGTGTAATAAATAACTCAGAAGATAATCCACATGCAAGACCGTGTGCAAAGCACAGACAGCACCAGACAAGACTGCAACTTAAACACATGGTAAATGAGGGAAAAATAACTAACACCTGTGCAGATCAAATGAAAACCATGACAACTGATAAGTGGAAGGAAAACTAGACAAAGGAAATCTGGAAACTAATGAAAACAAACTAAAAGTCACTGGAAATGAAACTAAGACCAAAATAAATGAATGTCTGTGACAGGTTTGGCAGATTACATGCCTCTCTGTGTGCAACATAAACATATCAGACTAGGGCTGGGCGATAAAACGATAACGATATGTATCGCGATAGACACGTAATCGATATCAATAAAAAATGCGTTCGATAAAACATTCAATCATTTTTTTCTTCGCAGGAAGAAACCAGAGGTTGCGAAGCAAGTTTGGTTGCATGAACAAAGGCACTTACTCTCTGGTAACCTAGCAACGTAGGGAGTGACAAGCTAACAGCCAGTCATATAACATGAATCATGTTTGGTTGCGCCATATCGTTGTCTCATGTTGGAATCTTCAGTAACAGAACCGGCGTGGAGTGATAAGTGGAAAACGAGTGCTGCAGCGAGTATGGCAGTTTTTGGGATTTTATAAGTCTGACTGTAGTCAGACCAATGTCGTCTGCAAATTATGCAAGAAATAGCGCCCTCTGCTGGCTGTAGTCTTTAGCCTCTGGCCAAAAAATCGTCCGATGACGCAAAATGACGATATTTGCGTCATTGGAGGATTTTTTACAGAAATAAAATACATAAATCTCTCGTCTCAGGGGCATATGAGGGGGGGCACGATCATTCAAATATACTCCCGGGTTTCTACTGATACAAAGCCATATGCTAAATCACTGAAGTAACCATTTAAGCCTTGTTTATATTTCCGCCTCTGCTGACTGCGTGCGCCTCATCCGTTTGGGAAGGTGTTTATACTCGACGCTCTCGCCATTGTGCTATTCTTTGAAACGACATGGAGAGGTACTCTATATGAGTGCCTTATGACACTGCATCTAAACGATACAAAGAAATAACGGAAGCACTGCACCTTAATGTTAAGAGATAATTGTGATTTTAGACTAATGTTTTCATTTTAATTATTTGAGAGTTTTCCATTTCTGCGTGGACATTTCTGCCTTTAAAATTGAGGGGATTATAACCAGAGGAAGGTTAAGTTTAAAATAAAAATGTTTAAATGTAATATTTTTCTCCTGGTCCTTATTTTAAAAACATCAATAATTATCGATATCGATTACCGATATGAAACACTTATATCGCGATACAGTTTTCAGCCATATCGCCCAGCCCTATATCAGACTGAAAAGAAAATCTGGATTAAGAAAAAGCTAAAACATAAACTTAAATAGACATAAACATAGAACCGGCGTGGAGTGATAAGTGGAAAACGAGTGCTGCAGCGAGCGAGGCACAAATAAATATAGGCTTACGCTCATAAGGTACACTTGAAAGGCTTAGTTAATACAGATCATGACTTTAAGCCAGGTGTAGATTTCAAGGTGAGATCGTCCATGTTCACTTGAAAATAAATAATTCAAGGTTGATGGGTGTCATATAGCGCCAGAGACTTGCTCTTCCAGCCTATAGCCACTTTGATCTGACACCTTTCATGTCAGAGGAGGAGGAGGAGAGGATGGATAGCTGGGGTTCCTTGACTGATCCTACAACTCCACACGTCACATCCAAAGAGAGTCTAAGATCTCATGAGTGAACTAAGCTGTTTTATTGATCAGGAAAATTCTTTTAAGCTTATGAAAGATAACAGCTAATAGTTTGGATGCATGTTGTCTAGTCTGTGTCATTAAAGGGTGAAATAAATATAGTCTTTTTGGCTCTGAAAGCAAAATAAAGAGGATGCTTTCGCCCTCAGCTACGCCCACACTTGCACTGTATCCCTGTGAACAAAAGCTTAAACATTGCTTGTCAACTTCAGGCCAATGCAGATTATAGTTCTTTAAAGAAGAAAAAGCCCACTCTGATTAACATATATTTGTTAGTTTTCTTAAATGTACACAAATACAGCATTAACTCATTGGAAGGCCTACATAGAATATGGAGCAATTTTCTGCAAGGAATGTGTGGGAAGATCTAGACTAAATATGGGGTTAAACGGTTGAAAGTGCTACAATAATAAAGGGCCACTTAAATTCACAGTGAAAAAGGTTTAATCACTGGAGTTTTCTTCCTAGTAGGTGTTTCTATACAAATGCCATATCAAAGTGAATCAGGAATCAGTTTGCATGACAACTGCTTGTGCTCTCACTCGGTGTAGCCACAGCACTTTTTGCTCATTTGCTTAACATCACTAGTGGTCACGGTCATTCCCATTGAAAATGAAATACCTGTTCCAGTGAAGCTGACAGTTAGGGTAACAATAATATTCAATACAATAGTTTTGATAATTGTTTAGATTATGTAATTAAATAATTCGATTTATTTCAATTATGGAACCAGTTATATGCTAAAATAGGTTTAGCATATAAATGAAAATGGAAAAGTTAATGTATTTGGCCTTGGCGGACTAGATCTGCTATGTTTCTGCTGCTGTGAAGCAAGTATGGGCTTGCTACTAGGGTTGTCATGGTAAATTTTAGTAATCAGAGCCAATACCAGTAAAAATGTGCAGTTCTCAGTACTAATGTCGGAACCACAGCAAAAACTGTCGAAATACTTTAATACATTTTGTCTCATTTTGTTCTGTGTCATTGAGTTCACATGCACAACAGATATGATTGTGATTGACAATGCTCAACACTTATGAAAGGTGTAAACAGAAACCTATGCTGCTCAGAGAGCACTCAAACATAAACTTGAGCATTTGAAAGCAGCCTCCTGGGTACTAAATGTGCCCTGCACTCAGTGCTACCAGTACTGCAGAAATGCTGTTTTTTGTACCGACTAGTACCAGTACTACCGGTACGTTTGACAACCCTAAGCCATGTTTCCACCGCAGAAAGTTTTCCCAGGAACTATGGACTTTGGGGTGGTACTAGTTGTGCTGGGACTTGGGCTCTGGACATGCTGACTGGCAAAATTCACAGAGCATTTTGATTGGTTGACTCCATGCAGCATTTTATTTCAACCACCATTTTTTAAAGTCAGTTGTGGGGTGTGCAGTAAGAGTTTGTTTCTTTTCTAATCAACAATTGAGTTTAAAAACTACAGATGGCCTGACGAAGAGGTTCTGGCTTTATTAAGCTTATAAAGGTATTTGGTGGTGGCTGATAGACATGGTCATCCCCGTATACAATTGAATAAAATAAGCAGCTAGCAAACAACAACTGCTGTGTTCTAGTTACACCTCACTCCAGTCTAAACTAAATGATTTTATAGGTTATTTACTAACCTGAAAATAATGTGGATTTTTAAGACTAATTGTTACTAATCACTCTTGCTAAATGGGGTGAAAATGAAAGCATGAAAAAAATTTTTTGCCTCCTAGAGGATAACTGGGAGGTTATCTGGAGGACTAAATGGAACAACCCGTTCTCTGCAGACACTTGATGGAATTCACTTTTATACGCTGGCCGAGTGAACATGAGGGGGTGAAAAGTAAGTATCCCTAACTGTTGCATCCTCAACAGCTTCGGACTGTCAGCCCAGAACTGTTTATAAATAGTGACCGTGGTGTGTACCTCACAGGTTTAATTAGCATTTCCTCCACCGAGCATTTCTGCTTTTTTGTTCCAGCCGTCGCATAATCAAAAGGCTAATTTTTCAAACATGCTTTATGTTCCTGAAAGGAGCAATTTTCCCTAGACACTGACATGGAGGAAAGAAGGTAAAAATAGATGTGTTCATTCTGCAATATTGCATGAAAACCTAAGGCTTTTATTATGCTAGCAAAAAACTGATGCTAATTTTGCCAACACAGTCAAATCCCTAGGCAGAGCAGCTCTTAATGGATACTTTACCAAGTAATTTATCATTTTGAGGGCCTATATCTAATTTGCAACAGTGCTTATGTAGCATTTAGTAACCATAAAGTTTTTTTGTCTTTAAGGCCAAAAAGATAAATAGCTGAAAGGGTGTGAACATTAGAAGGTTATGTGTGCTCATAAATGTTCAGTTAGATGTGACGACCCCAGATATGTACCATGGGATAATGGAAGAGAACATTAATGCCTATTGGTGAAACATGTTGTGTGTGGCTGTGTGTGTCAGGGCATGGAGAATGAAGCTTGCGGCGTCTAATTTGAATTGACTCGCATCTAAAATCACTTTAGATAAACAAACACACTAAGGGGTGCAGCATTCAGAGCAAAATTAGCATAAATTAGAGAGCCATTAGTGCATCTCTGTTCAACATTGAATAGGGGAGAGGTTACTGAACTGCTGTACAAATGAGAAAATGGGGCAGAAGAGCCATAAACAACACAAGAAAGGAGTGCGAACTTACAGGCAACACAGAGTCCTCCGCACGTGTGGCATTGCGTGGAGAATGGGCTCCAGCTGGCATGTGGCCCACCGCAGAAGAGTCTGCAATGGGATCCTAAGTCAAAAAGACAGAGGCAGACGTTTCACATCACGCCAAACTGCACTCTAGCATGCATATAATAAGCTCAGAGATGGACTTCGGGATTCAAGAGACCCATTTACAGTTATTAGATCTGGACAGCAGCACACTGAATGTGTCAAAGTAATTAGTGTGAACAGAACAGCAGCTGTAAGCAGATTCAAGATGCTAAAAAACGCAAGAGCGTTATATAACAAGTGTCCTATAAAATTATTGACATCCTAATACATATACATAACAATGAATAGTCAGAATGTACTTGAGAATTCTGTCACTACTCATATATTTTTTCAAACTTGTATGACTATTTTGTTGAACAAACTAAATATAGAATGTGCATATTGCTCTTTTCAATGAAAACTATACAGTGACCAAGTCTATGGTGACTGTCAAGCCCCAAATATATATATATATATACAGGTCCTTCTCAAACAATTTGCATATTGTGATAGTTCATTATTTTCCATAATGTAATGATAAAATAAAAATTCCATTTAGATTCATTGCACACCAACTGAAATATTTCAGGTCTTTTATTGTTTTAATAATGATGATTTTGGCATACAGCTCATGAAAACCCAAAATTCCTTAACTAAAAAAATTAGCATATTTCATCCGACCAATAAAAGAAAAGTGTTTTTAATACAAAAAAAGTCAACCTTCAAATAATTATGTTTAGTTATGCACTCAATACTTGGTGGGGAATCCTTTTGCAGAAATGACTGCTTCAATGCGGCGTGGCATGGAGTCAATCAGCCTGTGGCACTGCTGAGGTGTTATGGAGGCCCAGGATGCTTCGATAGCGGCCTTAAGCTCATCCAGAGTGTTGGGTCTTGCGTCTCTAAACTTTCTCTTCACATTATCCCACAGATTCTCTATGGGGTTCAGGTCAGGAGAGTTGGCAGGCCAATTGAGCACAGTAATACCATGGTCAGTAAACCATTTACCAGTGGTTTGGGCACTGTGAGCAGGTGCCAGGTCGTGCTGAAAAACAAAATCTTCATCTCCATAAAGCTTTTCAGCAGATGGAAGCATGAAGTGCTCCAAAATCTCCTGATAGCTAGCTGCATTGATCCTGCCCTTAATAAAACACAGTGGACCAACACCAGCAGCTGACATGGCACCCCAGACCATCACTGACTGTGGGTACTTGACACTGGACTTCAGGCATTTTGGCATTTCCTTCTCCCCAGTCTTCCTCCAGACTCTGGCACCTTGATTTCCGAATTACATGCAAAATTTGAGTGACAGTCCAGTGCTGCTTCTCTGTAGCCCAGGTCAGGCTTGACCTGGGAAATATGGCACCTGTAGCCCATTTCCTGCAAACGCCTGTGCACGGTGGCTCTGGATGTTTCTACTCCAGACTCAGTCCACTGCTTCCGCAGGTCCCCCAAGGTCTGGAATTGGTCCTTCTCCACAATCTTCCTCAGGGTCCGGTCACCTCTTCTCGTTGTGCAGCGTTTTTTGCCACACTTTTTCCTTCCCACAGACTTCCCACTGAGGTGCCTTGATACAGCACTCTGGGAACAGCCTATTCATTCAGAAATGTCTTTCTGTGTCTTACCCTCTCGCTTGAGAGTGTCAATGATGGCCTTCTGGACAGCAGTCAGGTCGGCAGTCTTACCCATGATTGCGGTTTTGAGTAATGAACCAGGCTGGGAGTTTTAAAAGCCTCAGGAATTTTTGCAGGTGTTTAGAGTTAATTAGTTGATTCAGATGATTAGGTTAATAGCTCGTTTAGAGAACCTTTTCATGATATGCTCATTTTTTGAGATAGGAATTTTGGGTTTTCATGAGCTGTATGCCAAAATCATCAGTATTAAAACAATAAAAGACCTGAAATATTTCAGTTGGTGTGCAATGAATCTAAAATATATGAAATATTAATTTTATCATTACATTATGGAAAATAATGAACTTTTATCACAATATGCTAATTTTTGAGAAGAACCGGTATATATCTATATATATCTATATATCTATATATATATATATATATACTAGGGCTGGTCCGAATAACATTTTTCGGAGGGAGGAGGCTGAACATATTCTTCTCTCTAATAACCGCGGGAATCCCGAGGCGTGCCTATATGCTCCGAGAATGGATTCTGCACTAGTGATACAAAACACACAGTCTGTTACGTCCCAGCAACAAGCTCCTATATTTTGCAGTAGATTCATTTAGATTGATAATAAGAAATAACAGGCTTACTGTGATAGTCTGTTACCGATGTTCAGGCATAACACCGGTTGCATCACTTGCCCACTGCAGCACCACCCCACTGTCATTTTGATATATTATAGTATAATTTTTTTTTAGTTCAGTTAGAGAACAGATTCACTACAATTAAAAACACACACACACACACACACACACACAGACCAGCAGCAGGAGTTAGATCTCATTCATCACGAGAGTGAGGAGCTGAATGACAAGATGATCGCGGAAGATTTGGTCTCAAAGACACACACACACACACACACACACACACACACACACACACACACACACACACACTCATGCAGTTGTGCGCTCTAGACAGAGAATACTTCGTTGCAGGGAACACTTAGGCTAAGAAGGTTGAGTTCCTGCTCAACTGTCATCATATTAAAGGCGGACTACTGTATTTCGCCAGATTTTATATTGTAAACATATGCAGGCGAAAATGAGAACCGATTCGAGGGGAAGGCCAGGTGTGCGCAAAAAAACCCCAACAACAACTGAATATTCGAATCTCAAAATTCAAAATCGAATACTAACCCATCGAACAAATATTCAAATATTCTGGTCCAGCCCTAATACACACATACACACACACTAGGGGTGTCCGATATATATCGTCTGCGATAATATCGTAATTGTTGTTTTAACGATGTGCGATCCGACATTATCGAGTATATCTGTCACACACACCCAGAGAGTGCACGCATACCCCACGTTATGTAGTTTGTTGATTAGACTAATGCAGGTGTGCATTTCACTTTCCACTTTCACTGCGTGCTATATTTATATCATATAATATAGTTAATGTGATATTGATTTTATACAAGTTTACAAAACAAGAAGTAAATATTAAGTGACTTACAGTTTAGACTTCCATATTGCCTATTTTTGCTTTATTTCGCCACCGAAAAAATTGTTCAAAACAAGCACACAGCACTGTATCTGCGTCTCTGAGCAACACACAGCGGTGTTTTCATACTGAACGAATCAGCTTTTTGAACGAATCAATTGAACCAATGATTCAATGACTGCGATAGATTAAGAGAGTCAAATTCTTCGTCCCTTGAATGAATCAGCTGTTTGAATGAATCGGTTGAATCTCAATGACTCACTCATTAAACGTGACTTGCTGCCACCTACTGGCGGTTTGAATTTCACAGTTAAAGTATCTTTTCATGTTTTAAATAATTTCAAATATCAATATTATTCAACATTTTGTTTAAAACATCAAACATTATTTATGCATAACTGCAGGATATTAATTTGTCACTTCTGAGCTGTGTAAATGATCTAAATGCCACTTCAGATGCAGCTTCTGTGCTTTCCTCTGCACTGCAGATACATTTTGTTGATAAAATTATTATTTAATTTGATGGTAACAGCCCTATTGTGTCTTATTATAATTGATTTTTATTAATTTTATGAAATTGACACAAAAGATGTAAAAAAATAAAATAATGTATCAAGGTAAAAGATTATTTCTGTCACTTCTGTGAAACCACCACACAGAATCTGAAGAATATCATAAACTTTAGAGTCAGCTGACCATTGCAGTCCTACACCTGCCAAAGTACCATCACAAAAACACACTCAGCATATCGTCCAATTATCGTTATCGAGAAAATCCCAGAAAATATTGAGATATCTTTTTTTTGTCAATATCGCACACACAACACACACACACACACACACACACACACACACACACACACACACACACACACACACACACACACACACACACACACACACACACACACACACACACACACACATGTTGTGTTTCCATGTTATGGGGACATTCCATAGGCGTAATGCATTTTATACTGTACAAACTGTATTTTCTATCCCCTACACTGCCCCTGCCCCTAAACCTACCCATCACAGGAGACATTCTGCATTTTTACTTTTTCAAAAACATCACTTAGTGTGATTTATAAGATGTTTTCCTCATGGGGACCAAAAAATGTCCCCACAAGGACAAAAATTTGGATATTGCCATCTTTGTGGGGACATTTTGTCCCCATACCGTAGGGATTACCAGTCCACACACACACACACACACACACACACACACACACACACACACACACACACACACACACACACACACAGGTTTACTACACACACACACACACACACACACGCACACACACACACACACACACACACAGAGTTATGTCGGGAGACAAAAAACTACTTCTTAAATGTAAGAACATCTTAATTCCCTTTTATCTTCCACAAAAGAAAGACGGTTTGAAATGAGATGAGGGTGAGTAAATGACAGAATTTCATTTATTATATATCCCTTTATTATTTTGCAAAAAAGGAGCAAGTATTATACAACACAAGTCAAGCATCCAGAATAGCCAAGAGACAGGGACATGTGGTCCACAAGGGACACAAAGACAGAACAGGCTCCGGTTCAGGAAAACATCTGACAGCTTCACATCAATCCCCATGACAGATAGCCGCACTCTTCAACTGCCTGTGCCTTCAAATATTTATAACACACTTTTCAGCATTTTATTAAGAGCAGATTTTTTTTATTCTTAGTGACATCACAACTTTTCTGTTTGCTAATGTTCCAAAGGCCTTTAAGAGCATGGTCAGTATATTTGTCATAAAATCTAATTTCAAAAAATATTGTTATATAATATAATATTCTGCAAATATATATATAATTAATATAATATAATATTAGTGCTATCAACATAAATTATTTTCTTTCAGTTTAATGCGTAAACAATATTTAACGTAGCATCCGTTTTTTTCTGTCGTCATTTGGCTAGCACTACATTATATGATTACGCTCTTATTCATGCAAATGTTTTTAAATCATTGAAGCGCAACGTCAAAAGAGAACGCAACACACGCAACGCACAGAAAGACGGCACAACAGAATCGAGTTATCTTTCGCGCTTGAACGAACAATAACACAGAATTATGCCAAAATGTCAGTTTTGCAGCATATCCTCATAAGAGCAGTCTTAAATTAGTTAAATACCGTCTTAAATGAACGTAAAGAGTTGTGAGAAAATGAGACAGCATGTGAGATCCGCATGACAGAAGCCACTGATGCTGTCTGTCATTAATGTTAATCAAGTAAAAAAGGGAACAGAGACACTCTCACTGATCTATATGATGATTGTTTTAAGTTCACTTAAATTAAAAGTTGTAATATTTTTTGAAGTCTAATAAATGTAAAAAAATAAAATAATGATCAAAAAAGCTGTTATGTTGTAAAAATGAGGGGGGAAATCAATTTCATGGATACATCAGTAGCAGTATTAGTATCAGAGATCCTGGCCTTCATTTATAAAAAGATATCATTAAACAAGTATTTAAAATTTACTGGCTTAATGTTTTACTATATTCATTTGGAGATTAACTGTGAAATTATTACATTATAAAATATATTAAAAAACTTTTTTTTTAAAGAACAGGTGTTTTTAATCACAGTTAATAACAGAAAAACTGTGTTAATATAAAATAATATATTCAACTCAAGGGGGTGGATTCTGAAATCCACAGCAGCTTCAATATAATATAATATAATATAATATACTTTTATATGCTGAGTATATTTTTCTTTCCCCATTGGTAATTTGTTTTTCCAGTTTTAGACAAAAATCTAACAAAATGCTAACTTTTCTACAAAAAATGTTTTGCCAACCAGTGGGGTAAGACATAAAATTATTTCAACATTATTGAGTATTATAATACAAATATTCAAATATTATATATTTATTTGATTATTAGTTATTGGAATACTAAATATTACTTTTAGTGTTGATAATTTGCACTACCATTTCCAAACCCCTTTTGGTTTTCAGGGCTCAGTGGGCATCCAGCACCAACACCTGCCAGCTCAACAAGTGTCCTGTTGAGGTTGTGGTTTGTTTTAGGTTTGGGAGCCAAACAGAATTCAATGGGGGGTCATCTGAGAAAGCTGGATATGACATTTCAACAGCAGCTGTGTCAGAGACCATCAGCTTTCATAAAACACTCTGCTGGTAAATATATACGGTATGCACGATATAAACATCCACACTGGAATGTATTCACATTCAGAAGCGCACAGATGCATAAATGCATGAGGAAAAGCGTGATGTTTTACTCAACATTACTTTCATTCCCCCACAAAATTCCCTAATGCTTTTGAGTTTGTCAATCAAATCTTCTGTTTCTCCTCTCTTCTCTATCCTTTTAACTCTCTATCTCGATCTGTTTCCTTCTTTATTAAATCTTAATCTAAAGCAGTCTTAGACAAATATGTAGGTCATCTCTTCACACTATTAATAATAAAGGTTTTTAAATGGTTCTTTACAGCATCATACAGTAGGTTTAAAACGCTCAAATCATAACTTTTTAATAACTGTCTTTTGACAAGATAATGACGTAAGGTGTAAGAATAGCATGGGCTCTGAAACTTGCAAATACAGTAAAGTTATGGGAAATTATTATTTAGCAACATCTTCAACTCCAGAAATTACAACACACTATTGGCTGTAATTTTGTTAGATTTTTAGCTCAAGTGTATTTCTTTGGATTTCATTATGTTCCTAAATTTATGGTAAACTAAAAAATGCAAAAAGCTATTGAACATAACACCCAAAACTTTCCTGCTGAATAGTCCAATACCATCTCACTAAAAGTGAAATATGAATTGCATTTGATCACAGAATTATCATTAAGCTGAAGGACAAACATGAAACAAACATGATTTCATCTCCAATATTTCAACTACAGTCCAAGTATCTGAGATGTAACCTTAGCTGAACTCAGCCTGTACATGCAGATTTCAACCACATCAAGAGTGATAGAGCAGTGCCTGCATGGTCCCAGATGACACAGGAACACTTTACTGAGATCGGGGTGCACTGCAGTTTTGGGACTTCATTGTGTTCCAATGATGCAGAGACTAATACATTCCAACAACATCACCACAATGGGAGAGGATGCCTGTTGCCAGGGCAACCGTGAACTTATGGGTATCAGTAGGAAGCAGAAGAGTTATTTTATTGGATATGTATATCATACCATGCATATGGATAATGTAATGAAGCTTAAAGGAGAATAATATTTTATTCTGATCATCCAGAATCACACAGTTCAACCAACAGCCATTCTGCGCCTATTTAAAGTTTTTTGGATAATCACGTCCTTCTCAGCACTCTAATATTAGTTTTACTGATGCTTTCAGACAGGACAGATAACAAAATATGGCAAGTAAAACCTCCCGCAGACCCTCCAGAAGAACTCCAAGTACACAAAAGTAAAAAAGAGTTAATCCAGGAACACTATATGCTATAGTTTATTTCAAGAACACGTAAAGGGATAGTTGATAATTCAATCGCTTATGTCGTTCCAAACCTGTATGGCTTTGGCTTTATGGATAATTTGATGAAAGTTGGTTATGAAACGCATTCAATATCACCACTCCATTCAATTATATGAACAAAAAATAAATCACTGGAAGCATTTCTCAAGATATCGTCAGACTACAGGAATCAACCAGCTCACTTCTTACTGAACTGTCTGGGTGGGTAGAGACCATTCGGCTAATGCCCAGTACAGTAGTGAGCAGCCACTGATACGGAAAGAGATGGCAATAATGGATATAGTTTTCATGTCAGCGTTTCAGTCACCAGAAATGTTGAGGAGGGGTCCACTAAATCGCAATCCTTTTCGGCGAGAAAAATAAAGCATTACTGACACGTACAAAAGTACGCATTTAGCAGCACCGCTCGTGCGAGTTAAAGACAAGGGAACAAAAGCTGTAAGGAAGAGACTCTTCTCAGTAAGAGATGGAAATGTATGCTTGAGAAGTCCTGTGCACACAGTAATTACCACAAACAAGATCCACGGACAAATAATAACCAAATTTAGTAACATGGAGAAGGATCAATAATGCGAGCACAGAAGAGCTGAGCGCAGATAAATTTGATTGGAATACTCCATAAACATAAGACCAACGGTAATAAAAGCAAAGACGATGAAGGGCTATTGATTTGTGCTTTTGCCCATAATTGGCCATCAGAGAACAATCAGATGGGTTACATCTGATCAAATAAACTGTAAAGAAAAGATTTTAGTTTAGCAGTCATTTGGATGAAAGACATTATGCACAGAGTAAATTGTCTCAATGTCATCTGCAGTTAAATCACCATTTTTGCTAAAGTGTTTAGTTAAAGGGGGCCTATTATGCCCCTTTTTACAAGATAAAATAAGGCTCTGGTGTCCCCAGAATGTGTCTGTGAAGATTCAGCTCAAAATACCCCATGCCATGGATTATTTATTATAAGAAGTTTTGAAAGCTCCTATTTACGAGGGAGCAAACACACACTGTTTCTTACTTCTGTGCATGTGTATTTAAATGCAAATGACCTGCTTCGCCCCACCCCGTTTTCTAAAAGAGGGCGGAGCCTTTACAGCTCACACAGCGAGTAGAATTCTCAAAGATGACAATACCAAATGTTTGTCCAACTTCATATTCAAAACATGTAAGTAACGCATGTTATGTTTTGTGAATGTATGCCAATCGCCTGTGAATGTGCTGGTTAGGACGCTGTACGGCTAAAGTTTATATTGTCTCTGACTGTATTCACGGAGATCAGCGATACGTTTTTAAGAAGTAATTAAGTTGTGCTTCTGAATTGTACAAGCAGTGAGCATTTTCGGGTTAAAAATAACAAGCTCTGGTCTCTGTACAGTAAGAGACGATGGTAACTTTAGCCACATTAGCACATTCAGAAAAGCTATTTGCAAACACACAAAAAGTGCAGTACTTGCGTGTTCTGTATGAGTTGGTATTGATCCATCTTTGAGAAGCAACGTTGACCCTTGTTTGCAAAGCAGTCCAGTGTACATTGATTCACAAAAACATTTAAAAATTTGGCTCATTTGTTGGGCACATTTCTATCACAAATGAAATGAATCCACTGCATCCTCAGATGGCGGGAGTTTATTATTAAAGACAAAAACAGAACAGTTATCATGTTTCATTTTATGTCTAGCTGCTCTAGCGAGGGTATAAACATGGTGGACTGTGTGCGGCTCACTCAGGCCGCTAATAGGGCTATCTATGCTAATAGGGCAGAGAACGTCACAAATGGGCAGGGCTTTTTCCTACAATGACCTCAACTGTGTTTTCAGACACTGCTTTTGATTTATGGGGATTATACAATAGACAAAGGAGTGGGTGGATTTTTTTCGATTATATGGTGGTTGGTTGCACACACTGTGTACACACATTAATGTTCAAACATTAATGTTTTGCATAACTGGTCCTCTTTAAGTCATTATCACAGCAGAGACCAACAAATAAAGGCAAATATATGCTGATGGGATCACATCATTCCTACATCCTCTCCAAACGAGTGTGATATACACTTTGGCTAGGGATGGGTTTCATCAGGGATTTAACCTTTCTGGTAACAATTCAGATTACTCTTAAAGATTCCTTAACAGTTCCATTAATGTTGGTTTGGTTCTCAGGAAAAATGTCTTATTATTATTAATGTTGAAAACAGTAATATTTGTGTGGATTGTTTAAGGATTCTGACAGTGAAGTTCAAAAGAACAGCATTTATTTTAAATATAATTATTTTATAACATTATTATTGTCTTTACTGTCACTTTTAATTGAATAGTGTGTGTGTGTGTGTGTGTGTGTGTGTGTGTGTGTGTGTGTGTGTGTGTGTGTGTGTGTGTGTCAGGACACAAATGTGTATAATGACATGGGTATGACATAGGTATTACAAAGAGGGTGAAATATGAGGCGTTCCCCATGTCCTCACTTTTCAAAATGCTTATAAATCACACAGGATGAGGTTTTTTCACAGAACGTAAACTGCACAGTCTCCTGTGATGGGTAGGTTTAGGGGCAGTGTAGGGGATAGAAAATACGGTTTGTACAGTTTAAAATGCATTACGCCTATGGAATGTCCCACATTTCACAAAAACAAACATGTGTGTGTGTGTGTGTGTGTGTGTGTGTGTGTGTGTGTGTGTGTGTGTGAGATTATTATTAATATTAATATATTTATTAAAATTACAAATGAATATTGCTCAAATAAAAACTTATGCTTACCTCATCCACGTTTTCAAAGGCATTGATGATGTCATAGGGCAGGCAAGATAGCAGGTCTATGACAAACCAGGTCTTCAAGTAGTTCATCCGTATGAGCTTTGGGTCAGATATGACCTCTCCTCCAGGTCCCACAAAAGTTGTATGAAAGTTCAACACAATATCCACAAGGAAGATGACATCCACCACGCTGTCCAGTACCAACCACACCAGGTTGTTTTGTTTGGTCTTAAACGACACATTATAGGGCACCATGATGGCCGTGTAGAAGGTGAGGATGAGGATGACCCAGTCCCACGTGGTCTTAAAGGTGCAGTAGTGCAATATAATGTGAGGTGGAGTTTTAGGAGCCTCTTGCTTGTATTGAGGGAGGATGTCAGAGCCCAGCTGAAGAGCCTGAATGAGTTAAGAAAAAATACAGAGAGAGCTGAAAAAGATGTTGAGATTTTTAATCACCAGCATATGCTTTGGATTACATTTTAATGTTCTGGTGTCACCACAAGGTTTCTTAACTGCTTGACTAAAGCTTACCTTTATTGACCAGCTTTGCTAAAAAAAAAAAAAGTTTTGCTGGTTTATATCATGCTATACTGGCCCACCTGTATTTTTTGCCTTGTTTTTTTAGTAAACATATCCAAACATCTTAAAAAAAAAAATGCATTTATTTGCTGATTTAAGCATAAAGGTCCATTCACACCAAAGACTGTGACAATCACTAAAAGTTTAACGCCACAACTATAACGACACAGAAGAACTGTATCCTTGGAATCACTTTTAGAACATTTTTTCCAGTGGATGAAGAATAAAAACATTCACAGCCAATCACAAAGCTTAAAAGAGTTTGAGCAGACGACAAAACTACAGCACACAATTACAATAAACAGTATATCTCCTGTTGGAGTGAAAACTAATATAGCTATCATTACAGTTATCATTCTTTGAAAATCCTTCTAAAAATTTTGTTTTCATTGATGTCATTTCCAACCCGTAAGACCTTTGTTCATCTTGACACACAAAGAAGATATTTTTGATGAAATCTGAGAGCTCTCTGACCCAACCATAGACAGCTATTTAATGAACACTTTCAAGGTCCAGAAAGGTAGTAAAGACATCATTAAAATAGTGACTCCAGTGGTTCAAACTTAATGTTATGAAGTGATGAGAATACTTTTGTGCTAGGTGGGTGTGGCTTCAGCAACCAGGCACCTCAGCTCCATCCATGTCCCACCTCTTTGCCCATTTTCAGTTATCCGGGAGTGACTACCAAGATGGCAATGGCCGACTTTTAAGCTCCAAAAATGCTCTTCGGAAACCTACGGGTGATGTCACAGACACTACGTCCATATTTTTTACAGTCTATGATGCTGACGCAGGAGCTGGCCAACGTAAACTGCGTAGGAGACTGACACAGATGTGAAGATTGAAATTGTTGAATAAAGTCATTATTTTTGTTTGTTTTTGCGAACTAAAAGTATTCTCGTCACTTCACTTCATAACATTAAGGTTGAACCACTGGAGTCACATGGACTATTTTGACAATATTTTTACTACCTTTCTGGGCTTTGAAAGTGTTAAATAAATTGCTGTCTATGAAGGGGTCAGAGAGATCTCGGATTTCATCAAAAAGTTCTTTATTTGTGGGTTACGGGTTTGCTCTGACTGGAGTCAATTTCATTAATGAAAATATGATGAAAATTTTTCCATGACTAAGACGAGATGACACAAACGTCCTTAACGATTATTGTAAATATATAAACATGCAATAGCGTTGACGAAAAAAGACGAGACTAAAATGTAGTTTAAAAAAATAAAAACTTGAATAAAAAGCACTCTTCGGTTTTGTCGGGGGAGGAGAGAGGAGCGTTCGAGTGTTCGTGCTTACGGTTGCCAGATTTCAGTAATTCAAATCCCCAAATCAGAGCTTTTCTGTTAAAAGAACACGTATACTATCCGGTGTTTTACTTAAACATGTGCAATTTGGCAACCATGTGTGCGGGTGATCTGAAAACACAGACAAACAAGTAAGCTGCATTTCAGCAATCTCCATTTGAGATGTTCTGCTTAAAGTGTCATTCAGTCGGTCTGTGTTCTGTCACGACTCACGAGCCGTTTGTGCTGTTTGCGATTGTGTTAGCTGAAAAGCTGCACTTGTGTGAGCTACAGAAATAAGCCTATTACAGCCGAACTCCACATTAATATTCATGACCCTTCCAAATAAGGCAAAAACAGACCATTTAATTCTAGGGACAATTTCTAGGGATGTAAATGGACCTGTAAAACCATATCTGGACTATTTTAACCCTTACATAAGCCACATAACCTATATGTAGATATAGAGTTTCAACTCATCCTAGGGCACCTTTAAAACAATTCCAATGGAGTAAAAAAAATCTTAACATATAAAGTAAATTGATGTCTGTATATATTTTTTACTATAAAATAAGACAAAGATTTTTTTTTGCACTGCAGCAAAACCACAAAAAGAGATCATGCTGGTCTATGCTGGTCTTTTTATTGTCAAAATGATGCACTGTAAGGAATATATACTATACTGTAACTCATGAATTAAAAGGTCATTCATCTGGTAAGGGCACCATAAGATATAATAAACCCAAGTTTTAGAGACATAAAGCTTACATCAGCAGCTATTGGACAGCTGAGTCAACAATCATTTGTCTGAAAATGATGTCAGACTTTATTTCTGCAATGTGGGACTGAAGACAAAGACAGCTGACCTTTTGTATGTGCATACAGATTATATGTGTGTGGGTCAGTTTTTTTCCTTCATTGTAAGGCTTAGATGTCTCAAAAAAGACAGTAAATGAAAATCAGCCATAAATCCTGACCACCCCAAGGTCCTAGCGAGGAAAAAAGCTCAATACAATTTTAATGGAAATTTAAAAATGCAAAAAGGCTTCTATGAGGGTCAAATTTATTGTTAAGGGATAAAATTAGCTCAGTATAAAATTCAATGGAAAGTCCCCACCAGGATTAAAAAAGGAGTGACACTCACCTCTGCCAGACGTGAATGCTTGTGGTTGACCTCAGTCTTGTTCATAGGCGTGAGCTGCTGAAGTGTACCCCGACTATTGGTTAATGCCCTGGTCAGCCTGGCAAACTTGGTCCATCCTGCCACACAGAGCAGCAAAATGGTGTATAAGCAACATTTTTTTGCCTTTTTTCTACCTTTCTTCCTGTTTACTTGACTCACAAACACACTTTTCCACATAACTAGTAGCGCTGCTGGCCTCACGCTCCACAAAAAAAGCAATGGCCCATGCTGATTTCTGTGGAGGTTCTTTCAATTGCTGACACCAGTGAAAACTGTTCTTCCCCATCCTTTTCTTAAAAATAAAGTAACATATTTTGTGTACCCACGTCCCATTTGTAAAGTCTATGCCATCAACATGTCGCAAACTTAACCAACCTACTCTATCCTCATCTATTCACTTTGAGATTGTTATGAACCTTTGGGGGGCCTTCACAAAGGAATAATGTTTCTTTATGGTGGAGACATGAAGGGAGAAATTGCATTCAATGGGGAGCCTTGTTTGTAGCAAAGACTTTATATATAGGAAGACGGTGCACTCTGATAACTTATGAATGGGAGAAAGTGCAACGCCCAATATGGCGAATAAGCCCTGCCATTTAAATGAAAGAGCCAATCGTTGATTAGCTCTTCATCGTGTCACTGCAGCTGGCGTTAGAAGCTCTGGTTGCTACAGAAACAGCAGTTCTGAGACGCACATTTGCTTTTTCCAGGTTGAAAAATGCATTTTTTTTGGTCATGATTTGAACGTTTAGAAAAAAAATGATGAGACAGTTGTTGTCAGATTTCATTGGTAATGTCGAATACGAAATGTAATCGTAAGTTTATTGAACAGTTTTGTTGAATTTGATGTTTCCCCATTTAAAAGAGATAGGAGCTATACTTGCATGCCCGAGAATCATTTCAAAGATGGCCGTCGAGTGAAACGACTTGTCTTAAAGGAATAGTTCACCCTGAAAATAAAGTCATCTTTTACTCAACCTGCAGTTGTTCCAATGCCCTTCTATCTAAGGAGAAATTTTGAGCTCATTATTTTTACTGAATAATAAGGTTTCTTTCTCGCGAAACCTAATCGTATGCCTCCTGAACACTTTCCATATATGGCGTGTGTCTCACTGTATCATTACGTGATACTTTTGTATCCTTTTGAAAGTTTTAGCCTGGTCGCCATTCACTGCCATTATATGGAGGAGCGCATGCAGAATGTTTTGCAAAATGTCTCCTTTTGAGGTCCGAACAAGATAGAAGGACATAGGGCATTGGAACAACAGCAGGGTGAGTAAAAGATGACTTAATTTTTAGGGTGAACTATCCCTTTAAAGGGACTTCATAGTTTTCTTATTAACTCTTTCCTGCCACTGGCGGAATTTTCTGGCTTTCCGTGTTTTTACTGTTATACGGTAGGGGGCGCTATGACATCATCTGATATCACTGAATCTCCTGATCAAAAGACATGTGAAGAAGAAGCAGAAACAAGTGATAGCATATGTAAGCAGAAGCTTATGTAAAATAACACAATCATTAAACAGCATATTAATCAAAACTGCCCAATGTTACTTAATGAAATGTGGACCCAGGATGAGCTATAAGACTGTGAAGCTTTGGGGGTGTTGATGGACTCAATCTACTCCATCTATGTTTTGATCATTTGGATGTAGTCTCTGACAAAAATGTGATTTTGCTCAAAATGTTGATTTTTTGTGAAGCTTACCTACATTCAAATGTTGATTAAAAAAACACTTTTTACAGATGGTCTGATATTTATTTTGATATATTGCATGTTCAGATATTCATACAACAAAATATTCTGGGGGCCATGAGAATTTTGAGAAAATTATCAAAAATACTGGCGATGGCTTTAAAAACAAAACAAACAAAAAAAAAACACTAGTGGGTAAAAAGTTAATAAAGACTGACGACCCTAAAGTGAGTTGAGTCAGTTGTATGTGTATATGTTCCAATGTAAATGCCATGTTTTACCACTAATCTCATCCATGCTCTTTTTGCTTTCAGAATGGATGGACCATTTTTAAAAGCTTAGAGGGTGGGAAAAAAAGTAAAACTTTAATAACAGTGCAGCTCCCCCATTTAAGTCAGATCTCATGAATGTACAAACACAACAATACAGTACCAGAGTAAGTCTGAGCACATCGGGGCTCTTGCAGCCACTCTCTCTCTCATTACAACAGGAGCATAGAGGGGAAGTCTTTCTGCACGGCCGCATGAACAATGAACTCAGTGAGGGGATAAGGAGGGGAAATCAGCCGTGTGCACTTATTGGTAGGATGTATGAAAATAGCACGCTGGTCTGTTCAAGCCCATTCAGCGGGGGAAAACTTTATGTCAGACCGAACTGGCTACATGTAAGTTACAAGGACTTTCTGAGTTCATTACAAGTTAAACTTAATCAATACTTTATGGAAGAATTTCATAAAGTCAAGAATTTATGGAATAATGTTTTCTACCACAAAAAAGTAATTTGTCACTACAGCAAAGTTTAATTGTCATTTTTTTACGGTCATTTTGGGGTTTGTAGTGTAACATTGTCATGATGACAAAGTTGTAAAGAAGGTTTAGCAAGTGATTTCTTCAAAGTATAATCATGTTATTGTTTAGGATTTGTGGCATTTATGACAGGGAAAAAGAAAAAGAAAAATTGAACTATGTCACAGACAGAAGGAAGAAAAGGAGAAAAACAATGGATGGTTCAGGCCATCTGGCTGCACAGGACCCCTGAGGTGTCTTCCAGATATAGTACTTCCAAAGGGGAAAAACGGCACTAGGTAGCCTGTGCCGAGCATCCACAAGGCAAAGCCTCAGAGAAGTCTCGGCTTGGCCATCGCAGCCTCATATCAGACCTAAATTACAATGGAGCATATGTTTGCCCAAATGCTGCACATCTGGCAGAAGAGTGGCAAACAAGGTCTGCTAGACTGCAGACATGTAACAGTAAGGAAACAAAGACTAAGGGGATATTTCGCTTAGAATTACACCCACAGATAGCAGCGTTTATTTGCACATGATATTTGCATTGCTTTGCCGCCCAATTCACTAAAGGAATTAAGCAAATACGCTGATGATGCACATGAACAAACTAATTCTGAATGCAATTTTCTTCAGGGCTTATGGCTCATATAGCATGATATAAAAGAACATCGAGCTCCTACTAGAGGAGAAAACACCTCTGTGTTATTCCGAGCACCAAATATTGTAATGCAAATCAATGAGATCTAGTTACATAAAATGCATATAAATATCAGTTGTCACTCTATATCTCACAATAATATGCCATAGTAAGATGATATTTAAATCCTTAGTTTTATGATTAGCAAAAAGGCATGTGAACCACAATCTGAGGGGGATGTTTTAAGAAATATATTAAAAGGAATTTAGTATCAATCAGACAACAGAAGGAATGTAGTAGATTGTGCACAACCGTTTTTTTTTTCCAGCAAAATGTTTTGCTTTTTTTACATTTTGTTTATTGCTTGCTTTCTGCTGGCAGTATAGTTAAACTTCCTGTTATATATTTATTTTAAATCTGTAGCTCTGAACCTATCCATAAAACACAGCTTCCTTTTTGAGTGCTGCTAAATACACTATATTGCACTATACTATATTAAAGGGGTCATGAACTGGTCAACTAATGACGTCCGTGTGGTTTTTACATTCAAAAACATCACAATGAATAAGTAATAGACTATTTTCTACACTGGTTTTGAGGCTTTCTCCTGAACGCTGGGTTTTGATGGGCGTGCACTGGAGACTTGGAAGTAAACGCCCCTGGGTAGGATTGGATAATATTTGCATATTTAATGAGCTTCAGCTGTCAGTTCAGTTCACATTAGGGAGGGATCGTTTTAAAAGCGGCAACCGGAAAGATTATCTCGATCACAGGGCTCGTAAACGTCTTTATCAAACAAACACAATGTTTTATTTCTCATCCACCCGAGATTGATTGGAATATTATTTCTGTATTGCATGGCCCGACCGATCGGTCGATAAGCACGAACAGCATGCAAATCCAGCACCTGAGACTTGTTTACAAACGATTCCGCAGTGAAATGAAGTGAACACACGTACATGTCTTCCCCACGTGAGCTGGAACTTAATTAAAAATAAAGTTCAACCACTCATTCCTTATAGTAGCATCTGAAGGAAGCTTATGCAGCGACTGTGTTCTTCCACAACCTGACATAGAGCAATATATTACTTTGCTCGCCATGATCACTGCTCTGTAAACCTGTAGCTCCACGACTCTGTGGGCAGGGCTTCAGAAGCATGCATACATATTCATCAGTTGAGTTGCGTTTCGTATTCCCATGATGTCATTGGATTCCAGCTCTCGTTTTCTGGGCCTAGTGTCTATAAAAGCTTTTCTTTGACTAACAAGGACGTTTTCAGCTCTGAAACCTACAGAATATTCTTATATCATGATGAACTTTGATATATCAAAGGCTCAAGGGAAAGTTGGATTCTCAATTCATCACCCCTTTAAAGTTGTGGGAATCCTGCCTTTACATGCACATGAACTTTAATGACATCTCATTCTTAATCTGTAGGGTGTCATATGAAGTTGGCCCACCCTTTGTAGCTATAACAGCTTCAACTCTTCAGGGAAGGCTTTCCTAACGGTTTAGGATTGTGTTTATGGAAATTTTTGACCATTCTTCTAGAAACGCATTTGTGAGGTCTACACCAAACTCGCTCATCCATGTCTTTATAGGCCTTGCTTTGTGCACTGTTGCACAGTCATGTTGGAACAGGAAGGGGCCATCCCCAAACTGTTCCCACAAAGTTGGGAGCATGAAATTGTCCAAAATGTCTTGGTATGCTGAAGCATTAAGTGTTCCTTTCACTGGAAATAAGGGGCCAAGCCCAACCCCTAAAAAAAACAACTCCACCATAATCCCCGCCCACCGAACTTTATACTTCGCATAATGCAATCAGGCAAGTACCGTTCTCCTGGCAACCATTTCACGAATGGACTTATTGCGTGGCGACCTATAATTCACTGAGCTCCTGAGAGCGATTCATTCTTTCACAAAGGTTTGTAGAAGCAGTCTGCATGCCTATGTACTTGATTTTATACACCTGTGGCCTTGAAAGTGATTGGAACACCTGAATTCAATAATTTGGAGGGATGTCCCAATACTTTTGGCAATATAGTATATGTTCCCTTGAACCTTTTGCAGGCTAGCTCTCAATTTATGCTGTCAATCCCGAGGTCCTAAAGTATGAATTTGATGAGCTGAAAATCCTCTCCAGGTAACTATCAGATGCTTATAGAAAGATCTGGAAGGATCTCAAAGGGTTTCACTGTTGCCATGGAGCCCATTTTCATTCCTCGTTTTCCTTTCCTATTTGCTATTATTTGAAGTTTGTGCCCCTAGGTAAGTCACCATCAATGAGATCATGCTGATAGGTCAGAGGTCCTCAGAGAGAGGACACACTCACTTGTGGTTTAAATACATTCACAAATAATTTCAACGCTAGGGACGAATACACAATCTACACAAAATAACCCTGTGTTCATTGGTAGCCCTTATGCCTAATGGTGCTTTATTATGCAGATGCTTTGCATTTTTCATTGGACCACCAGTGCAGAGCAGAGCCTTACCGACAGGAACAGTATTCCAGTGGGATTTTGAGCCCAGCATACAGTACATGGAAACACACATACTGTACTCTTGCTTTTAGCTCTATTCTCTCCCCAGGGGAGCAGAAACAGTCACATAGAATGAAGCTCTGAGAAACATCTCTATTATACAACTAATCACAAAATACTTCCTGTGATGCAAATAACACTAAAAGCTTACTAATTATAATAACTTTATTTTCTATAGTGCCTCCTCAAAGCGCTTTACAGTATAAGAAAATACAAGAGAAGTAATAAAAATAACGCAAGAAACCAGCAATGATTAACACAATCAACAATAAGGTAACTTAACTTAGCTAACTTGTTTTTAAATGTGAGAGAGACTGTGCTTCCCGAATTTCAATTGGGAGTTGTTTCTACAAGCTAGGGGCAAGTTATATAAACTCTGTCACCCATGAAACGTAACTGTGTTTGATGGACAACCAGCAAACCCTGCTGAGAAGAGCGAATACTTCGGCTTGGAATATAAGGTGTTAAAAGTTGAGATAAATACTCTGGGGCCAGACCATGAAGAACTTTGTGAGCAAGCATGTGAACTTGCATGAGAAATCAACTCTGTACTTAACTGGTAGCCAGTGTAGTGACTTCAGGACGTGAGTAATATGACCTCGAGTTTTGGTCCTAGTTAAAATTATAGCTGCAGAATTTTGAACGTACTGTAAAGTATGCTCAGAAACCCCAATTCATTAGCCTGGATGCCAGCCGAATTTAGCCCCACCCACAAAAATTTTTGCTCTGGGAATTCGGTCTGGACTCGATCCATAGAGGAGTTATTTTGCCCGACCAGAAACTGGGACAGGGTTGCCAAGTTTTATTGCAATGCTACTCAAAACTTTATACCAAAACAATAGCTTTTCGGGGGGGGTTCTCCGAAAAAAAAATGGCGTTTGGTTGGCAAAATATGTTATTTTGGCATGGTTGCCTGCCAAAAATTTGCATTCCTGGGTCTATATATTACATAATCGGGGTCGCTTCAACTCACGGACATGGAGAACAACCTGCGGGAAAAACACGGACTTGGCAACACAGTGCAGTTGAGTTCTGTTGACATTTGACAACTAATGTCACACATCGCTCCGTTGCTCTGATTGGTTGTAGGTCTACCCAATTGAGGTCTTTCATGGTTCGGTTGAAACACGCCCCATAATCAAAGCCCAGTGGAGCGGTATCAGACCAATTCATCGTTTTTTTAGTCACATGACTGTCGCGCAGCCCTGGAGGGCAAAACAGCCATAGAACTGCAGCACAAGCCTGTCAAATTTCCATTTTAAAAACAAAAATATGTTAACAATATGTACGTTTTGGGCTTTTGTAATCCATGTAAATTAAGCAAATCTTAATGCTAATCAAGGATTTGTTGATCTGCTGTTGATCTTATTTGAAATCGAGCCAGGCTAAAGAATTCTTATTAGTGCAAACCACCCTTAAAGTGCCTTAATGTACTATAACAGTAATATTAAAAGATTAAATTCAGTTTACACCTTTTGATGATGCATACTATATATATATACAGGCAAGTAGATGAGCCAAGAATATGAATGCAACAGGTTTTCTTTATAATGGTTTTCGATGGGACAAACACTTCATGAGAAACCTCATGGTGCATTAATACTCTGTTCATTTGCTTGCCTTTACAAAGTATGCAACATCAATAAGGTGTATACTATATGAAAACTATATAAGGTGTATACTATATGAAAACTATAAATAAGAAGTGCAATACAATAATAATACAGTAAATCCCGTCTTCTTCAATTTGGTTGGATATCGATATCTCAAATGTTTTGCCATTGACGAGCACTTTTAGACCACTGCTGAGACTTTTTTTGCCTCAAGTGGGCCATGCAGGCCATTCGCCTGGGCTGATGGAATGATATAGGCTCCAGATGGCCAGTTCGCCCCTGACTAGGGGGACTTTTTCTGCAGCTGAAAGGGATAGCATGGGGCACAATTTAGCAATATATCTGAGATATATATAAAAAAGAAGTCATAGCAACGTTTTTAACATGAGGGTCAAAGTTCACTCGTATATTCCTTAATTTCATCTGAAACTCAAGTAAAGAACCATCAATGATAAGAGCTATGCACAATATAAGAACTATGCACAATACAAGTAATTCTTTACCTTAAAAATCAACCGTGGAAGCAAAAGTCTAACTTAAAGGTACAGGTCACTTCAACTTAAAAAACTTTTTTAAAAATGTATTAGTTATATTAATAAACATTAATAATCTGATATTATAGAAAGTGATAAATGGTTATATACCACAGTTAAAAAGTTTGGGATTGTAAGAGTTTTAAAATTCTTGAAGGAAGACACTTAGGTTCACCAATGCTGCATTTACTTGATGCAGCAGAAACAGTAATATAGTGAAACATTATTACAATTTAAAAGAACTGTTTTCAGTATTTGGTATATTTTAACATGCAATTTATTCCTGTGATGGCAACGTCAAATGATCCTTCAGAAATCATTGTAATATGCTGATGTGGTTCATTTTGGTAATTTTTTGGCTTAGTATAC